>JBCNJP010000007.1:12085710-12112753 GCA_039602395.1 Deinandra increscens subsp. villosa | reverse complement strand
CAAGACGTCTAACAGAGAGCAGATTTTTAATTAGTGACGGGGAGACCAGAACGTCTTTTAGAAGAATGAAGGGTGTGGGGGAGGAAGTTTGGTATGGCCAGTATCGGTATTAGGAATTTTGGTACCGTTGCCAACGACTATTTGATTTAACCTGTCATTAATGAAATAAGCAAAGAGATTACGTGATGAGTGTGTCGTGTGATTTGTGGCTCCTGTATCCATGTACCACATTTGATCCTGCTGTATGTTGGTTGTCTGATAGGCATGCGGATCCATAGCAGTAGGTGTGTAGTGTTGTTCATATGCGTGGTGTGCCTTAGGTGCAGGGCCAAGAATCCCTGGGGAGTCGTTGAAGCGGGACTGCACGGGGCGGTTCTGGGTCGGGTACGGGCAAGGTGGTGGAGCAGGTACATATTGGTACCCGGGTGGTGGCTGTGGATTGGTAGGTGCAACAGTGGCTATTGGTTGGAGAATGTAACCGGGTGGGGCTGTTGGGGTTGATCCATGGTTGCCACAGCGTGAGCTTCAGCCACGACCACAACCCGACCGATTATACGAGCCGCAACTGCGACCCGAATAACCACCCCAGCTACGCCCAGAGTTGCGATTGGATGGAGAGGATTCCCCTGACCCGCGACCACCAGGAGGGACATGCATGGGGTCAACAGGGGGTTGGGATTCACGGCGGCTGCATGGAGACCAGTGGCGGTTTGGGTGTTTTGTTGGTGGGACTTCTGACTCTCTTCCAAAATAAGTTTTGAGCGAGCCTCATGAAAATCCGGTAACGGATCTGTCTGCTGAAGAAGCATGGAAACGCCATCAAACTGCTCACTCAAACCCGCAATAAGTTGCAAGACTAAACACTGATTAGACACGGGGGCGCCAACGTTTGATAGTTGATCAGAGAGTTCTTTGATAGCATGACAATAGGATGAAACATCAGGGTAGTCCACAAGTTTTATATTCGAGAACTTGCGTGTAAGATGAAGAGCCCTGGTGTTTTTAATGTTATTGAAGATTCCATGAAGAGCTTTTCACGCAGAAGCAGCAGTCGGTTTAGATTTTAGGATAGTACCTAAAATAGTCAGAGCGATCGTGTCATAGATCCATTGCAAGACAACGACATCGATGCGCTTCCAAAGTTTTAGATCATCAGCAGTAGAAGACGTATATTTTCTCGCTGGTGGGTGGCGGCTCTGAGGATTCAAAGTGCTCGCTGCAATCAAAAGCTTGACAATGGATTTTGAATAGTACTACCCAAGATACGTAGAGACTATCATCCATCTCCAGTCGAAAGGGGATGAAGTTATTTATATTCGTCACGGTAAGAGCCGGGTGTATTTTGTCCATGACGATGGAAAGAAGAGGAGGAACCGAGAGTTGCAGAGGGTAGGGAGAGTTGAGAGAGAGAAAGAGCCGACGAAGAGATCACCTGCGAAAGAATAGGGGACGACGGAAGAGGCTAGGGCCGACTAGGGTTGGGAGGAACGATGTGCTCGTGATACCATGATAGAGGACATATGGTGAATATTCTCTGTGTTCTCATTATTCACAAATCATCTATAAATAATTACAAGGAGACCAATAATACAACTGGATCCCTAAAGGATAATAAATGTCCATAATGGACGACAACTATTTACATAGACTAATATTATTCACCATATCTCCTCTATCAGGGCATGGGGTATACCCATGTGGTGTGGTGGTGGTGTGGTCGCCACGTAGACGCTGACTGGACCACATGACACCACCACATACATGGTGGTATACCCATGTGGTGTGGTCCTATTTTTTTAATATTTTCTTTTTCTTTTTATTTTTGTTTTTTCTAGATGATTTAAATTAACAAATAAATAAAACTAGCAAATAAATACAAAATACAAACACCATAAAAACATTAATTCGGCTACTTAAAATAAAAAAAAAAACATTCTCGAAAAAAAAAACCAACACTACACATTTCCCCTCGAACGCTCGTAAATGTGATCGATCAAATCCGCCTTGAGCTGGTTGTGTATTTCTCAGTTTCTTATTTCTTGTCGTTTCGCCCATTTTTCATCCTCTTGAATTTCAAGATATGTAATATCCAACTCCTCCTCGTGAAACTGGCAAATAACATGCTCTTCATCCTCAAGAGTCATGTTATGGAGAATCAAACACGCTCGCATTAGAAGTTGCCACGGGTTTGGGTGGTTTGGGGGGACCGGGTGTTGATTGATAGAACCTTGGTTTGGATTCATTGTGTTTACTTTAAAAAATGAAGAAGAAAAGTAGAAGAAGAGAATGATTGTATATAAAAATATGGTGTGGTGGGGTTTAAATAATGAGATTGTTACAAAATAATTGATTTTCTTTTTTTTAATTCACTTCCCTCAACTAAAAATTGATTGTTACAAAAGAATGAGATCTCAATCAAACGGTCAAATAATAAAAAATAATGCTGCTGAACTTTCAAAATCAAAATATGGTCAAAGATGGCTGCGCGTGAAGATCTCGGCGCCAATTATAACGCGTAATGAATGGCGCAATTTCGGAATGGTGAGCACGCCGTTTAACGGCGCTGTGGAGGGGAATAACGCCGGCATACCGGCTGACCTCAGTTCGTATGTCACATCAGTGGTGAGCAGTTTAAAAATGTATTTTATTTTATATTAATCGTCCCCTAAACACATTAACTTGGATATAAAATAGATTGATTTATTTAGTTTTGATATTTAATTTATTATAATAACTAAATGATATGATTAATTTAAACCCGAGTCCTAACATGTTAAGAAGTCAAATGTCATAACCGAATTTTATGATATTTATTTATAGTTATTATTAAATTATTATTAAATGAAAATGTTAAAAATATCAAATTCATAATTTGTTATAGATTTATCTCGTGGAACCAGGAACAAAACAAAGGGAGTCCAGGTGCTAAACCAGAAATTAGGTGTGATGGCTTAAAAAATATCTCTGAGTCTGATTGTGCGCGTCTCGTGGAACCTTTTTCGAAGCAAGAGTTGAAGGAAGCGGTTTGGTCGTGTGGTAACGAGAAATCTCCTGGTCCGGACGGTTTTAGCTTTGGTTTCTTTAAGCATTTCTGGAATCTTTTCGAAGAGGATTTCATGGCTGTTTTGGAGTCGTTCCATGCGGATGGCAGGTTCAGTAGAGGGTGTAGTGCCTCGTTTTTGTGCCTCATTCCGAAAACTAGGGACCCGACTACTTTGGATGATTACAGGCCGATTAGCTTGGTCGGTTGTATTTCTAAGGTTGTTTCAAAAGTTCTGGCGAACCGGATAAAGGTGGTCTTGGGGAAGCTCATTTCTGAAAATCAAATGGCCTTCGTGTCGGGCCGTAACATCGTTGATGGTCCCCTTATGGTCAACGAGATCATCTCTTGGAGTAAAAGATCTAAGGCCAAACTCATGCTTTTCAAGATAGACTTCGAGAAGGCGTACGATTCGTTGGAGTGGGGCTTCTTATTGTCTATCCTTGCTCAAATGGGTTTCCCTGAGAAATGGTTACAATGGATTAGGGGATGCCTTCATTCCTCGAGGGCCTCGGTGTTAGTGAACGGTTCGCCTACGCTTGAGTTCCAATGCTCGAGAGGTTTGAGGCAAGGAGACCCCCTCTCCCCGTTCCTTTTTGTTTTGGCTATGGAAGCTTTTTCTTGGACCATGGAGAAGGCCACCAATATGGGTCTGTTTACGGGGTTGTCGGTCCCCAATAACGGGCCTACTTTATCTCCATCATTTTTGCAGACGATGCTTTGGTGGTTGGGGCTTGGAACGGTGCTAATATCAACAATTTGGCCAGGATCTTGAGGGCTTTTTATATTGTCTCGGGGTTAAAAGTTAACTTAAAAAAGTGTTTTTTATTTGGTTTAAACTGCAGCTCTTTGGAAGTGCAGGTGGCAGCATCTAATCTTCATTGTATTCAGGGTGTTCTGCCGTTCAGACACCTTGGCCTCCCTGTTGGCGATAATTTGAACAGGGTTTCTGCCTGGAAACCAGTGATCGAAGCTTTTGAAAAACGCTTATCAGGATGGAAGGCTGCTGTTCTCTCCCTCGCAGGCAGATTAGTGTTGGTGAAAGCTGTTCTTGACTGTGTTCCTATTTATTTCTTCTCCCTGTTCAGAGCCCCTGCCAAGGTTATTGAGCAGCTGGATAGTATACGCACTAAGTTCTTGTGGGGCGGTACTCCGGCAAAGAAAAAAATTCACTGGGTCAGAAAAGAAATTCTGTGCAGACCGATAAATGAAGGAGGGTTGGGTCTGGCGGCGCTGGAGGAGATGAACCTCTCTCTGCTGGCGAAGTGGTTCTGGAGGTACAATACGGAAGCTGGTAGACTGTGGAGGAGGACGGTTGACGGGTTTCACGGTGGAGCTGCGTCAAAGGGGCTGGTTACTTCAAAAAAAGGTTGCTATGGGGTGTGGCTGAACATCGCAAAAGCCGAAAATGCCATTCTGAAAAAGGAAGTTAGGCTGGACTGTATGATGGTCAATGAAGAAGGAAGGTGGGTCTGGAAAGGTGGGGGGACTGGGGTGTTCTCCGTTAAAAGTTTAAGGGAGCTTTTCCCGAAATCGTCGGTTCCAGTGGAAGGGGTGGTCAAATGGAATCCTCTCGTCCCTCCAAAGGTGAATATAGTTTTTTGGAGAACGTTGTTTAATCGGCTACCAACAAGAGATGCTTTAATGAAAAGGAATGTCCCGATGGCCCATCCGGGGTGCCCGTTCTGCGACGTGGAGCTTGAAACGGTGGACCATATTTTCACTGGTTGTGGGCTGGCCGCAGTTGTTTGGGCTGTGCTCGCCCAGTGGTGCAGGAACGATAAAGGATTCCTTTTTGGAGTGGCGGATCTGCGGAGGTATGAAGTGGAAGGGGTTGTCCAAGGTAAGAAAGAAGGGCTGATGGATGCAGTGAATAGAACGGCGATCTGGGTTTTGTGGAAGGCGCGGAACGAGAAAGTTTTTCAAGGAAAGAACACGTCTCCGGAAAGGGTTATCACCGATATTAAGTCCCTAAGTTTTCTTTGGGTTAGTTCTAGAGCTAGAAAGTGGGTGTTGGAGTGGGAGAAATGGTGCAAATTTGATTTTCAAATGTAAGTCGTTTTTTTGTTTTTGGCCGGTTCTAGCGTCTTGCTAGTCGGTCCCCCGTTCTATTGAAATCGTCGTTCAAAAAAAAATTTATGCTAAATGGGTTTTGGCCCATAACACAAGATTTTGTAATTCAACTAAAAAGAGTAGACTCATCAAATTCGGAAGTCAGGAGGTCAGACTGAGAGGTCGCAGAGCCTAAGGGGAACGGCTGGGAGGCTACAACGCAGCCTTTGGCTGCTGTTTAGGCATGGAAGAAAACAAAGAATTTGGTTATTTTCTTTTGGGTCCTCCTATACTCACACCCCTTGACTTTTTCCTACACCCCTTTACGGGGTCGTAAATTGATTTACAGGGTCGTAAACATTTTACCGGGCCGTAAATTAGTTTATGGGGTCGTAAAACGGCAATTTCAAAGAATTCAGAGATTCCCTGACTGATTTGATTGTATTACGGGGGTGTAACAAAACTTACGGGGCCGTAAAGTTTAAAAGTTCTACAATAATAATAATAATAATAATAATAATAATAATAATAATAATAATAATAATAATAATAATAAATAATAATTCTTTTTTTTATAATATTAAATCTAAAGTTAATACTAATAATTCTAACAATAATATTAATATAATAATCAAATAAATATAATAAAATAATAATAATTTTATAAATATAAATACGGAGTCTAAAAATTACTAAAACAATAAGTATAGTAATAATACTAATAAGTATACGGTAATGATAATAATAATAATTACCCGGTTGGTAGAAGATGAGTCTGTAGGAAAAAGCATATCCCAGTACGACATTATTGATTAATAACCTCGGGATATAACCCGCCCTCGTGATCATTAGGCGAACGAATCGAATACAAACGTGGGTTAGTGGAAGTTATTATGGGTTTTGGAGTGGAAAATTTAAGATTTTTAATGAAAAAATGTGGGGAGTTTGGAATGAACCGTTCAAGTGTATATATAGTGGGTTCATACGGGGGTGTAATTATAATTACGAGGTAGTACAATGTGATAGGTAAAAAATAAAAAAATAAAAAAAATAAAAATTTACGGGGGTGTAAATGTATTTACGGGGCTGTAAAGGGGTGTAAATTTAGAAATTTTGTCTTTTAGCTATACGGGGGCGTAAATACATTTACGGGGTCGTAAAAGGGTGTTAAAATAGAATCAAGGGGTGTTACGCGGTTTCATTATTTGATTTGTAGGATAATTATTTTAGTCCATGAAAACTATATAAACATAATCCTCTTAACTATCCTAAGATTCCGGTTTTCATTATTTGATTTGTAGGATAATTATTTTAGTCGATTAGGCTATCCGTAGTGGATGGAGCCCCTAGTGGGCGTTACGCGCCATGTGGCATACACGTCATCAAGAGGGGCTCCATGGAAAAAGTGGTGTAGTGGTAACCCCTCATAACGCCCCTCTAATTATTACCCAATTATATTATATATATTATTTTTAAAAAACCAAACAATAAATCTATCCAATAAAAAAAAGAATGAAAAAAGCAACCAATGAATAAGGAGGGGAGGGGCGTGATGTTAATAACGCCGGAGAACAAATTTCTTAACATGGCGCCCCGGGGGGTGGTTTTGGGCGCCATAGGGGCGCCATCTTAGGGATTTTTGTGGGCATAACGCCCCACTACGGATAGCCTTATTATGATGAACGATTTGACAGTAACAATATTCGTTTTGCTTATTGTGATGATTGGCTAAAATCTTTGTAAGTATTCGGGTGAACGACTTGTTTATTTACCGCTTTATGTTTATCTGATTGAGGAATGATCTTGGTTACTTAGAAATCAGAACACCTGTATGTTTGATCTATTTAATCAACTAAATATCTAGGGTTCTTCGTGGTAAATTGTTGTATCTCGGGAACATTGATCTAGTGATTATACGGCCTGCGTGAGTGCTAGGCTATTTAAGTTGGATCTGAACACTTAAGAGGATTATGTTTATATAGTTTTCATGATTAGGTAATTTGAAACGAGTGATAAATTGGCAAACCGGAATCTTAGGATAGTTACTCTTTTACAATTATTGTTTTCTTAATCAATCAACCACTAAAATTAATTTAATCAGTAATTAATTTAGGGTAATTTTAGGTTAAGTTTAGTTTTTAGAATAACCTAAAATAGTGACAGTATTCTAGGTTAGATAATTAAGATAGAGTAGTTAAAATCTAAAATCACAGCTTTGAAACCTCAACTTTGAGCATCGATATCTTATTCATTCGAGTTTCATTTTGGACGCAGTTTGATGTGTTGGAAATCTCTCACAACGTACTACACAAACCCAAAAAATACAGTTGCATTAACCTCTGTTATTTGCAGTTTATTTCTGTTCAAAGTTGGTAAAAGCTCATTTTTACATTTAGTGGAAAAACTCATTTTCACTACGTTTCTCCCAAAATTCTAACAATAGTTTGGTTAGTCTTAAAACTTTCACGGGTTTAAGATAATTATAAAAATGCAAGATTAGGTAACACTTCATATTGATTATATATCTGAACTCGTTTACCTAAATATATTAGAACATTATTCAATTTTTAAAAATATACCCATAATGAATAATATGTTGAAGACAATAGAACTTCAAACTATTAAAATTATATGTGTGGATGATTATTTGTTACCTTGGCCGGTATTTAAAATTATGAGCTTAAGATTGGGTTTCTGGTGATGAGCATTAACGAGATACTATGAGTTTTGCCTGTTCTTATATTTTTTAATTACGTTTTATTTCTGGAAAGTGATAAAAACTTAGAAGACCTATCGTTATCGTACCCAAATTGGATATAAAGAAACATTGATTAAATATGCACAATCAAACAAAGAATTAATTATATCCACATGCATCAACACATGTTTTACAACCAACCAAATCAATTTTAAAACAAATTTATTGAAATTGCATCTATACTAAGAGTACACTCATACACATAGAACAAACTTTTGGCTCTTTTTATATAGTGTGAGAATCTTTAAAAATATTTCGTAAGATTCTCATTGAAGATAGCCATTACACATGTTTTTGGATTTTTGGTAGACTCTGAGTCATCTATTGCAAGTAGTTAGGTCTTCAGGTCCCAGGTCCCGTATTTAAAGAATGAAAATGATCGGGTGGAGCCAGTGACCCGTCAGTGATCCAAATTTATTTAATATTTATGTGTGAAAGCATCAAGATCGAAAGAAAGATTGACATTATTGAAAAATGATCAAGTCTAGTACTGGTCTTACTATGTTCTTGGTGGTTCTCTATACACTTGCCATCGTCTCTTCCGCCGGGAGAACGATCCATCAAACCGCAATTCATCGCAAAAATCACAAGCAAAATGGTAAGGCCAATCATATATATATGCATGTTTAAAATAGTTTGTCTATATAAATATGTTTGATTCTATATACATGTTCTTGATGCTTTTATCTTGTCATTGATTCCCCTAAAAGCTCCAGTAAAAAATAAGGGGGGGGGGGGGGGAGGGAGAAGTAAATAAAAACTTTGGATTTTTGTTGGACATGATAGATTAAATCTTGATATATGATAAAGTTAAAGGGACTAAATTATACAAAAGAAAGAAAAAGGAAGGTTTACTTTAAAAAGGATGTTCGAGATATACAAGAAAGATATGATATAGATAATTACCAAACTAGTATTTGAGTAATCGATTAGGATTAGGCATCCTAGTTTGAGTCTAATAGCTTAGATAGAAATTTATTATTTTAGTATAAACGAGTTGGTGACCCGCGCGCGCGTTGCGTCGGGTCACCGTCGTGTTACTGTAAAGTAATACGTATTGCACACGGGCCACCATGTAAGAAACAAAGCTTCTGAGTAAACACATGGTTAAGAATTGAACTAACCGACCCTAATGAACAGGTATTTTAGTAACATAGAATCAAGCATTTCTTGTGATCGGTAATTAAAGACTTAATGAAGTCACCACACAGAGTCAAATTACCATGAATGATAAAAAATATGTGCTTCGTTTAGCTCAATCCAAAACATTGTTTCAAAACCTAAGATAAGATTGCACTACCTATTCAAGTTGGCAAGTTCAACATGATTCTAACGATTAAAAGTTACAAATCACATGATTCTAAATCACAATTCATTATTTAAATCAGAAAAATGATTATATAAAAATAACAAAATATTAACTTTAATGCATCAATACGAAGTATAGCAGTAGAGCAAATTACCAAGCTTTCAGCTTCGTTAACATGAGGCAACAGTTGTGAAATCCCAAAATCAACAAGCAAAAGTGAGGAGAAGTTTGTCAAAAAAATACTAAGAAGATGCCAACTCTCCCCAGTACTCTATGAGGTGTTCACTGAAATGTGAAGTTAATTTCATACTCTTATTATATATATACATTAATAATTGGTTGTCATAGAGTATAAATTCACTATTCATATACCACCTATAGGAACATGACACGTGTCATGTTCCACCACTAATAACATGACACGTGTCATGTTCAACACATAAGTCACTATTCATTTTTAGGCTACTAATTTTATGACACGTGGCCTGACACGCGGCCACGTGTTAGGCCATGTGGTGACACGTAGACACGTGTTAGGCCACGTGTCATATGTAGACTAATGCTTTTGCGACATGTGGTTATGTGTTAGGCCACGTATGGTGACATGTGGCCACGTGTTAGGCCACGTGTCATATCTAGGCCAATGTTTTTGCGACACGTGGTCACATGTTAGGCCAAGTGTTTTGCGACACGTGGTCACATGTTAGTACATGTGATATTTTTTTCAGACTCAAGCGCAAGTGGTCAACTTTTAGACCACTTTTAGAGTTTTTGACTTTGGTCACGGCGTTTTGAAAAATGGGTGTTAGGCCACGTGTCATGTACATGTGGTATTTTTTTCAGGCTTAAGCGCAGGTGATCGACTTTGGCCACAACGTTTCGGAAATGGCCCGTCGCGAAGCGCGGGCGGGTCACCATCTTGTTATAATAGATACTAATATGAAATTATATGTAGGGCAAGTTACCATCTTAGAGGTAATAGCATATTGAAAATTTTTTGTTCGATATTCTTCAACTACAAAGTGAAAACCAATACAAAGATAGTATAGCAGTTTAGCTCAGAATATTAAAAAAAAGGGTTATTGGCTTGAATTAATCATAACTATCACTTATTGGCCGATATCACTCCCAACTAAAGATACCACCACCGCCACCTCCAACTATGAACCTAATTTCTGACAACACTCCCTCCGTTAAAAAAGCGTGTCATAAAATGTGCATGAGGGAGTGTTATCAAAAATTAGGTTCATAGTTGGGGGTGGCGGTGGTGATTTCTTTAGTTGGGAGTGATCCCGACCAATAAGTGATAGTTGGGATTAATTCAAACCAATAACCCTAAAAAAATGTGTAGTGGCTCGAAAAAAGTGTCAAAACAATACATTTTTCAAAGAGAACAGTTACTTCCCTCCACCAACAAATATAAAACAGTAAAAGAGAACATTAAAAGGAACTTTAAATCCTTTAGCCTTCTAAAGAAACAACCCATTGGAATAGTTCAGTATTAAGTAAAAACTAAAAAGTGAGAAATTACCTCCCTAGAGTCTTGAAATTCAAATTCCACATGAAAATTATGAAAATTAACAGCATATAATGAACCTGAAAAAGTAACCTACCTCCGGAACCAAGAGACCCTCCCAAAAGCCTCTAGAACACAAACTGCAACTTTGACTGTTCATCTCTTCTTATGTAGACTACGCCCTGTAATTTCTTAAACCTCGGCAACAAATGAACAAAGGACAATAAATTGATTCAGGAGACGCACTATAATTAGAAATCGAGCGGCTGAAGCAATGACAAACATCATAATCTCTTTACGAATAAAACTAAAATACATAAAATGCATCAAAAAGTAAGACAATTCCACATAAATAACAAAAAGCTGTTATAATTAGCATTTAATATCATCTAATTAGTATCAAAAAGTACTAAAATTTTAAACATAATACCAAAAGTTCCAAAGTGATCATACACAAACTATAACAAACTCTAGAAGAAAGTCACCATAGGAAGAAACTAACCTCCGAAGCAAGAAATCGTCAATAGAAGTGTAGACTCTTAAATTTTGGAAAATTCTTTAATTAGGGTTTGTAATTAGATATCAAGAGATAATAAATCAATTCACATTGCATAACCCCCTTAAATTAACATTATATGATGAATGATTTGATTTTTTTTTACCTTAACCGGAAACCCATTATTCTTTCGAACATAAGACAGCCCGCCGCCGCTGGTAACACGAACATCCGGCAGGATTTGCCACAACTGTCTCTGTTCCAGGTTTCGGTCGGAATCCGATCGTTATTCACTATCAATTTCGAATTTCCTCATCACCTTTCTCTTTACCCTAAAGGAATCTTTCATAGTTTTTCAGGACCCAAAGGGAGAAGAATGCCAGAGAAAAGTAGATGGCAAGAACCGTTCAGACATCGAGCATGAGATTGTTAAAAAAGCCGATGCAATTCCAAAAAAAAAGAAACTAAAGAAGAACACCGGAAATCGAGCACGAAAGTACACGCACCACACAAAAACTAAAAACAAAAAGAACATCGACGGAGGAACCAACCGGAAATCCACTCACCCGGAAGCTGGAGATGGGAAGACGTGTGAACCGATTATGAGAAAGGAAGCCAATGTACCGGTAAGGTAGAGATGCAACGGTGAGGTAGAGGTGGCTGGAACAACGACCAACTGTAGAGGAAGATGGAGTTGCTGGAACGTACTGCGTACTATGTCGTGTAATTGAAAAGCACGTAGGTTGATGTGTGTATGGCGGAGAGGTCTATGTGCCAAAGAAGTCAACACCAAAAAAGAGGGTATGAAAATAAGAAAAAAAAAATTAAAGCCACGTGTAAGCAGTCTATAAGAGGATAGTTATGAATAGGAAGATATGTGTGTGGCTAGTCACTTGCTTTTTGTATAATTATATAATGTAGGGTTAAGGAGTCTATGTAAAGAGTGATTTTGATATTAATAAAATTGTCAAGTGTTGTTTGTGTTATATATATTTTCCATCAGTTATATATATCCATATAAAACTAGTAAGAAGGCTTAAGAGAGTAAGGATAGCTGAAAGCTTTCTAGAGAGGGGAAGCGTTAATGCACATTCTTATAGTCAACAATTTACTACTATACAAATTATGACTCAAGTATGAAAAATATGTTTTTAGTCTAAGCATATAGCTTAATAATAGTATTTTTGTATGAGTCTAAGTATGAAAAAACATGTTTTTAGTCTAAGCATATAACTTAAAAAATAATATATAAGGAATAATTAGCTAGGGTTAAGTTTTAATTAAGTCAACTGAATGGTGGCTGCTCCATTCACAATTCATGTCGTTTTATAAGACTTTTGCGTCCAACGCGTCTTACACTTTTCAATTGTTTGGTTGAACAAGTCATAACACATATAGACACCACTTACACACACACATATATACATATAACATATCTATATATATACACACATATGTTTAAAGTATTAACCTAGCTCAAAAACAATATTATCAGAGAATGAAGTGTAGTGATGTTGCTTTGTTCTTAGTTTTTCTTTTAACACTAGCCATCGTTTCTTCTGCAGGAAGAACCTATCAAGCCACAATTCATCGCCAAAATCATAAACAACAAACGGGTAAGACAAAATTTTCAATCAATATATCTTGGTGGGCCTATATTTGTTTTTTCTCTTAATTTGTACGTCAAATAAGTTTCATATCGTGTTTTTTCTTTCACCTTATAAAAAAGTTTCTTTTTAGCTTTACTTAGTTTCAAAATATTTACTACTAACTATTTAATAGTTAATTTAATATTTTACGTATTCAACTCATATAATATACGAGTTTTTCTCCTGATATGTTGTCTATATAAGTTTGTTTTATTGTGTATAGATGCAGGAGATCATCATGTAACCGTTGAATCGGATAAAGTAGCTCATACAAATAATGATTGGGGTGGTTGTTGGAATTGCTGGAATCATGATCGTCGCCGTCTTTAATAGATCGACGAATTAAAATGATGACATTGATAATTGTGTTGTTCCATGCAATTAGTTGTGTGATGTTATTGTGTTGAATTTGATTTCATTTTGCTGTGTTATTTGCTAGAAAAGTAGAAAGCTTTATGCTTTATCTTCGTGATGATTTAACTCGTCTTCAATGTTATCAAATGTATCAAATATGAAAGATTGTTTGTGACGGCCGGTTTAACGGTTCATAATTACGTTTGTATCGAGTTTTTACGATTGAAAGATTTTTGCAATAGATTTTACGATCGATTTTGTGTCAAACCTCTAACAATGGACATTGTTTTCAAGACAACTTTAGCATTTGCAATTGGGACCGAAACTATTTACGACCCAACTATCTTGTGACCAATGTTGTGACTAGAGTGTTAGCGACTGAAGTTGCTCTTGGTTTATAATGCCTTTGATCTTGAGCTTGTTTTAATTTGTCGACATATGGATGGAAGCAAGGGAGGGCGGGGTTTAGTTGTTTAATTAAATGGCCCATTCATTTTCTTTCTTGGTCATTAAGTTTATAACCCTAGCTAGTTGTTTATCTATATATAGTTATGATGTAATGGTAACGTTTGAGCACCTTAAATAAGAAAGTGAACCCCTAGCTGCAACAATTAAATGAACGTGCATAGAGAATTGTTTTAGCGGATTGTTGAGTACATCAAAATGCATGAGCCTTATTTCAGATTTCCTACAATGGTAGAGGTAAAAGATTTTTCACAAATTTGCATTGCAAAAGTGCACATCAGCAATTCGTCAGCTCGCATATGGGACATTTCCAGACGTAGTGGATGAGCACAGTGGCGGATCCAGGAAATAATATCAGGGGTAGCGGGGACTAACGGGGGTTCGGGGGCAGCGCCCCCGAAAAAAAAATTTAGGTAGTTAACGGGCTTTTAATCATATTTTTAAGGGGCTTTTGATCATATTTTTAAGTAAAAGCCATAAAATTTCTTCCAGGGGTCGCGAAAAATTCGTTTCAGGGGTCGCGAAAAACCGAAAACCTATAAAAAAAATAAAATTTGCACGTCGGGGTAAAAGTTCAGGGGTAGCGGGCGCTACCCCTGGGACCTCAGTAGGTCCGCCACTGGACGAGCATATAAAGATGACTACATGAGTTTGCATATGGGACAGTTCCAGACGTAATGGATGAGCATATAAAGATGACTACATGAGTTTCATCATTCACGTCAAAGTCTTAACTGTTTCATTCAAATCCATTTCGACGCTAGTATCTCCGGCATTAAACCCAGATGAGCAATCTTCATGATTTTTTCCAGTCGTCGCTTCAATAACGTCGTTCTTTTCAGTGGGGTTATCCGGTCTGCTGGGTTTTGGATTTCTCTCAGGATCATCCATAGTTCTAGGACTATTTGGCGCCGTCTTGTCATTATCCTCTGGTTCAGATTCATAACTGGCCATTCTTTTGTTCTTAAGTACGCATGAAGGCTGCCAGTCCAAATCGGTTTCGTTTACCCAGACCATGAATCTCTTAGATCCTTTCTCCACCAACACAGTATCTTTAATTCTTTCCCCAGACTTAACGAGAATGTCGACCTCCTCATATGCAAAGTTAGCTTTAGTCCAATTGCATCCTTCAGATTGGACGATCTCCCCGTAACGTTTAGCGATTTTTTCAAAGGTCTCACATGTCCAAATAGAAAGTGGCACACCATAAATCCTTATCCTTGCTATTCTTTCGAAATCCGTATAATCTTCAGACCATAGCACCATGGAGTGAAACCATCGTCCCCATTTAGAGCGATCTTCACAATACTCCTTAGCATCGTTGTTGTTAACAAAGCTGATCATAAGACGAAGACCCCCCACATATCTAACAGACGACGCATATCCTAGTTTCCCATCCAGTTCTGTTATGAAATTATCGAGGACCTTAAAGCTCTTGAGCTTACCAATTACGGTGAAATCTGCAAGTCTCTTCATCATGGAGTCCAGGCGTATCCTCGACATTAACAATGGGGAACTGACCATTGGTCCCTACAGAACCAACGAGTTTGTCCCGGTAACTGAGACTACTACCACCTGCACACCACTCACTAGTACTATGAGATTGAAATTTCTGCACCCAGATCTTAGGAGGCGCCCGATAACTGGCTTTGGGTTCAGTTTTCTGATAGAGAATAGGTTTCCTATTCCTGTCGAACTTCGCGATATTGACAGATAATTTTGCACCACCAATTGTAACGCTGTTCAAAATTGCTTCAAAACGGCATGTATCTTTAACTCCAGAGTACTTGACAAAAGCGTAAAGATTCCCTTTTCCGTTCTTATCCCTTCTGCCCGGCAAATAAACATCAATCAGTCTCCCAAAATTCTTGAAGGCTATCCTTTATCTCGGCGACTGTACAACCATCAGGGAGATTACCCACAAAGAAGACCACCACATCCTTCTCATACTCATACCTCTTCCGCCTGAAAGGACCCATCCTTTTTCTGTAACGAACCTCTTGCCATGGTTGCCCAGTATCCTCTTCCGGTTGATCGATCGGCGGCGGCCGCCACTCTCCGTCCTCAAGTTCTCCTTGACCTTTCATCTCCTCAAGTTCTCCCTGGCATAAGAATCCTCATAACTCTAGAGTAGTTCACTCTGTTAACCACATGAAGAGTCTCATTTATAATAATAATCATATTAAAATTCCAACAACTCTTGCATGTTAATCAAACTCCTGAATCTTGATGAATATGTATGTATGAGAGGCAAAGGTTGAAGAAGAAAAACTAGTACCTACGGAAGCAAACCCATGTTATGCTTGTTGGCCGAATCATAATAAATGTCTTCTCTTAACACATCTATATATCGATATACGTTTTATAAAGTTGGAGTTATTTATAAGTATGCCATTTTTTGTTAGTTTAGCATATAAGTTTGTAATGTAACGGATACAGTCGTGTAACATAACTTTTAGATCATAGGTTTAACATTTTGAGCGTTCGATTTTAGAAATTTTAACCTTGTAACGTAGTCTTTTCTATTTGCGATTGAGTCGTTTGAGCTTGGCACACGAGTTTTTTTTTTTTTTTTAAATTTTTTATAATAGGTACACATATATTTTCTAAGGTATAGTTATATAACATAGTTTTTTTTTGAAGCAGTTTGGTCATTTTACATTTTTATTATTTCCGTTTTCTTTACGTCTCGTTATACAATGCAGCGATTTTGTGTGTCAACGGTATCTCAGCAGCGATGCACGGGTAGCAAATCTAGTTTTTATTTATTTATTTTAAAAAATCATGTGATATATCGAGATATATCCACAAAATTGAAACAACAAAAGTCAACAAAATAACATTACAACAAGAAATGAAATGTTAGAATCATAATTTTCAGGGAAATTAAAAAACTATCCTGCTTTCAGCTTTCGAGTTCCTAAGAAAGAATAGAAATCTTAGTTCTATTCAATCGGCTAAGTAGTGATGTACATGAACTTCAAATTACTCCGTTGATCGTCAAGAATGAGGGTAGAACCTGGGTGGGAGAGTCCCTCATATGCGCGCAAATCAGCTTGGTAAACCAACAAGAGATATTTTTAATTGAAGTTTTTCTCAACCATATTATTTATAATAGAGTCCTCAAAAACAACATCATTGTCACTCGAAAATTTCATACAATTAATCTTAATCTTATTATTAATAATAATAAATCAATAAAATAGTTTCCACATTTCTTCTTTTTAAGGTGTCCACATCAGCAATACCACATGTTAATACAAGTTTTAGTTATCAATTTAGTAAATTACTAATTAAGACTAATTACCAATCTTATCTAAATTAATTTTTTTTAAATAAAATAGCAAACATAATGTTGATATGATAAATTACTTAATAATTTGTCTTTCTAAGAAAACAAGTCAAGAATTTGTCATCTTTAATGTATTAAATTATCAATTAACTTTTGATAATGAATTATGTTATTTATACTTTTCAAATTTTCTTAGTCGTTTTTATATTTAGCTAATATTATAATCCTAAATTCAATCCGTTTAATACACGGATTACTAACCTAGTACTGTATAAATATGAAAAATCGCCGTGGTAGATATACACTAAATCCGACCCTGAATAAATGAAAAAAGTAGTTTGTCATCACTTTGTGGACCCTTGTTTACTTTTTCTTTCTTCATGTGATATATATAACCTTTTTTTTTTATTAATAAGTTTCTTTTTGGCCTTTTTTTTTTTAATTTCAAACCTGTATTACTAACTTTAATATTTACTAACTTTAATATTTAATTTAATAACCTTTATGTTAACTCATATAACATACAAGTTTCTAGCCTAATATATATGTTAAAAGTAGTTTTTGTATATAATTTTTGTTTGATTCTATATAGATTCAGAAGATGAAACCATTGGATCAAATAAAGTAGTTCATACAAATGACTATGGATGCTGGAAATGCTGGAATCATGATCGTCGTCGTCTTCGCTAGATTAACCGGCTAAAATTCATGACAATTTGTGTGATGTTATTGTGTTGAATTTGATTTCATTTTGCTGTGTTATTTGCTAGAAAAGTAGAAAGCTTTATGCTTTATCTTCTTGATGATTTAACTCGTCTTCAATGTTATCAAATGTATCAAATATGAAAGATTGTTTGTGACCGGTTTAACGGTTCATAATAAGTTTGTAACGAATTTTTACGATTGAATATTTTTGCAATAGATTTTACGATCGATTTTGTGTCAAACCTCTAACGATGGACATTGTTTTCAAGACAACTTTAGCATTTGCAATTGGGACCGAAACTATTTACGACCCAACTATTTTGTGACCAATGTTGTGACTAGAGTGTTAGCGACGTACTGAAGTTGCTCTTGGTTTATAATGTCTTTGATCTTGAGCTTGTTTTAATTTGTTGACATATGGATCGAGAAGTAAGGGAGGGCGGGGTTTAGTTGTTTAATTAAATGGCCCATTCATTTTCTTTCTTGGTCATTAAGTTTATAACCCTAGTTGTTTATCTATATATACTTATGATATAATGGTAACGTTTGAGCACCTTGAATAAGAAAGTGAACCCCTAGCTGCAAAACATGAACGTGCATAGAGAATTGTTTTAGCGGATTGTTGACTACATCAAAATGCATGAGCCTTATTTCAGATGTCCTACAATGGTAGAGGTAAAAGATTTTTCACAAATTTGCATTGCAAAAGTGCACATCAGCAATTCGTCAGCTCACATATGGGACATTTCCAGACGTAATGGACGAGCATATAAAGATGACTACATGAGTTCGCATATGGGACAGTTGCAGACGTAATGGATGAGCATATAAAGATGACTACATGAGTTTCATCGTTCACGTCAAAGTCTTAACTGTTTCATTCAAGGTGTTATTGCTTTGTACATGCGCAAATACTTGCGAAAATCGAATGCGAGTGATGTACAAATGGTATACATGAAACATAAGGAATTGCATGGATTTCTGGGAATGCTCGGGGGTATCAATTGTATGAATTGGGCTGGGAGAAATTTTCCGACAAGGTTAAGGGGTCAATACAAGAGAGGTGATCATTCACATCCTACGATTATGTTTGAGTCGGTTGTTTCAAATAATTTATGGATTTGGCATGCATTCTT
Source organism: Deinandra increscens subsp. villosa (assembly GCA_039602395.1). NCBI lineage: Eukaryota > Viridiplantae > Streptophyta > Magnoliopsida > Asterales > Asteraceae > Deinandra > Deinandra increscens. The sequence continues at coordinate 12,093,981 of JBCNJP010000007.1, read as the reverse complement.
AGGTGTTGTGGGGTCAAACAATGACCTTAACATTCTTAATAAATAGCATATACACAACAACGTTATTAAAAGAGTAATGTCGGATTTTTTGATTGAGTTAAACAGATCTCATTAAAAACATGGATATTATCTTTCTGATGAGATATGTAACATTTACATTTTATCTATTTGTAAAACTCGACCCGTTTTAGTTTTCATGTAACTTCGGTTTTCAATTTAAGTTTCGATACAAGAAATAACGAGAATATTTCGATAATCATATTGACTCATTTCATATATTATAATTCAAGCTTACTACTCATCATATATTTAGTTGGTTATTTATGACTTAAATAATTAACAAAAATAATTTAAACTTTTAAAAAAAAAAATTGCCTATCACGTGTCGCGATGGGTATGTTCTTAAGTGGTTGCGACCCACCTTATAGACCAGATCACGAATTTTCAATAAATTTTGGATTTTTAGCCCCTAAATTCGTCTTTTTAGTTCAATCTTTTTCATAAAATAAAGGGGGGGGGGGGGGGGGGATGGGTGTGTTCTTAAGTGGTTGCGACCCACGACCCACCTTATAGACCAGATCACAAACTTTTATTAGATTTTGGATTTTTAGCCCCTAAATTCGTCTTTTTAGTTCATTCTTTTTGCATAAAATCAAAGAGGGGGGGGGGGGGGGGTTATCCCCAATGTATTTAGTCCATAACCTGTCCAAATTCAGTTCTCAGTTGAAATCAAATTAAAAGTTAACCGTTTCATTAACTACCTCAATCTTTATCATTAAATTTCGAATTCCTTTGAGTGGGGAACAAGAAATTGGAACCATGAACACCCTCCACTATATATAGAACACCTCTATGGACGGATTCTAGCCTTCAATTTCTGCAATTCGTGAATGTCACACCCCAACTGATGACGGAAGATGTCGGGGGTATGATGATTGTTCAATAGCACATTACAAACTAATTGAAGTGACACTATTTAAACAACCATTCTATTGATAAAAATATTGAGTGCATAGAATGAAACAAATACAACATATTGTCTTGATTAATATCTATAGTCTAGGTCCAACGTCTTATTTGATAGTATACTGAATCAAAATATGGTAAACATGTAACATGTATAAGATAAAATGTCAACTACGAATAGTTGATGAGTAAACATAGGTGTAACATATAATAATAGTTTTAGAAAAAGGGGTTTACGTGTCTAACATTCATAGTATATGATAAAACATGTATCAGAGTTAAGTGAAATGCGTAAATGAAGCCTTGATGACATGATATAGGTTCCAATCACCCAATGTCAAACAGGTAAAATTGAGTGGGTTGTCAACCAATAAATCTATTATTTTCCTCATAGACTTGGTGTTTTCAGTCATTACACATATGATACCACAATCACATGTGGTGCCACAATCACATGTAGACTTTAGATTTAGACTTAGACTTAGCATCAAACAAGTTTAGCATATAGAGAATTCATACATAGAAAAACATAGAATCGCATAGCATTTGATAAACATAGAATTTGAACTTGGAAATAGGTATACATGTTGCCCCCCATAATAGTAAAAGAAAAAAAGGGGCTATGAATACTCACTTAATTAGTAATGAGTGCCTGAGAAAGTAGTAATGGAGAGTTGTGAAGATGAACCCCGAGAAAGTCACCATAATGGATAATGTAGGCTAAGTGAATAAAGGAAATATATGACTAAGTTCTTATGAATTTGAGGATATGTTTTAGGTTATTAATGTGGTGAAAATTAGTTTCAAAACTTTAACTTCGAAAGCAACAATACTTTAGACGTACTAGACATGCTAGACATGCTTTGACTTATAAGTTATGGCACTCTCATTAAAACTTCCCAGGTAGGTATCCGGGTCCAATGGTTGGTTTGGATTTGTACGTGATGTCATCCTGTACAGAAGCTTAACTACCAGTGTTTTCACCCTTCCAGTTAATACATGTCTTTCGTGTTTTAAGTATTATCACTAAATTATGATTATTCGACAGAAGGCTTAAGATATTGGTAATGCTAAAATAATAATTCTGCCTAAGATAATAATATACTAAACATGATACATATGACAAATTTCTAAGCTTAAAGGGTTGAAATGGCCAAAAATGGAATTTGATAATTTACATTTTAGTATCTAAGTTTGCAAAAAATGAAAAAAAAATAATACTAGATTACTATTATGTATGTGTAATATCATTAGGAAAATCCATTACACATGACATATGATTCAGGATGAAAAGTCAATATCAAAACACGAACATGTAAATTGTCATGTCAAATTCCATGTTAAAAATTGGAAAAATTAGCATTTGGGGATATGTTTTAGGTTATTAATGTGGTGAAAATTAGTTTAAAAAGTTTAACTTCGAAAGCAACAATACTTAGTCATATAAAGGAAACATATGACTAAGTTCTTATGCATTTGGGGATATGTTTTAGGTTATTAATGTGGTGAAAATTAGTTTCAAAAGTTTAACTTCGAAAGCAACAATACTTTAGACGTATTAGACATGCTTTGGCCTATAGGTTATGATACTTTCATTAAAACTTCCCAGGTAGGTATCCGGGTCCAACGGTTGGTTTGGATTTGTACGTGATGTCTTCCTAGACAGAAGCTTAACTACCGATGTTTTCACCCTTCCAGTTAATACACGTCTTTCGTGTTTTAAGTATTATCACTAAAATACGATTATTCGACAAAAGGCTTAAGATATTGGTAATGCTAAAATAATAATTCTGCCTAAGATAATAATATACTAACATGATACATATGACAAATTTCTAAGCTTAAAGGGTTGAAATGGCCAAAATATGGAATTTGACAATTTACATTTTAGTACCTAAGTTTGCAAAAAATGAAAAAAAAATAATACTAAATTACTATTATGTATGTGTAATATCATTAGGAAAACCCATTACACATGACATATGATTCAGGATGAAAAGTCAACATCAAAACATAGAACATGTAAATTGCCATGTCAAATTCCATGTTAAAAATTAGGAAAAGTAGCATTTTTAGAGCATAATAGACAAAGATGCAAACTTTATTGGGATTTGAGTTTAGGGTTTTTCAATTTTCATCATATAATGATAACAGTTTAGGATGATTAGAAATTGATTAATTATAGTTTGAAAGCAAATAAGACTTTTTATTCCCAAACTATAAGAACAACGGTTGACTTTTCAATGGAACGAGCAATAACAAAAATTGATAGAAGGCTAACGAAGTACTTGGTAAAAGGATGATGTTGATGAAAAGACTTACCTGAAACTGAGGAAGGAAGGTCACGAAATTAAATGGTCAAACCCGAATGCATTGACTTTAAATTCTTGAAGGAGAGCTCCAACCTCGAAATTGAGTTATGAGGATTGACTAGCAAGATCAAAGCAGGGATTTGGAAATCAACCAAACATAGGGTTTGGATTGTCAAAATTTATCAAAATGAGAGAAAGAAAACGAATCTAGTATGGGCTATGATCGAGGGTCGCGACAAGCGAGCTTGATTAAATAAATATATATATTTTTAAATAAAATTAATCAATATTCCTTAATTAGTCAATTACAATTTTGTTTTGGAACATGTTCATGGAAGAACATCAAGCATCTTTTGAAATACGAATAAATAAATACCCGAAGGTTTTTCGATGAATGTTGAATCGAAAACCGAGATTATGTGAAAAATTCAAAATGGGTCAGATTTTGCGAAAAATGTAAGTTGCAAATGTCACAGTGAAGAATTCGAGAAATCCCAATTTCTAGGACTTGAAACTTCCGTCTTCGATTTCGGGTTTAATTCTTAGGCTTTTCAGGTGATTGTTTTTCAATTTTATTAGTTTTTCATCATTTACAAAAACCTTCAATCAATTTTAAGTTTTGATGGCTAATTTCAAAAGTCAAAATCTAGTTTGTAATTTTTAGTTTTTTTTAGTTTTTAGTTTGTTTCTATATTGCTTTTTTTTTTAATTTTAGTTGTACTATATTTTTAAATTAAATGCATTTTTATTAAAAATTTTATTAAATATAATTAATTATTTAAAAAACGTGTAGAGAAGTTAGATTTGCGCATCACTTCTTTAGAGAGAGTGATAAAAACAAAAATGTCACACTCTCTTATACTACCTTCATATATGAAGGATATTCATGTTCACGCGCAATGCAGCCAATGCTCTAGACCGTGAAGAGGAATTTTTGAAAATAAAAACACTAAAACTAAAAAGAAAACACATCTTTAAAAAATATTCAAGTCCCGAATATATTTGAAGTATCATAAATAAAAACTTGGAAGAGAATAGTTAATCTTAAAAATAAAAGAATTATTAACAGATTTTATTACTTAATTTAACCTACACAAGTTATATTAATTCTAATAGTAAATCCTAATACTAATCTATCTATAATCTATATCTATATCTATAATTTATATTTATATATTTATATATATATAATAATTAAACAAAAAGTTTAGTTATACTTTAATTAGTAAAAAATGACACTTGTTAAAAAATATATAAATTTAACATCTTTTATAATATTTTGGTTATTTAACGACGGACATATACTTTCAAAAACCACCCAATGCTATTTTTCTAAACACGAATTCATACGACTTTGATGGTACTGCTACTAGACTAAAGAACAACAACATTAATATTTTATTATTTCAAAATTCAAAGAGTCGTATATAAATACAAAAATCTTTTCACATTTTATGTTTTTTATGTGTACGTTGTCAAATTCTTTATAATAAACTAATTAAATGTATAGATAATTCGATGAATTTAGTCTATTTAGACCAAGCCATTTTGGGTTGAAAGTCAACTAACCAATCCATCAACGAACTGTTGATCGAATCCTGAAATCGTTAATATAAACAGATAATTAATATGTAAAGATTACCTGTGGTGAACTGATTGAGATCAGCAGCAGTCAGGTTGTCCATTCCTGTTAATAGCCTTGGTTCCCCTTTAGGGTGTATAGTTAAGGATGGGAGAAAGAGTTCGTGAGTAATCACGAACTAGAGAGAGAGAGCCGAGAGAGATGAGAGAGAGGTCGAAATTAGGTGGTGGTGATTAACCTTTAATCTCTCCCTAAGAGCCTCTATTTATAATACACCCAAGGGGAAACCCTAGCCCATCTAGAAAGGGTAATTACGTCCATCAAGTAATACCAGATAGGGTTAAAACCGTAATTGATTATTTAAGATAAATGATTAAAGGACATAATAGTATTTATATATATATATATATATCGAAATATATATATATAATATATAAATAATGTCTTACATTCTCCCACTTGGCCGAATGATCATTTATATGAGGTATTAGATAAGTCTGATCAGAATTTAATACTCATTTCAATTTTAAACCAAAATTGCAGCAGAAAAATACAGTCATAGAGTTGATTATCCAACTCAAGACCCCCATTAATCATACTACAATCCCAAATTTAAAATTCAACATAAATTTAGAATCAATTACCAAAGTAAGCCCTTCCGTTGATTTATAATAAAGCTGTCTATATGTCAATAAGGCATGCATAACATATTAAGAGACAAAATCAAACGTAAGAGGAAAATTTATTAATAAGAAGTACAATATGCTTAGTTAAGGTCTTTAGTAAAGCCCATTCTCGAAATAAGATCTTCGAACACTTTAATTGGGAGACCTTTAGTCATCGGATCCGCAAGCATATCTTTAGTACTTATATACTCAATACAAAGAACATTTTCCTCAACTCGTTCACGAACGAACAAATACTTTGTATCGAGATACAGTCCAGCGCCAGTCGAACTGTTACTGTTCGAGAAAGTAACGGCAGCTGAGTTATCACAATAAAGCTTCAATGGTCTGGAAATGGAATTAACGATTTTGAGTCCAGCTATAAGATTTCTAAGCAACATTCCATGACAGGTTGCGTTGTAAACAGCAATGTATTCTGCCATCATAGTGGATGTTGTGGTTAGCTGTTGTTTATGACTCTTCCATGAAATGGGCCCGCCTGCTAACATAAAGATGTATCCAGAAGTGGATTTCTTATCATCTTTACATTTGGCAAAATCAGAATCAGAGTATCCGACTAACTCCAAATTGTCGCTTCTTCTGTAAGTCAGTTTGTAGTCTCTCGTCCCATTCAGATATCTAAGAACTTTCTTAGCTGCTGTCCAGTGATCATGGCCAGGATTAGTCTGATAACGGCCTAACATACCAGCAACGTAAGCAATATCTGGACGAGTACAGACTTGAGCATACATAATACTACCGACTACAGACGCATAAGGTATCATTCTCATTTGCTCCTTTTCTTCATCTGTTTTCGGACATTGAAACGAACCGAAAACGTCTCCTTTAACTACAGGAGCTTTTGAGGGGTTACAATGTTGCATGTTATATCGAGCAAGGACGCGCTCAATGTAGGCCTTCTGGGACAAGCCTAAGATCCCTTTAGCTCTATCTCGGTGAATTTCGATGCCTATAACATAAGAGGCTTCTCCGAGATCTTTCATGTCAAAGTTAAGCGAAAGTAACCGCTTTGACTCATGCAACATGTCAAGACTATTACTTGCCAATAGAATGTCATCTACGTAAAGGACAAGTATAGTAAAGTTGCTCCCACTCATCTTAAGAAAGGTGCACTGGTCCACTTGATTCTTCAGGAAACCTTGTTTCTTCATGACTTCATCAAACTTTAAGTACCACTGACGCGATGCTTGTTTTAGCCCGTATATCGATTTCTTTAGCTTGCAGACTAAATGTTCTTGACCTTCTGGTTTAAACCCATCAGGCTGCGTCATGAACACTTCCTCATACAAGTCACCGTTCAGGAAAGCAGTTTTGACGTCCATTTGATGTAGCTCTAAATCGAAATGAGCTACTAGGGCCGCCACGATCCTTAAGGAATCTTTTCGAGAGACAGGAGAAAAGGTCTCTTGATAGTCAATTCCCTCTTTTTGAGCGTAGCCTTTTGCAACCAATCGCGCTTTGTAGCGCTCAACGTTTCCTTGAGGATCCAGTTTAGTTTTAAAGACCCATTTGCATCCTACCGGTTTTACACCGTCGGGTAATTCAACTAAATCCCAAACGTCATTTTTCTTCATGGATTCAAGCTCGTCAAGCATAGCTTTATTCCACTCAGAAGACTGATCACTGTTCATGGCTTCTTTATAAGAGGTTGGATCGATGAACTTTCCACCATCCGTTTCAAGCTCAGCCAGGAAAGTAACATAGTCGTCAAAGTTAGTAGGCTTTCTAACTCTAGTTGACTTCCTGGTTGGAACGACTGGTTCAGCGGGTTCAGCATTATTTTGTGGTTGTGCGTTTGGAATGTCGTCATGTACTGGAGAGGGAGGTTGAATGGGTGCAGTGTCAGCAACGGAGGCGTGTACAAGAGGAGTAATCGGAGTGATGGTAAGCGACGAAGAGTCCCTCCCCCCCGCGTCTTGTACTTCACGCAGATCATCGAGAAAGTTTTCACTGCTCCCACTGATGTTATGATCTTCAAGGAACACGGCATTTCTGGTTTCTACGATACGAGTAACATGGGAAGGACAATAAAACCGATGACCTTTGGAATGTTCGGGATAACCGATGAAGTTACAGGTTACGGTTTTCATATCAAGCTTCTTTAAGAAGGGATTATAGAGTTTAGCCTCAGCAAGACAGCCCCATACTTTCATATGTCTTAGACTCGGTTTCCGTCCTGTCCAGAGTTCAAAAGGAGTTTTAGGGACAGATTTGGACGGAACTCTGTTGAGTATATAAACGGCTGCTTTTAAGGCTTCGGTCCAGAGAAATAAGGGTAAGCCCGAGTTGGCTAACATACTTCGTACCATGTTCATAAGGGTTCGGTTTCTCCTTTCAGCAACACCATTCTGTTGAGGAGTACCTGGCATGGTGTATTGGTTCACGATCCCCTGGCTTTTGCAAAACTCATAAAATGGGCCAGGGGCCTGACCTAAGTCCGTATGTCTACCATAATACTCACCTCCTCTGTCCGATCTAACAACTTTTATTGGAAGACCGCATTGTTTTTCAACTTCAGTCTGATAGTCTTTAAAAGTTGTTAGTGATTCAGATTTTTCTTTAATGAGATACAAGTACATATAACGAGAATAATCATCTATGAAAGTGATAAAAGAGTTATGTCCAGTAATTCCAACAGTAGAGTAGGGGCCACTAATATCAGTGTGAATAATTTCTAATAATTTAGAACTCCTAGTGGCACCTGTCTTATTAGTGGATGTCATTT
>JBCNJP010000007.1:12051538-12085210 GCA_039602395.1 Deinandra increscens subsp. villosa | reverse complement strand
CTTTGATGCAATCGACACATGTTCCAAAATCGGTGAAGTCAAGAGATGGTAAAATTTCATCCTTCACGAGTTTCGCTAAGCGATCCCGCGAAATATGGCCTAAACGTTGATGCCATAACATAGATGAAATTTCTAAGTCTCTTTTAGGTTTTCTTTTTGTTGTTGTTTGATTAATATTATAAGACAACAAAGAGTTAGAGAAAACATCATCCAGTTCTAATCGATAAAGTCCACCATCCAGATAACCAGAACCAAATACTTGAGAATTAAAATAGATAGTAAGTTTGCCATGACCATGAGAAACATCAAAACCGTCCATGTCTAACTTTGGTCCTGATACAAGATTCCGAGTAATCTCAGGAATATATAAGGTATCATAAAGTTTAATACATAAACCAGTTTTCATAATAAGATGTAAAGTTCCCACGGCTTTAACGGCTAAATCTTTTCCATTCCCAAGCTTAAGCGTTCTTTGGTTTCTTTCCAGCATCTGGATTGTTTGAAAGCCCTGAGTAGAGTTAGTTACATGGACCATAGAACCGGAATCAAACCACCATGAATTAGTTGGAACATTTAAATTAAAGGACTCAATTATCATATTAAGATGATTACCTTTCTTAGCCAGCCAATCCTTGAAACGATTGCAGTCCTTCTGTTTATGTCCAAGCTTGCGACAGAACTTGCAGTAAGGTTTGCTAGAATTGCTAGGGCCGGAAGATGATGTAGCTTGATCCTTCTTCTGAACCTTAGGATGTTCCCTTTGAGTAGCCTTGCCCTTCCTCTTGTTGTTGGAGTTGGCAGTCACAAGGTAAGCAACTTCTGGTTTGTCAAGCTTCTGACGCTCTTCCTCTTGCACGCACATTTCAATCAGCTCGCTCATCTTCCATTTATCCTTCTGAGCGTTGTAGTTGACCTTGAAAGTTTCGAAAGACGCAGGAAGAGAAGTCATAATGAAGTGGACCAGGAACGTCTCGCCGATCGGCATGTCTAAGGCCTTAAGTTTGTTGGCGACATCGTTCATAATCATTAGGTGCTTACGGATACTGCCCTTTCCATCGTATTTAGAAGTCAGCAACTTGAGAATAAGGTTGCCAGCATGCACCTTAGATGTTCCCTTGTAGTACTCCTCCACAGACGCCAGGTAGGTCTTGGCATTGTCAGAATCTGGTATGGCCCCCCGGATGACAATGTCGATGGACTTCTTTGTGATCAAAAGGCACATCTTGTTGCACTTGACCCATTTTTCATGAGCAGTCTTCTGTTCAGGAGTGCTCGAAGTAGTGAGGTCAGCAGGAGCATCATTAAGGAGTGCATGATCGAAGCCTAAAATACCGAGAACCAGACTCAGAGAATCCTTCCAAGCAGCGTAGTTTGTTCCAGTCAGGGTTTCTATTCCGAAAGCCGAGGCTTAGAGTGGACAAGAGAGAGAGAATAATAAGATACTAAGCGAAGAGAGGTATAGGGAATAATCGGATAATTATAATAGTATAATAATTATAGGCATATGACATTAGTAATTATTATAATAATAAGCAGGCATAAGTAAGGACCATAGAAATGAAGCAAGTAAGTTGTGATAAGGTCTATAATAATCACCAAAATTAATAGACAGAATAAAAGGTTCTACTAAGATGAATCAGCTTTCGCGTTGGTTACTTGCCTATCATCTAAGCATTATGAACTAAATAAGTGTATGTGCATAAAGTGATGCATCACATCAGCGTTGGCCAGAAATGATACACCATAAGCTTTATGTACAAATAAGTTTCGCTGAATACATGTGCAACTCATCAGCGTTGGCCAGAAGAGAAACACTTGTATACGTAAGGCGAATGCTTAATTCTAAGTCGATAAACATTACAAAAACAACGAATCAGCGTTGGCCAGAATCGAGGTTTTAAAGATGTTATCAATTTAAGCGAATAGATTAGTTTTAAAGTAAATTGCCTGGTATTAGAAATAATTAGTGACATTAATTAAGGTAGCAAAACAGCGTTGGCCAGAATTACTACTTGTCATTTAACTAATACGAGGTAAGGAACTAATCTAAATTTTTATTAGGTTTTGTAAAACATAAAATTTTAAGGTTTTAAACAAAACAAAATTGTAATATGAAGCCCCAATTTTAGCAGAAACCCCCCTGTCAACAACCGCGGATCGAACTCCGCGGTGAGTTCGCCGGGGTTCGGGGCGGGAGCCCCGAAAAAAAAAAAAAAAAAAATTCTGAGGGTACCCGGTCGAAAAGGGGTTTTCGATCGGAAAGGTATACCCTGATCGAAAAGTATGCTTTTCGATCGAAAAAGGGTATCCGATCGGAAAAGGGGTGTCTGATCGAAAAGTTATACCCGATCGAAAAGTATGATTTTCGATCGAAAAAGGGTATCTGATCGAAGAGTGTGCTTTTCGATCGAAAAGTAGACTTTTCGATTGGATCGAAAAGTCGGTCGAAAAACCATATGGCCTGATCGAAAAGCCGATCGAAAAGCCGTATGGTCCGATCGAAAAGTCGATCCGAAAAGCACAGGCTGATCGGAAAGTACACTTTCCGATCAGGCAGAGTCGAAAATAGACTTTTCGATCGCGAACCTTAAGCCGATCGAAAAGTCGATCGGAAAGTAGGTTTTTGATCAAAAAATCATATTTTCCGATCGAGGGAACGGGACCAGCCACGTATCGATCGGGAAGTAAAACGTCTGGTCGAAAAGTGACCTTTTCCGATCGAGGGAACGGGACCAAGCCACAGTATCGATCGGAAAGTAAGCCGTCTGGTCGAAAAGTAACCTTTTCGATCAAGAGTTTGTATCTTGATCGAAAAGTGTATAATCCCTCGAAATCAGTTAGGGTTTTAAACATGGTTTTCCAAAACGAAATCTGATTTGAGTTTTGGGTTTGTTTTAAAACCGATTTTCATTACGTGCTTAAAAAAAACGAATTAGGGTTTCACGATTTTATACAGAATCGAAAAGCCCATTGTCTGATTTCGAAAATTAGGATTTATAACGAATTCAGAAACATGATTCGATTGAGCAACATATGCTCTGATACCACATGTTGATCGAATCCTGAAATCGTTAATATAAACAGATAATTAATATGTAAAGATTACCTGTGGTGAACTGATTGAGATCAGCAGCAGTCAGGTTGTCCATTCCTGTTAATAGCCTTGGTTCCCCTTTAGGGTGTATAGTTAAGGATGGGAGAAAGAGTTCGTGAAGTAATCACGAACTAGAGAGAGAGAGAGCCGAGAGAGATGAGAGAGAGGTCGAAATTAGGTGGTGGTGATTAACCTTTAATCTCTCCCTAAGAGCCTCTATTTATAATACACCCAAGGGGAAACCCTAGCCCATCTAGAAAGGGTAATTACGTCCATCAAGTAATACCAGATAGGGTTAAAACCGTAATTGATTATTTAAGATAAATGATTAAAGGACATAATAGTATTTATATATATATATATATATATCGAAATATATATATATTAATATAAATAATGTCTTACACGAACGAGTGGAGGAAATTGTTACCTTTGGTCAATGGGGTCAACGCATAACTCTATATATATATCAAGCATCATGGATGCATATCAACACACACCTTCAACAAAATGAAATCTAATAGTTTTACTTTGATCTTAATTGTTATATTTTCGCTTGTTCTCATTTCTTCTGCTGGGAGGACGACCCATCATATGAATGTTGATCAATCCAAAGCTCAGGAACCAAAAGGTATGATCAATTATTACATATATACAATATACATGTGTGTTGGTGTGTGTATGCATATATATTAAGAGTGATATATACATGTGTATGTGTATGTGTATGTTCGTTGGTGTGTATACATATTAAAAGTGTATGCTACTAAATGGTATTTTTTTTATCGCAAAAGACTAACATATGTGTGTGTATGGTTATGTTACTTGATCTTGTAGAAACATCGTTCATAAATTAAAATTTTTTATTTATTATATTGAAATATAACATAGGCAAATAAAAATTACAAATGAATTTAAAAAAATATATAAACTAAACTAAAGTATAAGAACATAATAAGTTTGAGCATATTTGAATTCAAATACAACCGGAAAAACATAAGAAAATAAACTGTTAATAAACACACAAAGGTTTAATAGAAAAGTATGGTATTCTGAATCTAATCTCGAATGTAATTTCAAAAGGATAAGCCTGGAAAATAAACAAACTAAAACACGAAGGTAAGGGATTGACTAGGGCTTGATGTTCAACAACGGTCCCTTAAACAAATTTCGAGCCACTCAGGTGAACCCATCTGTCCCCCAAGGTACAACAGCTGAAGCTGAAGCAGTGTGTACAGTGGCGAACCCAGAATTTTTTTTCATGGGGGTCGGAAATTTTAAAAGTCGGAACGTTTACCATTAAATATTAAAATTTTCAGACTAATACTAGTTGGATCGGGTCGGATCATATTATATAAAGATAAAATAAATTTAAAAAATAAAAATTGTCCCAAGTTTATATTTTGAGAGAGATATGAATTAATTGTTTAACTTTTTATTTTTAGTATAATATTAATTAAAAACAATTTTTATATAATTATTAGGGTGTGGGTATGTCATATTTGAAGTCTAAGATTTCAAAATATTTAGCCAATAACACGTTGATACATAAGATATAAGGAAGAGAGAGGATTTGAAGCATTTGGTATGATGAGTTTTTGTAGCCTTAGACTTGGAGTTTGAAAAATAAGTAAATATAAATTCACACACATTCAATGGTATGGTAGCCGGTGGTAGGCATAGAAATAGTTAGAAATCGATGAGGGAAGCTGAAGACATACCCTCACTTTTAACGTTTCTCAAATAAATTAAAATAAACTAAATAAATTAATTAACACAAAGACACTCTCAAATTTGTTTTTCAACTTTTAGAATCTTTATAGCGGAAAAATGATGCCGAAATAAATTTTTTAAGTAAACTCAAATAAAATAAAAACTTGATTTTTTTATATTAAATCATTTATCTAAAAGAAAAATTAAACCTTTAATAAATAAGTATACTTTGAAACAGTGAACATCAAATCACGATTTCAAGTTCCAATAAAAACCACCTACTAAAAATAAAAAACAAAAAGATTCAACTTCTTCTTCCCCATCTTAATCTTCCAACCTCATTACCCGCTGCAACAATGGCGATAAAGAAAAAACTCTTGGATTTTTTTCTTCATTGTTTTTATTTCAGTTGGGTCATTGTCAAGCTTTCATGGGGTCGCTGATAAAATTTTATGGGGGTCGGTCGAAATCATATCATATGTATAACTATAAAACTTAAAAATTCATGGGTGTCGACCGACCCCCAAGCCACTAACGTAGATCCGCCTCTGAGTGTGTACTATCGGGACTAGCCTAGCACCAGCAATTATACCCGAAATGATGAAGTGGAGTTCTACCAATGATGGGAAGGATTATTCTGGTTCGAGTGGACTTCTACACCTCATGCAAAAAACGTGAATTTAGTAAAAAAAATGAACGCCCTTTGAATGTGGTATACAATTTTGTTGTAGAGATTAAACCAAACAAAACGCACATCCTTGTATTTATACTAGTTGTATGAGGCATGAAAAGTCTAGCTAGTCTCATAACTCTAATAGTTAAATAAAGAGTCCTCATAACTGGGTAACTTTAATAGTCCAACAATGACAAAATAGTAAAATGTCTCTTGGTGTTTCTGTTATGTACTATAATTTTGGCCCATCAAAAAAAAATATAGATGTGTTAAGAGAAGACATTTATCATGATTCGGCCAACAAGCATAACATGGGTTTGCTTCCGTAGATACTAGTTTTTCTTCTTCAACCTTTGCCTGTTCTACGTACATATTCATCAAGATTCAGGAGTTTGATTAACATGCAAGAGTTGTTTGGAATTTTAATATGATTATTATTATGAATGAGACTCTTCATGTGGCTAACAGAGTGAGTTACTATAGCGTTACGAGGATTCTTATATATCGATATACATTTTAGAAAGTTGGAGTTATTTATAATTATGCCATTTTTGTTATCATTTTGACGTCGAGACATTTTACTATTTTGTTATTGTTTTTTAACACAATGAATTTAGCATATAAGTTTGTAGTGTAACGGGTACAGTCGTGTAACATAACTTTTAAGTCATAGGTTTAACACTTTGAGCATTCGAGTTTAGAAATTTTAACCTTGTAATGTAGTTTTTTCTATTTGCGATTCAGTCGTTTGAGCTTGACACACGAGTTTTTTTTTATTAATTTTTTTTATTATAATAGGTACACATATATTTTCTTAAGTATAGTTATGTAACATAGTTTTTCTTTTGAAGCATTTTGGTCGTTTTACATTTTTATTATTTCCGTCCTCTTTAAGTCTCGTTACAACAAGAGATGAAATGTTAGAATCATAATTTCACGTTTTAGGGAAATTAAAAAACTATCTTGTTTTCAGCTTTCGAGTTCCTAAGTAGTGATATACATGAACTTCAAATTACTCCGTCGATCGTCAAGAATTAGGGTCGAACCTGGGTGGGAGAGTCCCTCATATGCGCGCAAATCAGCTTAGTAAACCAACAAGACATTTTTTTTAACGGCTAATTTTTTTTTACACCATTTTTCACCATATCAAAATTTAGACCTTGGTTTCTTTTAAAGAGGATTTGCCCCTTACTACTAGGCTACAATCTAACTCTTCAAGAAGACATTTTTAATTAAAGTTTTTCTCAACCATATTAATTATAATGGAGTCCTCAAACACAACATTATTGTCACTCGAAAATTTCATACAATTAATATTTAATACTATATAAACATGAAAAGTCGCCGTATTCTTATGACTCCGGTAGTTGACAAAAAGTTTGGTTGTGAGTGGTTGTGAGTGTAAATCTCTATAATCCACGGTAGGTTCCTTAAAAAATATGTGAGTGTAAATCTCTATAATTTAAGGTTTGGTTGTGAGTGGTTGTGAGTTGAGGAGAGTGAAAAGCTTTACAAAATCTGTATATTTGACAAAAAGTTTGGTGATTTGCTAAAATTTGGGGATTGGAAGAGAGATAAAATGTAATGATAAAGCCATAAAGGTATAAAAAAGTATTATTTAATTATGGTTGTGAGTGGAAGAGAGAGAAAAAGTAATAATAAAAGTATAAATTATAAGGATAAGAATAAGGAACCTGCTGTGAATGCTCTAAATCCAAGTATCCAACCCTGAATAAATGAAACTTTGTGGACCCTTGTTTACTTTTTCTTTCTTCATGTGATAAATATAACCTTTTTTTTTCCTTAACCTTGTAAATAAGTTTCTTTTTGGCCTTCCTTTCTTAATTTCAAAATCTGTATTACTAACTTTAATATTTAATTTAATAACCTTTATGTTTAACTCATATAACATATGAGTTTCTAGCCTAATATATATGTTAAAAATAGTGTTTTTTAATATAATTTTTGTTTGATTCTATATAGATTCAGAAGATGAAACCATTGGATCAAATAAAGTAGTTCATACAAATGACTATGGATGCTGGAAATGTTGGAATCATGATCGTCGCCGTCTTCGATAGATCAACCGGCTTAAATTCATGACAGTTTGTATGCCTGTATTGATCCATGAAATTTGCAATTTAGTTGTGTGAAGTTATTTATTTATTATATAACAATGAAATTTGCTTCATGAATATTGAACTTTTAATTTCTTATAGTTTTACCACGTGACTTTAGTATTTTGATGCTTTCTACCCCTAAATTTTTACGATTTGTTATTTTTTCTTTTTTCTTTTTAACGAAATAGTAAATTTTTAGTTTTCATAGTTTGGCCACATATGTTTCATACTCTTACGTTTTGTACCGATTAACTTTTAAAGTTTTTTTATTTTATTTTAAGTTTTGTTGTTTTCTATTTTGGCCATGAAACTTTTATCTTTTCTAATTTCGTTTATATTATATTTTTATAGTTTCATACTTTTAGTACACGACTTTTAGACTCTTACGTTTTATACCCCTTAACTTTTTTACCCTCAAGCTTTTTAACTTTTTTTTTGTTTTAAGTTTTGTTGTCTTCTATTTTGGCCACGAAACTTTTTACTTTTCTACTTTCGATTTTAGTATATTTTTATAGTTTTATACTTTTACCACGAGACTTTTAGAGTTTTACGTTTTATACCACTTAACTTAATATATTTTTATAGTTTTATACTTTCACCACTAGACTTTTACGCTTTATACTTCTTAATTTTTTAACCCTCTAACTTTTAAAGTTTTTTTTTAAAAGTTTTTTTGTCTTATACTTTGGCCACGAAACTTTTAACTTTTCTACTTTCGCTTTTAAAATACTTCTATAATATTATACTTTCACCATAAGACTTTTATTCTTTTACCTTTTATACCACTTAACTTATTTTACTTTCGTTCAGTATACAAATTCGATCCCGCAACAACGCGCGGGGGAGATAAACATCTTGTTCATTAGAGTGCACTTTGTTTTATTTTATTGTGAACTAGCAAATGACAGAAAGCTTTATGTTTTATCTGATTCATTGTTATCAAACGAGATGGTGACCCGCACTTCGAGACGGGTACATCTCTTTAATTTGAAAGTATAAATGCATCTCTTTAATAAAAAACTAAAAGATACAAATCTCAAACAATTGAATTCAAAGTTTAAAGATTACATCTACTAGGTGTGACCCGCCGCGCGTTGCGGCGGCCTCACCACTTTTGTATCGCATGACTACTTCATTATGCGCGTTGTAGTAGACAACGATATAAATAAAAGAATGTGTTCGAAGGTATAACTAATGTTTCACTTTCCTTGCCTTTTAAAATCATTTGTTTTCTCTCTAGTATTCAGAATGTAAACTTTGCCCACATAAAACGCCAAAAGCAATGACACTTGATTAGAATAGCAAGAAACTGAGCAAACTCTAGAAAGAAAGATAAAACTCAAGTTTAACACTGTCTCGTTGTCGGTTATAAACAGAAGCATACTTCCCGGCTTCATTTTCTTCACATCTTGACTTGAATAGATCATGATGCGTTTAACCATGTTACAAAACTCCCTGCAGACCTAATACATAAAAGTTTAATCAGAGTTTGTTAAAACTGAATGCATTCCTTATTTACTGCCAAAAACTTACTCCCATGTATCATGCCCCATGAGCATCATGTCTCCATCATTTTTAAAAAACAACTTCAAATTGTACCAATACAAAATTATGACTTTAATTTAGACCCATTCGATTTTTCTAATTGTAAAGTAGTTGGCAAAGAAAGTTTAACAAATCTCATGTAAACATACCTTTTTATTCATTTTAAATACAAAGAAGCTCATCCCATTAACGATGAAAGTGACGAAACACACACACAACAATTCAAAGTGAGAAACAAAATCAGAATAGTATGATGTTCCGGTTGCATGCATATCAAAAAGAAAGGTAAATTGATCAAAAGAGCTTAAAAATATACCAAAATGAAAGGGTCGAAAGGCATACCTTAACATCGATAACACTAAAGAAAGGTTTACACCTGCAACATAGTTTCAAGATCCAAATGTATATTATATAGGAGAAACTTAAAGGCCAAACATAAATAGGAAGACAAACACATAAGACACCCAAATCTTAAACACAAAGTAGCATTACCCTATGCTAAAAGTTAGAACACCATAATCAAGCCGGACCTTAATACACTTCTATGTATTTGTATCTCTAATCTCCGTCCTCAATTGGTTGTAATCTGCAACGGTTAAATGTATGTAAATATATCAAATCACTAAATATTTCATCTGATATGAGGGTCATGCAAAGTTGCATCTTATTGACAACAATTATTTGATACAAATTACTACCTACTAAAAAGCTTCTGAACCAAACTGATTATATACAGAATAAAGTGGAATGTATTTATATACAAATGAATCGCAAATCACATACCTTGCCATGTATGCATACCTTTTTAATTTCTTTAGTAGCCTTTAAACCCATTTTCAGGATGATTCTCGACATAAGCATGCTATACAAAGTAATTGTAGCTCAGACCGGTCACATTGCACAAAGTAAGCCCTACGATCAGAAAACACAGGTTTTTATAAACATACATAGCCCTAAACCCTAAATCAAAGATGAAAAATTTTCATTTAGGGGAGAGGCATTCCTCGTTACCAGACCCTGTCTCGTTGAAATTCCTCCGATGTCATCGAAACCCCACGGCAAGAGAAAAGAAAACGAATAAAAGAGATTTAGGTTAAGGTTTTAAGACCTAAAATCGAAAGAAGTAAAGAACAAATCAAACCTGTGTAGGGTTTCGTTCATGTTGATCAATCGATGGAAGATAGGAGGTTAGCCGCTGGATCATCTGGTATAGGAAGAAGATGGTGGATGAGCCAGAGAGAGATGATGAAGAATGGGCGGTGGTGTGTTTCTTGAAGGAAGCAGATGTGTCAGGAGGCGTGGTGAATGGCGTAATGATCCGGTGAAGATGAGAACGTGAGACTTCCAAAAGACACCAATCAAAACACCCTCAAAGTTCATCATAATTACAAATGTGCCAGCAGGGACCAAATATGAAAATATGTTGTGTCAAAAATTAAAAATCTAGAAACTTCACTATTTAAAACATGATATTTTATATTTAGGTAATTAGTTAAAAAAAATATAGATTTCCATCAGCTACATTTCATGACTGCTACAACTATGGATGTCTTGGTCTCTTTAATCATCACCGTTCTCTATCCCTACATAAAATATAAAATGATAACCCAAAACTATCGGTTCGTTTTGTATCTTGTTAACATCCGTAAAAAGGTAAGATAAAATGATATAGGTGGCTAAGATTTGTAAAACTAAGATCACAAACAGGGCGGACCTACTTGAAGGGCAGGGGTAGCGTCCGCTACCCCTGAACTTTTACTGCGATGTGTAATTTTCTTGGTTTTCGGTATTTCGCTACCCCTGAAACGAATTTTCCGCTACCCCTCGAATAAATTTTATGGTTTTTAGTTAGATCCTGACTTGAAAATATGATCAAAATCCCGTTCATTACCTAAATTTTTTGGGGGCGCTGTCCCCGAACCCTCGTTAGTCCCGACAAATTTTTTTTTTAACGCTACCACTGAATTTTTTTCTTGGATCCGCCCCTGATCCACAAACCTATGGATGGCTGCAAAAGAAAATTTCCCCGCCAACACATGGATTATCATTAACTTTTACAAATGATAATTAATATAGTTATTTAGTACTGACAAATCTGTTTAGTGTCCAAAGCAACAACCAACAAAGATGAAATATAGCGTAAGAGTTTGCAAACCAAGTGCAATGTTTCCTTTATGCTACATAAGAAAGAATTTGCAAACTAATAGTAGGAAAAAGCCAAGCGTAAATTTCTATTGTCCAATTAAAGGAACGAGTAATGATCGTAGTTTTTTCTTATACTAAAAAATGTAACAAACATAATACCAAACCGTTTATTCCCTAGAAAAATGGTGACAAAAATACTTTTGTGATTTGCCTTGACAAAGTAGTCATCAAAGGCATTGAAATGAGATAGAGAGCAGGTATACACCGACCAAAGTACCAAATAGTAGGATGGTACACAAGTACATATACAATGCCATCAAACAAAACACCCAATAGGAAGAGACGTACTAAACAGTAATCCCTTTGAGATGATAAGTAAGATGGTTTCTGACTCAAATCTGACGACAGATGCATGAAACGAGATTCACGCTACTCTGCCAGTAAAAACATCACAGTCAAGAAGTCGTGTTAAATTAATGGCTGCGAAAAAGATCAAGAAACTACAAATCATTGTAAATCTCCCCGCCAAAACCTCAAAGCATACATATAACCAGAAATAGATGAAGAAACTAAAATATTACTCAAATGATAATCGCAAATCGAAGATACACAACAAAAATTTACAAATCTGAAGCATTGCGTGTGACAACTTAGTCAGTCCATATTCATTTTAACCTGATCCGATTTCAATTTTTTATTCAATAAAGAATCATATTTTGTTTGATGATTATTATTATCTCAATTACTATGTGATTAAATACTTTAGATCACAACGCTTAGAAATTGTCTCAAAATCTCAATTCAAATTCCATCAGTTTCGTTATTACTTAAAATCGGATAATTCGAGCAAACCAAACATATATAATGCTTGTGGAAATTGATAATCATAAACACAAGTAAATATTAGTGAGGTTTGACGAGAGTTCGAAGTTAAAACACAAAACAACGAAATTTCAGTTTTTAGCACGATTTCGATATTAACTGGGAGTTTCATAAATTATCAAAGTGTAATATCTTATATTTGAAGGTTGGAAGTCAAGTATACATATATATATATATATATATATATATATATATATATATATATATATATATACTTGTCATATTTTTCGGTTAAAGGCATTTCATCAAAGTTCGGGGGTCAAAGCTGCACATTACTAAACTATAAGGACCAAAACTATAAAAACCAAAAATTTCAGCAGCCATGGATTGCTCGCGACCGCGAGCCCATCCTTGTTACACCTGACGGTCCACGATCTAGTTGCAGAACGTGGAAGCTAGGTTTGCTTCGTGTTTCACCCTCGTTTTGGCCCCAGTTCGTGTCAAATCTGCTCGATTAGTCACTAGGGAACGTGTCTCCATCTATTAGCGCACCTAATACTATAAATGCAGACCCAGATCCATCCTTTTCTATCATCAATTACTTGAAAAAAAGTCTTAGAAAACCCTAAAATCCATTCCGAAGTTCTCGACTCAAATTCGTTCAACCCAGAAACTTTCAAGATCCCATTTTCTGCAGATACTCAGTATTTGGTATGTTAAACAAAACCCTTCAATTAATTTCTTTCAAGTACTCGTTTAATTAGGATTCCAAAAATTCCAAAAAATTAGGGTTCTTGAACATGTTTGCTCAAAATTGTACGATCTGTAATGAATTAGAGTCTGATTTTTGGTATAGCAACATAAAATATCATATATTAAGAAAGCCCTAAGTTAATTTGATGCTTTGCAAAGGTTTAGTATTGATTTGAGAAACGAGTTAAATTAGGGTTTTCTTAACGTTGTTTTCTCAAAATCAGGCATTTGGAATCAAATTGAGGCTTCATCTTTTAAGATATATCATATAAGATATTATAAATAAAAGCCCTAAGTTTATTTCACATTATGAACAAATTTGCTATTTATTTGAAAAATATGACAAATTAGGGTTTCTCGGGAAATATAAAAATGATAGTTTATTAATCTATGGAGTTATTGTGAATATAACTCATACCATATGTCACACCCCAACCGACGATGGAATATATCGGGGCATGATGATGGTCTAGATGTACAAAACACTATTTATTATGTTGCGATATTCTTAATTAAGCCCATTTCATAAATATCAAACAAGTCATACAACGATCAATTACATCAAACCAAACATATGAATTTAAACAAGTCATAATAGTCTCAAATTATTTAATTAGGTCCACTAAAGTCCATGCGATCCTATAGTGATAAGCGACATGTTCAAACAACATTACCTGCAATATGTACAATATACGAGTCAACTAAAATATTGATGAGTAATCATAGGTTTGTAAGCAGTCATAGTTTAAAACATGCGATTCAATGTTGTCAAATAAGCACAAGTATAAAGAACAATTAATAAACTATAGCACATGGGGTTCAACGTAACTCAAGCCCTCGGCATTTAGGCTTCAAATCACCTGACGCCAAAACCAGGCATGCTAGGTGGGTTGCCAAACCAACAGATCCATTATTGTAACCCCGGCTCAAATGAGTTAATGAGAGTACGTCTATGAACATGAACATGATCCACAAACAGAATAATAAACACAACCAAATCCATAGCAATGATCAGTACAAGTTCACATACAAGAGCACATAGAACAAACACATAATTCACATGCGGTTTTTAGAAATATAAAGTTCAAGAACATGATTTTGAAACGTACATGTTGCACCCCAAAACTTAAAAGTAAAAGGGGCTATGATACTCACATAGTAATGGAGATGTCAAGAGTGAAACCAAAGACAGCGGCACGAGGTCAAACCTGGAGATCACCTTGACGATCGAACGTGATAGGAGAAACACCGACAATTCCATAAATAAATAAGTAAATAAAGAAATGAAACATATGACACAAACTACATGACGGACACGATCGGATTCACGACTCATTGGTGATTTATTTGAGTGATAACGTACGAGGCTTAATCAATAAATTCATAAGGTCAACCTAAATCTAAGTCATCGATGGCAAACATATTACTTAATCTATTTATTTATTTTCATGACGTCGCAACTATATATTTATTTTCATGGATCTCAAAGAATATAATCTAATGGCCAAAAATATCCTGACATGCCTAAATATGATTATTAACATGATTCCAACATATTTTCTTGAAATAATTATGAATCTAACCTTTTTATAAAAATCTAACCCAAATCTAATAAAAAATAATATATTTATTTTAAAACTTAATCTACCAAAAGATGGAGTCTTTGTTAGCATAAAACCAAATTCCAATATCAACATATCATGATTAACTATAGATCTAACATGATGATACTATTTTCATGGCAAAAATTTTAGATCTAACATTAGATTGAAATATAACCAAGATCTAGCAAAAACCACCACAAAAATGTCATCTATTTCATAGAAAACCTAGATCTATGCATGAGACTTCCATCAACACATGACAAACTCTTAAATCTATGATCAAGATAACTATTTTATGTAGGTCTGAGTGTCTAGTTTCATATAACCAAGATCTAACAAGACCAAGCCATGAAAAACAAGAAAAATAGCATTTTTAAGCATGAAAATCATTTCTTTTATAATCAAAACCCTAAATCTAAGATTAGGGTGATGATTCCTCTAAGTCAAATCCTAGATCTACATTCAAGTTAACATTTATATGAAGATTTAATCACAAAAGCTCATGAATGGACTAGATCTAGTAAGATCCAACATAAAAATGAAGAAAAATGTAAACTTTGATCATTAAAATCATGTTTTTGAACATAGAAAGATTAGATCTAGTATTCATGGCAAGATCTAGGCTTAGAAACATAAAAAGATCCAATCTTGATGAAGAAGAAGCATGGATCCAAGAAGATGGAGGCTTGGTTTGAAGAAACCAAGCTTTTCGGGATGAAACCGACACGAAACGAGACTTGAATTCACTAACTTTGAGCCTTAGATCTTCAAAAACCTTGGTCTTGGATAAACACAGCCGAATTTAAGGTTTATGAGGCTAAAGAATGGAGAGCATGGAGGCTAGATGGAGATTAAGACCTTAAAGACACGAATTTTAGGTTAAAACTGTCGGTGGTCGGTGGGAGGTACACGAAGGTACCCCCACAATTACTTCGCGGTTCTCGGCGTGTTGGAGAGGGGGCTCGCGAGCCGATTTTGCTCCAATTTCCGCGTTATAAGTCCGATTCGAGCCCCATTTTCTCTTATTTTCCCCATTTTACTATTACCATCATATTTAGCCACATTCAACCCAATCAAATTGATATAAAATATGTCATATAAAGAATAACAGTTGTTAAAAGTATCACACGAAATGCGTTTTAGGTCGGTTTTGTTGTTTTTATCACTTTTAAGCAAATCACGAACGTTTCGTGATCCGATCAAGTGTGTCATGACTCATAACATGATTTGTGACTATAAGACTCATAAAATATGATAAAATTGATATACAAAATTCAAAAACGTGATCTCCCGAGTAAAATCGAAATCGCACAAGATTTATAGGACTTTCGCCGTTTGCATTATAAACCTTGAATTCTCACCAACCTACACTTGTATTTACTTGTGTGTGTATCTAGTATTACACACAAGTGTCATACATGCTTAGATTGTTCGAATTCCTGGTTAAATGTTAATTAACGAAACATTCGCGTGAAATCCAAAATAGAGACAAATTGAACATCAAATCGATCAATAAACATGATAATGGATCCAAACAAAAATTGATATTAAAATATTACATTAATCATAACTCATCATTTGATTATCGATTACGGGTCCGGATTACAAAATTAGGTCAAATCGGATAAACCGGAAAAGCTGAAATGTTACACTATAACTCTAACTCATATCAATATATATATATATATATATATATATATATATATATATGAAATATATATGAAGTTCAAATTATAAAAATTAATATATGTGGTTTATAAAACACTATGTGAATTGTTAAACTATTTAGAACTCGTGCGGACCGAAAGGGTAAACGCATATACACTGGGTTTTCTGGCATATGTAAGGATGTCGCATAAATCCTTTATTGGACCTGGCAGACTTACCTGGGGATTCCCAGAGTGAGCGTTTACGTATAGGCAAACATGTTTTCATTATATCACTAATAATTACTTTAAATCATTAAGCATAATACAGTCATTTTAAGCAATATAACCTATCACTATCCATTTCCCTCATACACGTTAGTCTTTAAATCTTTGTAATCATGTTAGCCTATTCGTGTCACTAAGTTATTCTCAAGGTCTACCATATAATTCTTGGTGTTATCTCTCACTCCTACCATCTAGATGTGAGTATTCATAGTCCATGTTCTCTCTATTGTCATTTAGGGTGCAACATGTATCCTATATCAAAAGCTTTATTCTTTATTCTTATTCGAAAACGATGCGATTATATGAGTATTTGGGTGATTCTTAATATGCTTACTTGGGTGTGAGACTTGATACGTGAAACTTGAAACTTTAATCTTGCGTAATCATTAACAACACCAAGCCTTTGGTTCATTGATAGCTATTGGTTGACAACCCGCCCATTGTATATCGAAACGTATTCTAGTTTTGATGGGTGATTGGAACCTAAACTGTCAAGGTTTAATTTACGCATATATATCTTATCTCTAATACTTGTAAGTCATATTCATACTCATACACTTGACACATTGATCACATGCTTTACACTTATACTATAAACAAAACCTATGTGTACTCACCAACTATTTGTAATTGACCTTTATGTTATACATGTTGCAGGATATGCCTTTTGATGACTACTTCTTGTGCTATCACATTAGAAAATGCTGGACCTAGTTTAAACTTTAATTCGGTTTTCTTTGTTATATTCTTTGTAAGACTATGTTATTTTTAATGAAATGAAATTGGCATGATTAAGTATATCGCAACTTTAAATCTATTTGGTTGTGAGCATTTAGACAATCATTATGCCCCGACATCTCCCGCCGTCGGTTGGGGTGTGACAATGACATTTTGCTCAATACTTTGAAGACCTCCTTCAGGTCGGACACGTCCTCGACCACATCGAACATGCATCGCTGCTGACTAACAAAACCTGCCATCAGAGTTGTGAGGGCCTGCTTCGGCAGGCAGTGTAGTACATGCAAAAATGGCGATGTCCGCATCCTGGGAGTGGTACGTCTAACTGCCGGAGAGGGAACTTGATAAGCTCGGATCAGATGCTCCATGTGTCCTGGGTACGTACTCCAATCGTGGTGATCAAGTAGACTCCTCTTTATGATAAGCTCTGCTCGGACCCACTTGTCCTGGATAACCTCTAGGGGTTTTTTCTCCTTATCTGCTGATGATGCCCTGACTGATGATGATGAGGGACTAGACGATGCCATATCTACAATATACATTCCATGTATAATCCAGTAAGTAGCGACTTCACGGATAACCTCTCAGGTATGAATTAATAAAGCACCACATAGTAACATATGTGAAAAATACCACATAACCAAATATTTATATTCTAAAAGCATGTATATGTATGTCTAATGTGTGTGTCTAACATACTTCTAAAGTCATAGTCGGATCTAATGCAATCTGAGTTCTCTATGGCTGACGGCTCTGATACCAATCTGTCACACCCTCAAAAATCCATTTGCGGGTTTCTACCGTGTGGCGCGTGACAAACCAGGATCTAAGTCATTAGCCACACAGAAACGACTCTATATGAGTTTAAAACATTTTTGAAAACACAGGGTTTTAAAGTTGCGGAAGCATAAATAAACAGTAGCGGAAACATTAAGTATTAAAAGAAGTTAATAGTTATACGTATAACAAAGTGCCCATGATTAATGCAAATAAAATGTTTAACATGGTAAGCATGCGACTCCTAGAGTGCGTCCTAGTTCAAGCAGTACATATGGACCTGAGAAGACCCATGCTAAGTGTCAACACAAAGGTTGGTGAGTTCACAGATTTATAAAAATAAGTATGATAACAAACGTTTATCAAAAGTATCCAGATTAGTCTTCCCAAGACTTCCCATATGATGGTCCCCAAGGACCCAAACTTTTAGATAGCATTAATATACCAATAGATAACTAGTCTATTAAGTTTTGTAACATATAGTGACACGTAACCTAAGCTAACTTACAGAATCTGCCTTTTTCACCATGCATTGGCGTGCATGATAATAAGATAGGACAATATTACACCCGTTAACTTCTTGTTGAGCTAGAGCGACTAGCTCGGGTGAGGCTCATCAAGCCTAGTAGTACCACTCAATATTTCCTCGTTATTCCCAATATTAGTTTCACATTATGAAACGACTTTCAATTGGCAAGATACAGTTCACTATAGTTTCCAAATATGGTATAAAAATATACTAAAGCTTCAAAATGTTTTATGCATGTCTTCTACCCCAAAACAAAACATTAAAAGTAGGGGTCGTAAACTCACATTCGGTGTGTGCTAAATTATAATCCAAATGTCTCAAACAAGTGGTGAATCTCCTGGACTTCACCTATGACACATAAAAGTGTAAGTGCACGTTGTGATTTGTTAAATGAGATCATGAGTATTTACTATAACACATATATACCACATATCATGTTATCACACAAGACATATTCAAGTCTCATACACTATTGTTAGCCATCTGACACGTGCGATGTAAGATTGACGGGGCAACCTTAAAAAATCTTGTATTTCCTACCGAAGCGAGAGACTTAATACTTGTACATGTGTATGGTTTCACAATCAAGTAAACATCTTTACACCTTTCATGCATCCTAGCATTCGTCTACACAATGGTTCACATTCGAAATACACATATCAATACCAACTAAGCAGCGAGTCACATATCCAATGCATAACAATCAAGTTCCTACATAAAAGTTCTATCATTAATACATATCAAGCATCAAGACTAGTCATTTAACACCTTTCATGCATAATCTAATGTAAATCTATCACCTTTATTGCTAAACAATCACTAATCAACCACCTTTATCGCTTCGCATGCATAATTGCCTATAGAGCTTCCAACTTTATCATGTTACAATCATCAAGTTGCAAACTTTAAGACTCCAATGACTAGATCTAACCTAAATCTAACATCTTTAACAAGTTTCATGCGTCAAAGTATCGCCTTTTAACCATCCCATGCAAATTCTAACACCATATTCAACATACATAAACATACACCCTAGATCTAGCATAAAGATCATATTTTTATTAACATGCAACCTAGATCTATCATCAAGTCGTCAACTTTATTATGTATCTAGTCTAGATATACAATAAAAATCACATTTTTAACCATATGCATTCATGCACATCAACTTTTCATTTAAACTGCAAGATCTACACTATTTTGTTTCACATGTGAAAGATCTGTACAAAACTCACATTTTTATCATTGCTAAAGCTAGATCTACTAACAACACATCATATTCATGACAAACCAATCCCTAATCTATCATAAAAATCAAAACTTCATAAACATAAACCAAACAAACCAACTGAAAGTTATACCTAGCAAAAGGGATGAATGGATGATACGTTTGATGCTTTAATCTTCTCCAAATGAGTAATATCTCTCCATAAGGTGATGAATCAGAGGTAAAACAACTTATATGATGTTTAGGGTTTGTGAAAGTTGAATAAATGAGGTTAAGGTTGTTTAAATAGGCAAATTTAAGGGTTTTTCCACGTTAGACATTTGTTGTCGACCGTTAGAGGACTGACCATGGTGTGTCGCGGTCTATCACGTGCCTAGACCAGCCTTCTTGTTGTTTGCGGTACTCAACTTTTCGATCTTCGACATTTCGGCTAAGGTTTACTAAGGTTTCGAATGTTTATTCATTACTTATCATCATGATTACATTCGAGCATATTGAAACGAATATAAACACACCATATTTCATAACACGTTAAAGCATATAATTTCGTGTAACACGTTTGCATGTAATTCATATCACGTATTAATTTTGAAATATTCATCATGTTACGGGACTCAACTTTGTGTGTGATGGTTTGTGTTGTAATTTAGAAATACTAGATTCGTCTAATACTCTAACTGACATACTATACTCATATACGGATTTCCTGATTTATATAAATTTAAGTTGTTACGCGTCCCACTCAACAAGTCGGATTGTGACATGAACAACAACAACAATATAGTATGAACAATCAGTGTACAAAATATCATATATAATAGATCATAATAACCCAAACAATGCACGTCAAACAACCTAAAAAATATATAAAATCATAAGGCACGAAAAATGTTTGAAAGGATTACATGACAACCAAACAACTCAAACAAAATCAAAGAAGCAAGGTTACCTATCCTAAATCATCACCCAAGCATTCCTAATTTACAAAGGATTTATAAACAAATCCATAAATTTTTACACTTCAATCAGACAAAAAACCTTACTATTGTGCAAAAGGAATCGATTGTGTCCGTTGAAATTATGCAAATTAACTTCTAATTAGGCAGACCAAAATGTGAGACACAATTTAACACTGAAAGCATTGTATCCTTATAAACCAAGAACCAAATGGCAACAACATCAAACCCTTGATTAAGAAGAAACCAAGACATGAAACCGTGAAATCGTTACCTGATAAGAAACCGCAGGCATAAAGACTAAAAATATAAAAGTAAAACTAACAAATTCAGAGGAAAAATAACCAATTTGAGTATTAATCAGAGAAAACACACACACACACTTCAATCAAGCATAATTATAGATATGTAACCATGAAATTGATCAATCGCAGCAAAACAGAAAAGAAACAAAAATTACCGGCCAGAGGAAGATCAAATCCAACGGGGTAACCAATTCAAGTGCGGTTGTAATCATACCCGTACCCACACCCGAATTAAATCCCCATATCCATCCGCGCCCTCGCCCAGCCTAATACCCGGCGGGTACGGGTAAAAAAAACCCGGCGGATACGGGGAACCCGATGGGTACCCGTTTAAGGAAAAAAAGTCCAATTTTTTAAAAAGTCGGAAAAATATAACTATAATAAGTAAAACATTCAAGTTTCATAATTCAATCCCACAAAATAATAGCAAAAAAGACAATCACCACGTTCCCAAGTTCGTTAAAAAAACTAAATATCAAAATTCACGAAGCTCGGACCCGTTTCATCGTCTTTTATAACTTCCAACTTTGCAAAATGTTTTTCTTTATTTGAATGTGCACCTAGCAATAAAACAATATATATAAAGGACATATATAAGTTATATATATTCGGGTTTTAAACGGGGCGGGTAGTGCCATACCCTTACCCGACCCGTCCCCGCTTCAGGTTTTAAGAATAATACTTGTCTCCGCCCCATTACCCGTTAAGTCGGGTAATACCCGCCCCATTCGAGTTGGTACCCGCGGATACCCGGTTTCGCGGGTAAAATGTGCATCCCTAACTGAGGCACTGGTACATAACGCAAAGAAGGAGGAACATGGAATGCATTATGCTGTTGTAACATGTGCTCAATGAGATGTATAATAAGTAATAATTTGCTAAATGTTCTTTTGTAGTAATTAATTTTAGTTAGTTTTGTTTAATAGTGAATGAGGAGATAGAGTTTTCGTGAGAGGGGTGACTATATTTTTATGGTCTGGTGAAAGTTATTGAAATTAGTTAGGATATGGAACACTAAGATTTCTGGTATACATGATTAAAAGAGAGTTTGAATTAGAAGAGTAACAACTTTATATGAGTGGGTATACATGATTAAAAGAGAGTTTGAATTAGAAGAGTAACAACTTTATATGAGTGGGATCTTTTATATAAATAATTAGATTTGCTATCGGCGTGTTTCCGTGTGGATTGCATCACTGTTAAGGGTCATAGGGGGAGATGCAGACCAAAGTTGACATGCGACGAGCGAATTAGACATGATATGTTGCATCTCTCTGAGGATATGATCGAGGACAGGTGCGTCGTGAAAGCATAGGATTAAGGCTAAGGATGTCTAGAAAATGTTGGGTAGTGAGGTGTATATTTAAGGCCAAGGTTTATTTATTTATTTAGTTTTTGCTTGTTTTTATTGTATTTATTTATTTATTAATTTTATTATATTTTATTTGGGTGGTTTTCTTTTTTTGTTTCTTTCTTCTCGCTATTGTGTCCTCATGTAGTTTGGAGTTGGGGGTCTCCTTAGAATCAGTCTCTCTATACTTTATGGTGGAGGTAAGGTTGTCTACATCCCAAACTCCCCAGACCCTACTAATAGTCTTAAACTCTCAGAGGATATTACTGGGTATGGTTGTTATTGTTGTTGTGTTGCCGCGTGGATAGCATTGTCACATAAAATATCACATTGTATAACCGTACGTAAAGAAAACCGAATGAAAAATTGTGTAACAACCAAAACGCTTCAAACAGAAAACTATGTTACACTACTGTACTCAGTGTTGTAGAAATCGGGATTAATGTGATTAATCAGGGATTAATCGCTTGGTTGTCCCCAAGCGATTACGATTAAGGGTTTGAGGGTCCTTGGCGGTTATGGCGATCTTGGAAGTTTGGTAAAAAAAAGTTCGATTAAAAAAATTAAAAAAAACCTTAAAAACCCAATACCCAATCCAAAATGTTGATCTTAACAATAATTTAGGGTCTCCGACTAATCCTCTATCAATCGGTTAATCCCTTAACCCCAGCCGACCACCGACCAAGCTACCGCCGAGCGATTTCTACAACCTTGACCGTACCTAAGAAAATCTATGTACGTGTACCTAAGAAAATCTATGTATACCTATTAGGCTATTACACCGTCAAAAAAACACCAACTCCTTTGCCAAGCTCAAACGACTCAATCACAAATAGAAAAATATCACGTTACGTATAACGTTAAAATTAGAAATCGATTACTCAAAGTATTAAGCTTATGACCTAAAAGTTATGTTACAACCATATCCATTACACCATAAACTTATGTGTTAAACTCGTAATATGCACATATACAAAAGAAAATATCAAAATTGTAGTAATATATCCAACTTTATAAAATGTATATGGGTAACTAATATGTAAGCCTTGTCGCATTTCAATTTCCTTACATGTGTTGTCAATTATTCTAATAAAAATAATTAAATATATGTGTGGATGAATGTAGATGAAGACATTTATGTTAGAAGTCGACTAAACAACCCATCAAGGAACGAGTGGATGAAATTGTAAACAATCCGGAACGAATGTATGAATTTGTATCCTTTCAACTAAGGTCAACAGAGTCAACGCATCACGTGCACCTCTATATATATCAAGCTAGCATCATGGATGCAAATCAACACACACCTTAAACAAAATGAAATCTAATGGTTTTACTTTGATCTTAATTGTTATATTCTCGCTTGTTCTCATTTCGTCTGCTGGGAGGACCTCTCACATGACTGTTGATCAATCCCAAGTCCACAAACCAAAAGGTATGATCAATCAAATACATATATATACACAATATATGTCGTTCAAAATATATATATATATATATATATATATATATATATATACGCAATATATACATGGGTGGCGATAAATGTATTTATATACTGTCTAAAGTGGCCTAGTCGAAAAAATTTTGGTCGGTTTGAAATATATAAATTCTGGCTATGAATGCAGACCGTGTAAACTGAACCATTTGAACATTAAAGTTGTGGTATGTCTGTGATTTGAAAAGTGAAGAGTGAAGACATTTGAATTTGAATAGGACCGGACCAGTACTTATTTATTACTTGCTTATAGTGAGTGAATAGTAGTATGCTCTGGAGATGATGTGAATTATTTAAGAGGTAGAGCTAGAAGAAAAGAAAAAAATAATAATTAAGTTGCAAGGGCGTTGTGATAGTCATTGAGGAGCTTAGCGCCCCGTCACGAGCAAAACGGGTGCTGTAGTTGGGCGTTTTGGGGGGATCACGGGGTTTTAACACCCCGTTACATATAGTCTAACATATCAATATTAAACTTTGATTCTTGATTTTCCATTCATTTTGTTCAAATTGTTTTATTTGTTATGAACCAATAATATTTCTATTATGAATAAAAACGTAAAATTGGTGAAAAAATTAAAAATAATAAAATAAACAATCGACAAAACCATCAAACCAAACCGTTTAGATCGTTAAAAATATATATACAAAACGTCAAACGGTTTGATTTACATTATACAAAATCATAACCTTTCGACTGTAAACACCCCTAAGTGCATGTTAATCAAATATTCTTGATAAATTGCAGGAGAGACAAAGGTTGAAGAAGGAAAAGTAGCACATACGGATCGTCAATACGAATGTTATAAATGCTGGCCGCCGAATCAAAATGATCGTCGCCTCTTATAAATCTGTGCTTAATTGGGTTGGACCACATGTGTTAGCTGCTATTGGTGTACTTGTAATAATTTGAATAAACGATTGGAATAAATTTTGAATTTTGTTCTTAAATTAAGAATATATATATATTATGGAATATCGAATATTGTTGTTGATCGATTATGCCATGTACGATATAAACTAAACAAGATTTTCTATCCGGCCATTTTCTATTCGTGTGTGGTCGCGAAATAATGTTGGCATATAAAACTGTCTCATCTAAACTATATAATAAACAAAAAGTTTGGTGATACTATAATTAGTAAAAAGAGGCACTTGTCATCACCACAAATTTTTGGAATAAATTAAAATTTTAATAAATAATTATCCAAATACTAAATTTCCAAATTAGGTTTATTTAGTTAGTAATTATCCAAATACTAATTTTTAAATACAAATGTTTATATTAAAAAAATATCCAAATACTAATTTTTAGTAATTATCTAATAAAAAAATATTCAAATACAAATGTTTATATTAAAGTTAGTAATTATCCAAATACTAATTTTTAATATTAAGGTTAATATTTTATTCAAGATAATATTTTTTTCATATATATTATATTTTATTAAAATAATATATTTTATTACATATTATTTAACTAATAATTTAATATAATGCTTATAAAGTAGTAATATATTTTATTACACATAATTTAATTAATAATTTAATATAATGCTTATAATACTTTATTCATAATAATATTTTAATTAAATCGATATCTATATTTATATCAATCTATACTCTATATAATAAATAAAAAGTTTTGTTATACTTTAATTAGTAAAAATGGACACTTTTCATCACTACAAAATTTTAGATTCAGTCAAAATTATAATAAATAATTATCCAAATACTAAATTTCCATATTAGGGGTTATTTAGTTTAAACTTTTAATAATCAATTATCCAATAAATAATTATTCAAATACAAATTTTTATATTAAGGTTAGTAATTATCCAAATACTAAATTTTAATATTAAGGTTCATATTTTATTACATATATCTTATATTTTATTTTTATTATATATTTTATTGCATATACTTTAATATATTAATATATATATGTAATGCTTCTAATACTTTATTCATGTAATATTTTAATTAAATATTACACATGTAATATAAAATATTTTATTATATTTAATTTTATATTTTTTTACTTTATTTAAGTTTAAATTCAAATTTACTAAGTATTTCACTTCAATATAATAAACAAAATCCTTATATTCTGTGACTAGATTTCTTTTATTTTTAACTGCAAAAATCCAGTTACCCGGGGTCTCATCATAGCAAACGATGTTCTCGCGACACGTTACAACCTCAGTCCATGCGAGTAATCAAGACCATCTGTGTTGCACATCTATCCAAAGGAAACTCAATGTCTAAATGCCCTGACCCTCCTATAATTATTGAGAAACTTTTAGATAGTTATAATACATAATTGTCGTAGATTATGATTATATTTATAGTTTTTTTTAACTTAGTCGTGTAATACACGGGGATAAAAAAAACTAGTTGTATAATATACGTAAAAAAAAATTAGAAACAAACGTGTAGCGATAAAAACGCTAAGAAGTCATCTCAATTATTAGATTTTTAATTAAATAAAGATTTATGGTTGTAATTTATTCCTTGTAAATTAATAACTAGGGTTTAAAATTTAAAATGCAAAGAGGGTAATCGGTCACAACCTTTTTAAAAACCTCCCAATTCGTTCCCGGCTTCCACATTTGTTTTTTTTACAAGCAATTTTGATCCACCATAACTTGATTAATTCTTAATGAAAATTCAAGCCATAACTTGCATTAAACTCATGATAGAAAACCTAACACATAGAGATCCATATTACATAGATTTTGATCAGATAATGATGATGAACAAGAAGAACAAATGTTGTGACTTTTTGCTTTAAAACACTTGAAGAACTTGAATCATAATTCGATCAAATCATGAATGAAAGTCGAAATTGATCACACCAATGGATTCTGGATTTCAAACTAAACCTGTAGGTATCCAACTCGTTCAATATAATTGAGATTTCATGAAACCACCATTGATGAACCTTCATGAAGAATATGAAGTTATGAAACTGAAAGTTGATCAAAACTCCATGAACGTTCATTATGTAACTTGGATTTGATTCTCTAATCTGAGAAAATAGGATAAAAGACCAAAATTTTGGCTAAGTATGGGAACTGACCGAAATTGGCCTGATCCTTGGAAGTTCCGCTCCAAGCATATCGTTTAGAGCATGTGTTAAAACAGGCGATAGAACTGGAAGGCCTCGCGACCCGCGATGGGTCCAAATACTGTAATTGTTTGTTTTCTTCTTTTATTAACTGATGCTTACATGTATTATGGCAATGTATACTCATATAACAAGTGGGTAAATTGCAGGTAAGCAAAAAAGCGTCACTGGATGTTCTTATAGCTTGAAGTGGACCGATCACTCGAAAACAAGGAACCAAGCGGTGACATTTGTTGTTTTGTTAATATCTAGATCATCAAACAACTTTTAGAATTGTGAAACTTTGATATGATGATTTTGCGAATGCTATGTGAAGCATTTTGTAAATAAAAAAACTGTGACTAATATTTGGATAACTTAACGTTAAATCTTTGAAAATTTGAGACACGGTTCTTACAGTAACCCGCTTCCTCTCTAAGAAACGCAATTGGAATGCTTTTTGTGAGTGTTTGCTTTAGTTTATATGTATATAAATTTGAAAAAAAAAATAAACTTAACTTTTGGTATGTTATTGTTTCAAGAAATCGTGTGGTTGTTTGTGTTATAGAAGTTTATTTTCTGTGACTAAAGCTCGAATATGTGGGAAAAGAATATCTGAATCCATTATTTAATTTTTTCCTTCATCTAATGTGACGCCCACTCCCAGACTTGGCTCTAGAAGGGGTCACTCATCGGATTTACTCATGAACGCAAGGTATAACAGAGATAGCAAAAACAGCGGAAATTAAAAACTTTTATTTATTTATAATGCCAAGTACAAGTAAGATAAAACTACTACAACGGTTAATGATAACTATAACAAATAACGATTAATAAATATGCATCTATCTACATTACTTAAGCCAGCATGCCCGTATAGCCTTCTCCTAATAGCTTGCCCATCCATTTTGCTCAAACATGAGCCTTTCCCTTGATGCTTGGATCTTTAACCCCACCTAATATACATGCTTTAAATGTCAGCTTACGCTGGTGAGTTCTAAGTATTAAAACTTTACCTTAACCTCGAAAGGTTACTTCAAACATTTAGGCCTAACGGCCCCTTCTTTATAAACGTTTAATGGATATAAGACATAACAGAATTATACTAAACATAACATTTAAACCTTCAGTATTAAAATTATTTAATACTCTAAAACATTATTCCTGCTAATAATCATTTTGTATAAAGAAAGTCATACAAAACATTATAAGCAAAACCTCTTTTTGCTAAGCATTGTCTAGTGGGACTAAGCTAGTCCATTCGGTTGGCGGTCGCCTCCCGACCTCCTGAGTAACCCTCGCTACTCCAGTGGCTTCAATTCCACTGCTTGAATTGTACAATTCCCCTCAACCCTCCTTAAGACAATCTTTGCTTAGATTAAAACCTTCTTTAAAACTTCGTCAAAACCTTTAAAAAGATTTATCTTTATAATAATCATTTATTATAACCTTTCTGAAAATAGTTTGATTCCTCAAAACTTATTTTCCTCCTTTCTAAACTTATTTCAAAAGTTTAACTTCTTTATTACTCATTCATTATAACCTTCCCGATAACAGGTAATAACACTTTAAGGCATGAAAACATTGCACGTATGTGTATTAACACAAAACACGTAAAAGCATTTAACTCAAATACTTTTCAAGTAAACAGTTGAATATATATTATTGCATGTATATCAGCCCGAAAATATTAAAATATTTAAAACATTTAAAAGTGGGCTCATAGAACTCACCTTATTCTCTTAAGCCAATTAATTCAGTCAGAATCTCCTTTTTGCCTTCCAATTTTACCTAATTGCGTATTGTATGATGTTAACGCAAGGTTTTATATAATAAACACTTCTTTTGTTTATTTTAACACTTTATTTACTTAATAATATATATTATTAAGTTTATTTACTTTTAAGGGTCAAAATGACCAAAATGCCCCTGGAGGCATATTATCTTCTTTTATTGATAACTATGAAGACGCGCATTCCTATAAGTAGACACTCACTCCGGGATCGCCCAGTGTTGGGATGCTATTGCCCAGATGGGATGGAAACACCCCCGCTATTGCCAGAAACCCCAGTATACAGGTGTCTACCCTTCCGGTCCGCGCGAACCTCTAATATCCGATTAACTCGGTATTTTAAATACTTGATTATATAGCTAATTTAATTTCATATATTCTTATATTATAAGAAAACATGTTAGCATACCAAAATTCAAGCCCTTATACCCTTTGGATTATTTTATATTACATATCCATATTTAGAAACCCTAATTTCATGAATTTCTCGTTTTGTTATCAAAACTTATTTTTAATTCAAACCAACTTAGGGTATTATCCATTATAACATTTTATAATATCTTTTAAAAGATCAAAGCTTAATTCAACATCGTTTAGTTATTTTGGGCAGAGTAACGTTATGAAAACCCTAATTTTGACCCGTTAATAAAACCTTTACCAAACCTTTTCCAATTATGAAATAAACTTAGGGCTTTCTTAAAACACATTAAATTAGGATTACCTACAAAAATTCAGACCCTATTTCCCACCCGATCACCCGATTTTGACAAAACAAGCTCAAGAACCCTAATTTTAGCATGGTTTTAGAAATCATACTTAGAAAATGATTTAGCCAAAACTGAAAGAGGTTGTTTTAGACCTTACCTAATAGTGCTTGACTGCAGAAATTTAGACTCTAACTCCTCTTGTGCAGCTCGAATTTGACTGATGAAGATTCGGTTGTGGTTTAGGGTTTTTAGATCAAAGATCTCGAAATTGGCGAGTTTAATCTGTTGTTTGATCGAGTATTTATAGTGTAGGAGCTCGCAATCTGTACTAGACACGTATGGGGGTGAGTATGCAGCTTAATCCGACACGTAGATGACCCAACTATGAGGAACAAGTCGAAATCGTGGCCAATTCTCGTCCTAGGATTTTTTTTTGGTGCAAATTGGGTGGAGGGTCGCGAGGTTTTTGGGTCTGGGTGTCGCGACCCACGAGCTACTTTGCCAGTTTGGCAGTTTTGGTCCCTGGACTTTATATTTACATTTTAAGCCCCTGAACTTCTACGAACTGTTATTTTATGCTATAAAACACTTAAGGGTGCATTTATAAAAGTTTCTAAGGCTCGGGATATGCTCGATGATATACGTATATATATACGTTTTATGTCTTTCAAGTATTTACACTTTTAGTCCTTTAACTTTTATTTTAGGCTTATTACCTTTGTATCTTTTGATGTAGCTATCATTTTAGGTTCTAAAACCTTTTTAAACAAAATTCTAACATTCTCGAGGGTTCAGGTTATGTATAATAATATATATATATATATATACATATATATATATACATAATTTTACATAGTTTACACTTTTTACCCCTCTAATTTTGCAATATTCATCATTTTATGTCACGAATCATGTTAGAACATATCCTTACTATATTTTAAGTCTTAAAACACTTACGAGAACTATAGATACGTATAATATCCGTATGGCTTATAACTTTGCTTAAATTACACTTTTGGCCCTTTTACTTTTTGATTAACTATTAACATGCATTTCTATACGTGTTTTCCTATCAATGGTTTATGCTATTCACATAAGCATGTATTCATGATTTAAACACGTATACGAGACGTAATCATTCATGTCTCATCATTTCTAAACCCATTTATCATACAAACATGTGTTTTATTCATTATTTACCATTTCTAACATGTATTTATAATAAAACACATAGGTAAACATATTAAGATACGTAATTACCTAGACGGAAATATCGGGGTGTTACATCTAATAAATTATATTATCTTTAGGTAGATAATCTTGGAAAGATAGGATGTTATTAGCATGTTCTATATATCTGAAGGAGTTCATAGCACTACTAGAAATAACCCCTTCCTTGACGCGCAAACAATGACACTCAGAAATTTATGACGCGCAAAAACAAGCGTCATAAAAAAAATTGTCGTATTTAATAAAATTTAACAAAATTCTATGGTTAGATGACGCGCATTTTTGCGCGTCATAAAATTTGTGTCATTTGTAAAGAAAAATGAAAACACGGAGGACAGAATCTATGCGCGCGTCAAGCCTAAAAATAATTCTGTCGTTTTTTAATTTTCCCGCCAAAATGAAAAGTCCTGGATATAGCCCGCCTCTTTCTACACTTTTTGCCCTAATTTTTTTCATCTTCTTCTCCTCAAAAACACGGACGACTTTGCCCTAAACACACCACCTATCGCCAATCACCTGAAGACAACCGCTGCTGTGCTGTCCCGCTGAAGACAACCGCTGAAGCCCTAGAAATTTCACTGGTAAATCCCTTCTTCTGCAAATCCCTTCTTCTGCAAATCTCAACCCCTCTGTATCTTCTACATTTTTGCCCTAATTTCCTGGTTTATTTGGTACGCTACGCTAACAACGATAATCCCTCTCTCGCACCTTAAACCCTATGGTTCGGAGAGCGAGAGTGAAGTCGTGGAGGAGTCAAAATCGGTGACTGTTAGGTTTCCTGATGCTCACCCGACGACCACTGTTGATCCGTTGAAACTTCAAGCGGAAGAGATGGAACGGGATACCAATCTTGTTCTTCTCTGGCAGCTATGGATATCTATCATCGATTCCTAAACCCTAGAAATATGTATTTTGCTGTTTTGCTCTTAATTTTTGAATTAATTGTCTGCCGTGATGAACTTGTTTGGTTGCTGTTGAGATGAACTTGTTTGGTTGTTGTTGAGATGTTCTTTTGCTTTACATTTCTACACATTTGTTTTTATCATTGTATTTATGAAATCTTGTTAGTAGTGTGATTGTAGCTGCTATATGTTTGATATAATGAACAATTGTTTCATGAAATGGGTTAAATTAGGTTCTGTTTTTGTTTGCTGAGATTTGATTTGGGTTTTATCCACTACCTCACCCATTTGAATACAAGCTCAGTTTTAGTGTGTAGGTGTTCAAGTCTTAGTACTATTGTTACGACTTCATGATTGTTTCTTATAATTAAAAAAACTGAAGCTGTCAGACATGTTATCAGCTGTTAATTAGTATTTTATTTTGTTAAAATAAAATTAGGGAGCTCGGATAGGGAAGAAACAGAAAAAAGAGGTAGGGACACCCATATTGTTGCCATATGAGTTTTGTTCTAAGTTTTATATTCTTCTTTACTGCTACTGTGGAATGTCTAAGCTACTACTACTGTTTTGTATTATCCTTTAAGTTATTAACATTTTCAATATGTTTTGCACTATACAAATAACTAAACCTAATTAAATTTAAGTTTTGTTCTCTGTCAGGTAGTGTGTTAATGCAATTTTGGAGTTCAATGCAATGAGTTGGTTGTCAAGCAAGGCTATGAAGACCCAAAAGAACTCCCACCCCTGATGACAAATATGATTAGAGTTACAAATTTTTTCACATTCAACTGAAATAAAATGATTTGCAGTTGTCCAAGCTGTGACAGAGATTAAGAAGAGACAAAACCAAGCACTTATATTAACAGCAACACCATTACTCCTTCAACTCCAGCAACAAAGCAGTCCAGAAAGCACAATCGTGACTCCCCAGGTACAACGATACCTTCTTCATAACTGATTTATGATGTCTAATGTCCATATATTCATATCCACATGCAAATACAAAGTTTATGCTATTATATCTGTAAAAGAGATCACCTATAGACTATTTTAAGTGAATTACAACTATACCTAAAACTTTCTAGCCTTCAAGAATCTAATAACGAATGTGTTCGTCTCTTTTATGTTGCACATCAGATTCAAAAAATCCGTGTTCATGTATGCCTTTAAATAGAATCAATAAATGTAATCAGATTCAGAAAATTTGTCTTCATGTATGCCTTTAAATAGAATCAAAAAATGTATACAAACTGATTGATACTCACAGATCTGAACTTATTAAATGGATGATGTCTAATGTAGGTAAAAGAAAAATTATGTTGTAACTGTAACTGTCATTTAGCCTTTAGTCTTTGAAAAAACACCTACATTAACTCCATATTCTTTTTGCTTATTTTATTAGCTATTGCTTTGATTACACATAAATAAAATACAAAACTTTAGTTATTAAGTAAATGAAGTTGTAAAAGGGAAACATAATGAACGTTTGATAATTCTGTCACACCAGTGATACTGTTTGTCAATCTAATCAATTCAACCAGATGATTCATATAAAAACTATTTAAGAGCATTTAACTTACTGGTTATATAGTCAGTTTCCAATCCGATCAGGTCTATGTGATTATTCGAGCACCAGTTGCTATATTTTTGGATTGTCTCTGTTTGGTCTGGAAAGGAAGAAAAAATTCATAGGAGTGGTGGTTTTAAAAAGAACAGTTGTATATGGGTTTACAATCTTTAGGTCTTTTGTGATGATTCAAAGGTTTTGGTGGTTTTAAACTGTTATGGTGTTTGTTGTTTTTCTTTAAAATAGTTAAAGACATTTTATGGTTAGAAAATGGATGGAATAGCATGATTCAAAACCAGGGCACCAGGGGTTTCTTATATTTTATTTTTCTTTGTCTCTTTGATTTTTGTGTGAATGGTGATGAGTTTGTAGCACAATACAAAACATGGTAACATTAGTTGGTATTATTATTCAGTTACAGATCAGTGGTGGTAAGATGATGAAGAGAATTACACCCTGATGCAAGGAAAAACTTAATTTATAATTATATCAAACTAATTATTAAACAAAAACAAAAGTAACTTATGGATATAAACCAATACTATCAGCTTAAGTAACTTCTGTCCGGTCAAAGGAAGAACAC
>JBCNJP010000007.1:12017038-12051038 GCA_039602395.1 Deinandra increscens subsp. villosa | reverse complement strand
TTAATTTTCTTTTTTCTTTTTTTCTTTTTTCTCATTAATTAGAAACTTTCACATGTGAAAAAGAGCTATTTCACATGCGAAAGTGTCTACAATGAACCTCACCCTATATATATATATATATATATATATATATATATATACATATATATATATAGGGAAAGAGTAAATTGGAAAACATGTTGAGTTGAGGAATCTTTGGAACCCACTTTTAAACCTTTGATCATCTTCATCATATGGTTCTCCTTTATTCCATCCTTTTCATTTATTTTATACCTCATAAAGTTATGAGATATATGCTAAAAGGGTAGAAAGGTAATGTGGTCATCTCTTTTTTTATTATTACTCAGACTTTCAGACTTTCTCAGTGTACTTTATCTACAACCTACTTCTCTTCTCCATCTCCTTTAATCATTCAAAATTTTCATCAGACCCATTCATCTTCAACCCAACATTCTCTCTACTTCTCTCTAAAATTGTAGATAAACTAAGATCCCCAAAGTCGAAGAAAACCTGTTACCACCTAGCATCACCGTCAATATATCGAAGAAACCCAACCCCGAAAACCTCTGTCGTATATCCTGAAAACCCTAGATCTGACCTCGCCGGAGGCGGTTGTAGTACGACGCGCCTCGAGCACGTCACGTTGTTCTTGCTCAGCGCACCGTACCTGATGTAACGATCGTCGGTATCTTCCAGATCTCCGCCTTCAGCGAGGCACTCGGCGGCAGATCCACGACATCGGCCTGCGACGAAGGGAGTGGTGGCCGGAATCCAGTCCTTTCGGTGATCGCCGCCGGTTGAAGCGGCCGTAAACTGTGGGCAACGCAACGAGAAGGAGATCATGTGGATGACGATGAGGACAACGAAAATCACGAGCCCGGGCCGTGGTACCGTTCTGGTACGTCTTCTTTCTTTTCTATTTATGTGGTTCAAATTATTGTTTTATTTTTAGCAAATGAGTCAAACTCCATTTAGATTTTTCTATTCATATTCACGAATTCTCATGTTGATATTTTCTAATATTCATAACTAAATTTTATGAACCATTCTTCTTATTTATAAAATTTTCAGTTGTCATTATTCAATGGTTTTGTGTGAAACGACTTGCAATTTTACGAATATATATATTTTAGACTTTAATATATTTGAGAAACTGTGATTTTACAAATCAGATGTTTTGGTTCATTTTTTTTACGAAGCGGTGACTAAAATGAGAAGATATGAGGTTAAATATCCATTTATACCATCAAATTAACGAGTGTTCCACAACCTTTCTATCAGTCTCGTATCTCGCTGTCGCACACGTGAAAAGAATATATTAAATTGTTATTTTTTTATTTTTTAATGAAGAAAAGAATATTACATATGTAATAACTAATGTTACATATATAAATTTGCTTATATAAATAGGATTTTATGCATTACATTTAGTAGTTATAAAAAACTATATGTTTTACATATATATTTATTGTTTAATATATAAACTTGATTGAAAAACTTGTCTATTTATTACATGTAAAGTTACATATGTAACTTGTTTGATAACGCTACATATGTAACTTTTTGATGTTGAATATGTAACTTTTTTGATGTTTTTATTTTTTATTTTGGTTTATATACCATGTGTTAAATGCTATATCTAGGGCTGGCAATTTTGACACGAACACGAAAACACGACACGAAACACGACAATGTTAACAGGTTTCGTGTTTGGGCTTAACAGGTTTCGTGTCGTTAACAGGTCGACCTGTTAAGACCTGTTAATTTTCGTGTCTTAACAGGTCAAAACCTGTTAACCTGTTAAGACACGTTTATATTTTAATAATATATATTTTTTAAATAATATATTAAAGATATATTAGAATTAGATTATTAGATGACTTCTCTAAAAATTACATTCCATTTCGTGTCTAAATAGGTTAAAATACAGGTTGTGTTCGTGTCTAAACAGGTTGAGTGAACCAGGTTTAATCATGTCGACCATCGATTAGTTAAAATTTCGTGTCTAAACAGGTTTTATCGTGTCGACCC
This sequence comes from Deinandra increscens subsp. villosa, assembly GCA_039602395.1. Classification (NCBI taxonomy): domain Eukaryota; kingdom Viridiplantae; phylum Streptophyta; class Magnoliopsida; order Asterales; family Asteraceae; genus Deinandra; species Deinandra increscens. Next base: position 12,049,007 of record JBCNJP010000007.1, on the reverse strand, counting down.
GTTAAAATACAGGTCGTGTTCGTGTTTTGAAAACTAGACACGAAAAGTTTTCGTGTCGTGTTCGTGTTTGAGACCAATCGTGTCGTGTCTTATCGTGTCGTGTCTTAACAGGTCGTGTCTGACACGATTTGCCAGCCCTAGCTATATCAATCAAATTTGTTTCTTGATCTTTGTTACTAATAAAAGATCCTAAAAAAATGCTAAAGTGTCTTGATATTTTTTTAATATTGTTTATACAAGTTACATATGTAAAGTTACATATGTAACGTGTTTGATAATGCTAGATATGTAACTTTTTAGTTGTTGGATGTGTAACTTGTTTGATGTACCATGTGTTAAATGCATATATCAATTAAACTTGTTTCTTGATTATTTTACCAACAAAAGATCCTAAAAAAGTGTTAAAGTGTCTCGATGATATTTAATATTGTTTATACAAGTTACATATGTAACTTGTTTAATAATGCTACATATGTAACTTTTTTGATAATGCTACATATTTAACTTGTTTGATGTTTTTTATTTATTTTTTTCTATATACCATGGGTTAAATGGATATATCAATTAAACTTGTTTCTTGATTTTTTACTAATAAAAGATCCTAAAAAAATACTAAAGTGTCTTGATGGTATGTTTAATATTGTTCATATACAAGTTACATATGTAACTTGTTTGATAATGCTATATATGTAGTCTTTTTGATGTTGAATATGTAACTTGTTTGATGTATTTTATTTATTTGTGTCTATATACCATGTGTTAAATGCATATATTAATTAAACTCATTTCTTGATGTTTTTTTCTAATAAAAGATCCTAAAAAAATGCTTAAGTATCTTTATGATATGTTTAATATGTTCATATACAAGTTACATATGTAACTTGTTTTGATAATGCTATATATGTAACCTTTTTTATGTTGAATATGTAACTTGTTTGATACTACTACATATGTAACTTTTTTGATGTTGAATTTGTAACTTGTTTGATGTTTTTTATTTATTTTTGTCTATATACCATGTGTTGAATGCATATATCAATTAAACTTGTTTCTTGAGTTTTTTTATTAATAAAAGATCCTAAAAAAATGCTAAAGTATCTTGATGATATGTTTAATATTGTTCATATACAAGTTACATATGTAACTTGTTTAATAATACTACATATGTAACTTTTTGATGTTGAATATATAACTTTTTTATGTTTTTTGTCTATGTGCCATGTGTTAAATGCATATCATAATTAAACTTGTTTCTTTGATAATTAAACTTGTTTCTTTGATTTTTTTCTAGTAAAAGATCCTTAAAAAATGTTAAAGTGTCTTAATGATGTTTTTAATATTGTTCATATACAAGTTAATATGTAATTTGTTTGATAATGCTACATGTGTAACTTTTTTGATATTTAATATGTTACTCTTTTATGTTTTTTTTGTTTATATACCATGTGTTAAATGCTTAACATATATTTTTGATCAGATACTTTAGTTACATTTAGAGATAAAACTAATGAATTTGTTTTTCTTCGTAGGTGAATGTATTTTTTATGTCAAATATGAAGATGATTATCAAGAACTGGAGCATAAATAATTTTATATGTTTTTTAGCTTGTTATATTTTTTTGATATATTTTGTTTATATCAAAACATATATAATCTTAACCGTGTAATATATATTGTTAATTGTAATGTTTTTTTGACAGTAGACACAGAAAAATTACGTATGTAACATTTCGCATCTGAAAAAATAGTTACACTCCTACTCTGAAAATTGCCAAATTTTATTTTATACCAGTCCAGATAAGTTACGTATGTAACATTTAATATCTGAGAAAATAGTTACACTCCCACCGAAAACATTTTAAAAGAGTTTTTCAGTAGTTAAAAAAACTATTTTTTTATAATTATCATTTTAAAGTTATTTGTTTTGTAGAAAAAATAGTTTAAAAAATAAATTTTGAACAACTCTCTTTAAAAAAAACGTTTTTAATCTCTCTTTCAAACGTTTTAAGCATTTTTTTATTAAAAACGTTTTTAAACATTATATTTTTTTTAAAAGTTTAAAAAAATACAAGTAAAAAATTTGGATACATAGAAAAGGAGAGAGATATGGATAGATAAGAATCGATATATTTGGTGTTTTGTAATGTTTTTGTTATAAATTATTATTCTCAAATTGTTGTTTACATCAGACTCAAAAAAGTTACGTATGTAACATTTCGTATCTGAAAATATGTGTACTATTTTGTTATCATTTAGAAAACGTTTTAAAAAGTAAAAGTAAAAAAATCTGGAATAAAAGAGATGAAAAGAAAAGAAAAAAAGGAGAGAGGAGAGAGAAAAAAATTTAAATGAGAGAGTCAAGTGAAAAGAAGAGAGAGGAGAGAGGAGAGAGGAGAGATAAAAGAAGAGAGAGGAGAGAGGTTGTTTGTTTTTTGAAAGATGACAAAAGTATTTGGGTAAATTACTTTCTTACCCTTTCTTACAATGAGATGTGGATTAATTGTAGTCACTCATTTAGGTTCCAAAGTTTCCTCAACTTATTAAGGTTGCCAATATACCCCAACCCTATATATATATATATATATATATATATATATATATATATATATATATATAGGGTAAGGTTTAATGGAAAACCTCACCTTTTTGGAAAACCTGGAAAACTCATCTTACCACATTGATTAGTTAATCTATGGTTAAAAATTAATGTGTCATTTTTGGAAATAATTTGAAATTTATTTAATGCATCAAGAGCATAATAGACAAACCATTATTTTTATGAATAAATCTTTAAATCCAATTTCCTAATCTCTCTCTCCTTTAATTTTAAACTTTCATGCCAAATAAAAAAAAACTAATTTACAAAAGAAAAAAAATTGTTGATCGTCAGTTCATCACCAGCGTAACGATTGTTACATCGTTGTAACAATAATTTTAAGTTTTTTTTTTCAAAAAAATAAACGATGGTTACATAGGTGTAATCATTCAGAAAAGTTTGTAAATTGTATTCATGGCTCTATTATTTCTGAATCTGATTACACGTATGTAACACTTTTATTTCACATGTTTTTAATTGATGTTACACGAATGTAACACCATGTATTTTCTTTCTAGAAAGTTATGAATTTGTTTCACGTGATTACGCATATGATAGTTATTACATAAATGTAAATAGTTATTACACGTATGTAACACTTTTATTTCACATGTTTTTAATTGATGGTACACGAATGTAACACCACGTATTTTCTTTCTTGAACATTATGAAATTGTTTCACATGATTACGCATATGATAGTTATTACATAAATGTAAGTAGTAATCTCCTATCAACTTTTTCTTTCTAGGTAACTTTTCTGAATCGTTACACCTATGTAATCATCGTTTATTTTAATGAAAAAATACCTAAAATTATTGTTACAACGATGTAACAATCGTTGTGCTGGGGATAAACTGCTGATCAACAATTTTTTTTTTTTTTGTAAATTAGGTTTGTTTTTTTTTTAATTTGGCGTGGAAATTTAAAATTCAAGGAGAGAGAGGGAGATTTTAAGAAAGAGGAGATGTGAGAGAGAAAATTGATTTAAACATTTATTAAAAATAGTTTACAAAAATAGATTATGTCATGTTACCATATTGCCCTTTAAATAAAAGAAAATTCTTAAAAAAAAAGAAATAATGTGATTGGTTGGAAAATGATTTTCAGGTTTTCCAATATTTAGAAGGTTTTCCAATGATCCTCTTCCTATATATATATATATGAGAATGTGGATGATCTTATATTTAAAGATTTAGAGGTTAGGAAAAGCAAAAAAGAAATGCATTGTGAATCATTTCTGAATTGAATCAGTTCATTTATCTATGAAATAACTTTCTTTTTAGTCCACGAGGTTTATCAGTTTTCTTATTTTTAGTCTAATTTAAAAAAAATCGATTTAAAAGCTTCACCTTTGGCTTTTTTTCTCAATTTTGGCCCCTTTTAAAAAATCTGTCCATATTAACCATTAAAATAAAGGACATTTATGTCCAAATTAAATTCTCATTCACCGTTAGATAGATCGACTGTCTTTTTACGTGACATCTTAGATGTGCAATGTCATATCTTGATTTTTAAATATAAATGTAATGAATCACCAAATGGGTCAAGTAAGATTGTGTTGAATTATAATATAACGAACCCTTAGGAGTTAGAGATATAGAGGTTGATATATAGTGATTAACGGCTAAAATGCCATTAAGACCATAAAAAGGAAAATCGATGAAGAATGACTCATGTAGTCTGGAAGCCTACAAAGACAAATAGAATTGTTTTATGAACTCTCATTGGTTGTATATAAAAGAATCAATGTGTTAAAAGTATTTGAGGAGTAAATTGCTTGGATTATAGTTACCTTGCAAAAGTTTAAATTAGATTATGTAACTAGAAGTTATAATAGATGAAAATGGGTCAATGGATTTTAATTTGTACAATTGATAGCTTGAGTTGTGGTTATGAGTAATAGACTTATTTGTGTAGACTCATATGGATTATAGTTCCTTTCATAGTTTGAACTAGATAATTGATTGATATGGACACATATTTAAACGGGTCAAACGGAGTCTAAATTGTATAGTTGATTTGTTTGATTGGGCTTTCGTATAATGGCTTTGTTGTGTGTAGATTTCAAGTTATTATTAGAATATATTATTAAGGTTATTAGTATGAGCCTACGGGCCTACTAGCTATCTAGGGTTTACCTAATTCATTCTCTATATATTATAACCCTGTCATTCAATTCAGTTATTTTAGTATTTATTATCTTACATGGTATCACAGCCTAAATGATCCAAATCCTAGCCGTTGCCACCGAGTTAAAACCCTAGATAGGGTGGTGTGCCACCATCGCCGCCGCCCTGTCCCACCTTTTTTTTTCCAGATTACTTTCTTCACTTATTTTTCTATTTCCGTTTGAATAAAGTTTCGTATCCAATTCAAGATTCCAACCGTTCCTCGAAATCCTGGTGTAGCATTATTTTATCTCCTTTGCCTATATTTGATCGACACGTCGTTTTCATGCTTTTGCGACACTTTTGGTTTTGCCGACACAATGGGCAAAGGATTTTCTTTTGGTAAATCCGTTTGGGTGATTGTTCATTGCCTATCATCTTAAAATTTGTGCTTTACGTGAAGCAAGTTTATTATCTGTTGCATACGGATTTTCTGTTGTGCCGAAATATTGGACTATCGTCCGCTAAATATTCTCGACACCATCGTTTTGGTTTGTACGATTGCCCCGCAACTCAGACTACGGTCGCCTGCCGCGTCACATCCCAGACTCATTCACCATCATTCTCTTGATTCGGTTCTAAATTTTGGCTCCTACATTGACTATATCTATGATCCATGTCCCAAATCTCAAACTATGGTTTGATTAGATTATTTCTTTTTTTTTTCTTTTTTTTTCCCCGCTTTTTAGATCTACGGATATCATCTCTTGATCTACGGATCCTAGAGACCGTTGATTGCTAACCTTGACACACCGCCACAAGACTACGGTCATGGGTGTCAACTTACCTCTAGTTAGTCATGTTTCTCTTTCTAGGAGCTAGGAGCCAATGAATTATAGTTGCGTAAACCCAACAAAATTGGTGAAAGTTTTTGGAAGATCAATTCTTAATAAATTGACTGTGTCAATGTTGATGCATGAACCTTGTGTGGCCGTTACTGTTCGAATTGTCAAACAGACTGATTTGTCGGAAACATGAACTGAGGTCCGAACCTCAGCCGAACTCCAGATTCGGAGTTGTCCGAAGGTGGTCCGAACTCCAAGTTCGGAGGAAGCTCGGAGCAGGTTCGGAGGTTACCCAGTTCGGACAGAATGAAGAAGTATAAATAGTTTCGTCTTTGTATTTCTTTGTAAGTTTTTGTCCAGTGTCTGTGTGATTGAGAGGGGAGGTTCTGTCCGACCTCCCCCAGAGATTAAACGTTTGTATACTCATTCGTTATGTAATCATTCGACACGAATCAATGACAAAACTTCCGTCTCATCCATAGAATCGATCCGTATACGGTTTTTCAGTCAAAATTGGTAAACCCAACAAAATTGCGTAAACCCTAGATAGCTAGTGGGCCTGTAGACTCATACTAATAACCTTAATAATATATTCTAATAGTTATATGTGAGTAATGTGAATTAAGAAGCCTATAATGGTTGGAACTAAATTTGGTCAAGAGAGGACCAAAGTGCAGGAAATTGTCTCAAGTGGAAATGAGAGCTGAAAACTCCAAATTTTCTATGAAGTGGCCTCCTCGCGACATGCAAGGAGGGATATACTGAAGGTCGCAACACGTGACTGACCAGGCGACACACGATGAAAGGCTGATGGACCTTCGCGACACGCGAGGGCCATCAGGTCCATATTCAGATTTTTATTTTCTTGAATATATGAATTTCGTTTACCTTATAAACATAAGCGCTAATCTTTTTGGTGTTTATGATAGGTAATGGCATGGTTAGCTGCCGGATCAAGATCAAGCCTGAGCGAGGAACCGAACACGTAAATGCCAAGTACTACCATTTCGCTGTGATATCGTCAAGCTAGAGAAATGTTGGGATTGAATCCAATGAATTTGGAAAGTCTAAAATAGTTTTGAAGCTTCCGATTCGCTTGCATATTTCGTTTCGGATTTTATTAAAGGTCATAAAATGTTAGTTGTAGAGTCTTCAAAGATGCCAAGATGGTTGTTTTAATTTTACATTGACCTTTCTTAAAGTGTCAACATAGTTAAATTGCAAAGTGAACTTTATATAGCAACAAGAAGGAAAATGATTGCATAAAGGAACTTCCGAATATTTGTTAGATATGTTGATAGCAATGGTCAACTGAGCAAATTAGGGTTAATTAAATTTAAAAAAATAGGACCAAATTTCGGATGTTAGTAAACGTAGTAAAAGTTATAAAATTTGATGCAAGTCTTACAAGTTGGTTACGGAAAACTGTTTTGTCATTCATTTAGTAAGAATTTGCCTATTTTGAGTTCAAAAGTTAATTAATTGCATTTGCCTATTTTGGGTTCAGTTTTGTCGCCAAACCGTTAACCATATACAAACAGGAAGATTCAAATTTTTTACTGATTTAGTGATCACCAAGAAACAGGAAAAAAAAAACCTTATTGGATTTCATATTCATCAACAATTTGTATCACAAAGAAGCGAAGAATCCTTAGAATCTGATCATAACACAACAGACAAAAGAATTAAAGGCTTCAAATATTCCCTATCTGGGTTTACAATTCATCCGTCTTTCAAATCATTTAACCTTTGATCAACTCATTCTTGCAGGTTTTTGTTGTTTCTTACAAACGAAAGAGTTCTGTGGTTAAGTACATTCTCACTCTTGGTCGCCTCCTATGTGGTACAAATGTATCCGACATAGTGTCTTGTTGAATACTCTGAAATTATAGAGACAAAAAATAATTTTGACCAGTCATCGAGAGTCGGGAACGGGGATTTCGGGGATGTGTATAAAGGTGAGCTAACCTATGGTGCAACTAGGGTAATTGCCGCCATAAAAATGATGAAGCTGCAGGCGGACCCAACTGACGGGTTAAAATCATTCTGGTTCGAAATTGAAACTCTCTCTAGGGTCCGCCACTGCAATGTAGTTTCCCTTATCGGCTCATGCGATCCAAATGACGAGAAGGTACTCATGTAAGAGTACCTTCCCACGGGTTCCCTTGAAGACCACTTACAGAGGTACGGGACCCCTATGTCATGGCTTCTTCGTCTTCAAATATGCATAACCACAACCCGCGACTTGCTCTATCTTCATGAGTACACTGCAGATTCATCTGCTATCATCCATCGAGATCTGAAGAGTTCAAACGTGCTATTAAATGAGAGTTGGAGTGCCAAGCTCATGAACCATCGGTTATTAGGATCCAAATTTTTTTTTCAAACTAGGCATCTAAGGAGGAAAAGCGATGTTTATTCTTTCGGCGTATTGCTATTGGAAGTTCTCTCTAGGAAGCCCCTATGTAATATAGTAATTCATGGACCGGGGGAGAGCTTAGTAACAAAGGCCCTACAACTCATCAAAGAAGGTAAAATGGAGGAGCTAATTAACTGATCCGCAAATATTGATCCGCAAATATTTGGTCAGATCTTAGGGAAGCGTCTGAAAGAATATGTTAGCATCGCAGGCCGTTGTATTAACAGGGAGGTGGAGCTCAGACCCACCATGGCTAAAGTGTTGGTTGAACTTGATCATCCACAAAAAGAACCGGGGGAATCGGCCGACAGTACTCCATGGCGACCAAGATTCGGTTGTTTCCAACACATGCAGTTTTATTGATATTTTCTAGCATGCATTTAACAGTAGTTGTGGTGAACATGTTTCTAGTTTTGCTTGACCATTTAACAACTGTAAACCTATTTCTAGTTTTTGGTATTTGAGGGTTATGGATGGTTTTTGAAGTGTTTCTCTTAGTTTTTTACTGGTTGTGTGCATATTCTTCTCTTTTGTTGTGTTTCTGTTAAATTTACATCTTTAAACATAAAAATGATGATCATCATGCAGCTTTGTGAATCTCTGATCCAATCCAGGGAGCCTGGACTTTTAGAATCAATCTTGAAAATATATGAAATTAACCTTATTATCAGTCAAGAGCTACCATACTGCCACGGAGTTATCTTTCTTGACTCACGTGCGACACTTAGACTTGATCTAAGTTCAGCCTTTGACCCAAACTAGTAACAATTCAAAGCGACTATAGCGGAAGTTGCAAGCTTTCGTTACAAAGATGACTTTGTATTGCTAGGAAGAGAAGATTACAAGAGTGTTTACAAGTTTGTGTACAAGACTTGTAAGAGTGTTTGGGTGGTTTGCAAATGATCACCTTCCACCTATTTATAGTTGTGCTACGATTAATCTTGATTATTCTAGATCATTTCATAATCTTGATACTTCTATCTAAATATCTAGATAACTATAAAAGAATAATCTAGACTATTTCAAGAAAATATCCATGGATAGATGGTGCATGCAGTATTTAGATAATTCTAGAACTTATAATGAACTCTCAAGAATATGCTAAAATATTCCGGATACTTGAAGTAGTATTTTAAATTTAGGAGGGCCATGACAAACGTAGTTGTATCATTAAACCATTTTACAAATTTTCTATACAAGTTAATAGAATATAATGTTAGAATCAAAACTTGATGATCACAAAATATAAATCAACTTAATAATCTAATTAAAATCAAATAATCTGAAGTTTTTACTTTTAAAACTTACACAAGCTTTTACTTTCAAAACTTACACCCAAGTGTGTGACTTGAGGCAAACTCCAAGAACATGTTTATGTAATTATGTCTTGAAGTTAATAATTACATATGACATGTCCCTAAAGGGATAACTTTATTGTAAAGTAATGGTTTCATAACTAAACATTTTGAACTCAAATCGTGTAAAAGACATATCTACTAATTACCTTATTATCAATTTGGTATGCTGAGTCATACACTGTATGTTTACTGTTTCTGCCACATCGACATTTATATGTGGTGCCACGCGGCATTTTAGTTTGCTATTAAGGTTTATAATTTGGTTTGTAAAAAACAGCATAACACTCTTTTTTGGTTCAGTGGTTAGACGTTATTTATTTTGGGCTGATTGCCGATGGTTCTATTCTCTTTCGCTCCGGCATTTTTAAGACTATATTTTATTTATTAGTTTATTATTGTAATTAGGAGGATTCTCCTTGCCTTTCTCATTAAACCAATCAAACATATATACAGAAAATAGTCACGCTATCTATGGTAACTAGATTTCCTAACTTGTAGCCTAAATAATACATTGGTTTACAGCTGTATACAATTACATATTAATACACCCCCGCAGTCAAAACGGGAGGTTGTCGAACGTTGAGGCTGGATCGAAAATCATCGAATAAAACTTTGGGTAACCCTTTGGTAAAGATATCCGCCACCTGATATCGTGAAGGAACATGAAGCACTCGAATCTGACCCCGGGCTACTTTTTCCCGAACAAAATGTATATCCATCTCAATGTGCTTCGTACGCTGGTGTTGGACTGGGTTCCCTGTAAGGTAGATAGCGCTGACGTTGTCACAATAGACAACTGAGGCCCGTGAAGGAGTGTAATGGAGTTCAAGAAGTAAATTCCGCAACCAACAAACCTCGGAGACGACATTAGCAACGCCCCTGTATTCGGCTTCTGCACTGGACCGAGAAAGTGTTGGTTGACGTTTGGACGACCAGGAGAGTAAATTATCGCCCATATAAACACAATATCCGGACGTTGACCGCCGTGTGTCCGGGCACCCCCCCCCAATCTGCGTCGGTGTACCCGATGAGATGCGTGGAGGGTGAGGGGTGTATCGTGAGGCCAAACGAGGATGTCCCCTGAACGTAACGAAGAATGCGTTTTAAGGCATTCATATGTGACGTGGTAGGAGCATGCATGTGGATACAGATCTGCTGGACTGCATACGCAATATCAGGGCGAGTAAAAGTGAGATACTGCAAAGCACCAGCAAGTTGGCGATATTCAGTTCCATCCGCCAAGGGAGTACCGGCATCCGCGCTCAGTTTTGGTTGTGTATCAACCGGTGTTGTTGCCGGATTGCAATGTGAGAGACCGGCGCGCTCAATTATCTCTAAAGCATATTTCTCCTGGGATAAAAATAAAGAATGTTGTTGCCTGGTGACAGCAATACCCAGAAAAAAACTAAGCGGGCCAAGGTCTTTCATCGAGAATTCTCTGGCAAGATAGTCCATGAAGCGAGATCGTAGAGCATCTGATGAGGTGACGAGTATGATATCGTCAACATATAAGAGGAGAAATGCTCGGTCCCGCCCACTACGATATATGAATAGAGAATGATCGCTCTGGCTGTGAATGAAACCAAGGGTGTGAAGATAGTCCGCGAACCGTTTGTACCATGCCCGAGGGGCTTGTTTTAATCCGTAAAGAGATTTCCGAAGTAAGCAGACATGATTTGGATATGTCGGATCACGGAAACCCATTGGTTGGTGCATGTATACCGTTTCATGTAGATGACCGTGCAGGAAAGCGTTCTTCACGTCTAGTTGGTGAATCGGCCAAGAGTTGGTAACAGCCAGACTGAGCACGGTGCGGATGGTTGCCGGTTTAACCACCGGGCTAAAAGTTTCCCCACAATCTATGCCAACCTGTTGCGAACGGCCATCGCATACTAGCCGTGCCTTATATCTTTCCAACGAACCATCCGACCTCTTTTTATGTCTAAAAATCCACATGCTCCGAACAATGTTCATCCCATTTACCTTTGGAACTAAATCCCACGTCCCATTTTCAATAAGAGCCCGATATTCATCGGTCATGGCGCTACGCCAATCCGGGTTGGCTAAGGCTTCTTTGGGTGTTTTGGGTAGGGGGGAGATGGTGGTTGAGGCATGAAGGTTAAAAAGTTGTTTAGGTTTGTGGATTCCCGACATAGCGCGGGTGGTCATGGTGCGGGTCTGGGTGGGCTGAGGTGGATTTGGAGCCGGTGAGGGAAACGAGTTGGTTGGGGCAGGTGGTGGTGAGGGAGTGCCACTGGTCGATGGCGGAGAGGTGGGGTGGGCCGAGTGTGGAGAAGCCGGCTGGGTCTGGGCCGTAGTGGCTGGGCCTGGGGTGTGGGAGGTAGCTGGCGGGCTTTGTTGGGCCTGATGATGTTGGGATAAAGGAGAGGAAGGGGATGGCCCAGTAGTAGTGGGTTGGGCGTAGGTGGAATTATGAAACCACCAAGATGACGGGTCTGTGGTAGAAGGTGAAAGGTATGGGGTGGGTTGACTGGATGAACGGAATGGGAAGACCGTCTCGTCGAATATGACGTGACGGGAAAGAATGATTTTACCCGTCGAAAGCTCGTAGCAAGTGTAGCCACGATGCGATTGGGGATATCCCAAGAAGACACACGGTGTGGACCGAACGGCTAATTTATGGAGTTGATTTGAGGGTATGAGAGGGTAGCATAGGCATCCAAAAACCCGAAGATGGGCATAGGAAGGGATCCGAGAGTAGAGGGCGGAAGTAGGGGTGGCGTTTTGAAGGGTAGTGGTGGGGAGGATGTTGTGTAAGTAAGTGGCATGAGCAAGGGCATGAGGCCAAAAATGATGCGGCACCGAGGAATGGGCAAGAAGGGTTCGTATGACATTATTAATGGAGCGAATTTGGCGTTCCGCTTTTCCATTTTGCGATGAGGTGTACGGACATGAAAAACGGAATAACATGCCGTTGTCAGTACAGAAACGATGAAACGAAGAGTTGTTGTATTCGGTGCCGTTGTCACATTGAAAAGATTTTATGGATTTATTGAATTGTGTTTTAATGAGTGTGGCAAATTTTATAAATGTGGAGAAAACTTGAGACTTAGTTGCTAAGGGGTATGTCCATAAGAAATTAGTGTGGTCATCTAAAAATAATACGTAATAACGACAACCATTTGAGGACACAACGGGTGATGTCCAAACATCGCTATGAATAATATCAAAAGGAAACATAGTAGAATTATTTGAATCAGAAAATGGAAGTCTAACATGTTTACCAAAAACACACGACTGACAAACATGCGATGTTCTAGATTTATTAGACGAAAATAAATTTGGTTTTAAAAACTTTAAAATATGATTGCCGGGGTGACCAAGGCGTAGGTGCCAAGTGTCTTGAGAAGCGGCGGCAAGAGCAAGCGGTCTTGAAGGAGGAAAGCTTGAGGAGATAGTAAACGGGTACAAGTCACCCGTGCTGTCACATCTGAGAATAGGAGTCCGGGTTGCCAAATCCTTCACAACAAAGCCATTAGGGTCAAATTCAATCGAAACATGGTTGTCGGTTGTAAGCCGACGTACAGAAATAAGATTTTTAACAAGGTTTGGTGCATATAAGACATTGAATAAGTTTAGTGGAGGGAGAGGTTGTTTTAAGGTAGTATGACCAGTGGCGTGAATTGGGACAGTAGCGCCATTTCCGAACACAATATTTCGTGCACCATTATTGAAAGAATAGGACGAGAGATTACCTGAGGTGTGAGTCATATGAGACGTGGCCCCCGTATCCAAATACCATTGCGGATCAGACTGGTTGAGAGTCATAGTGTTGAAACTTTGTTCCAGTTCTGTCGGCGTATAAGCAACCTCGGACGCCGTATACGACTGCTGGGGACGTGGCCCAAGAATGCCAGGTGCCGAAGAAGGCCCGGGTCGTGGAGTTGGGCCGGCAGTTGGGTAAGGGCAAATAGGGGCAGTCCAAGCAAAGGAAGGAGCCCAAGGTTGGTAGCGAACCTGTGGTTGGGCCTGAGCCCAAACTGGGGGCGGAGCAGCCCAGGGCTGATATGATGAGGCTGGGAATGTGCTACGGCCTCCCCTGTTGGTCCGAGTACCCCGCCCTTCGTTCCTGTTCCGATTGCGGTTGCGGTTGGGCTGACGACGGGAATCGGAGGGTGGTGGTGGCGCTTGTGGTTGGACGGCAGCAGTAAGGGCTGTGTCAGAGGCGGCGGCTGCCGAGGACGCTTGGAGGGATTTCCGTGTTTCTTCGAGGATCACCTTCGACCTTGCCTCGTGGAAATCCGGAAGGGGATCAGTTTGCTGAATGAACGTGGCGACACCGTCATATGCTTCCGACAAGCCCGAGACTAGCTGAAGGACCAGCCGTTGGTTGGAAACAGGAGTCCCAAGGTTGGCTAACTGATCAGCAATGTTCTTCAGTTCTTGACAATAGGCCGACACCGAGGCGAATTGGTCAAGTTTGGTATTGACGAGTTTCCGTTCCAAATTAAGAATACGGGTATTCTTATTGTTGTTGAAGATGTCCTTAAGGGCTTTCCAGGCATCGGCGGTTGTGGCTTCCGGTTTAAGAATCATATTTCGAATAGGAGCGGATACGGTGCCATATATCCATTGGAGGACGATGGCGTCGAGCCGATTCCACTGTTCATCGGTGGAAGGGGTGGTTTTGTCGGCAGCAGTGCCGGCGGCAGAGGAAGAAGCAGGTTGGCGGGGATTGAGATGAGCCGTGACGTCATACGCACGACAATGAATTTTGAATAGCTCAGACCAGGTGATGTACTGATCTTCGTCAAGGGTGAGAACATCGGGGATAAAGTTTCGAATATTGGTGACTGTGATAGCGGGATGAGTTTTGGGATCCATGGGAATTATTGAGGGAAACAGAAACCGGATGTGAGGAAGAGAGGCTAGGGTTTGTCGCCGGAAAAATGGAGAAAAAAGAGAGGATCGGTATTGGGCGTGATACCATGTAATTAGGAGGATTCTCCTTGCCTTTCTTATTAAACCAATCAAACATATATACAGAAAATAGTCACGCTATCTATGGTAACTAGATTTCCTAACTTGTAGCCTAAATAATACATTGGTTTACAGCTGTATACAATTACATATTAATAATTATTAGCACTAGGTTAGTAACCCGTGTACTACACGGGTTGAATTTAGATTCATAATATTAGCAAAATATAAAAAACGATTAAGAAATTTGAAAATTATAAATGACAAAATTCATAATATTAATTGATAATTTAATACATTAAAGATGACAACTTCTTGATTTGTTTTCTTAAAAAGACTCAAATTATTGAGTAATTTATCAAATTTACATTATGTTTGCCAAATTTTTTTAAAATGAAAATTTAATTTAGATAAAATTGGTAATTAGTCTTAATTGGTAATTTACTAAATTGATAATTGAATCAGGTTTTGACATGTGTCAGTGCTAATGTGGACACCTTAAAAAGAAGACATGTGGAAACCATTTTATTGCTTTATTAGGATTAAGATTAGCATGATGATTCATTACTGATTACACGTGTACCTTTATTTTTAATTACACGCCCACGTACGCTACACGTGTTTTGCTATCCTTTCACAAGTAATTGTATATGAGATTAATCATCAGAATCAGATTCTTCCTTTGTGATTGTCAAGGTAAGAAATTGCTTAATCTTTCTTTAGTTTTTCCTTCAATCTTTTGTACGTTTCCTCCTTTCATGATTGTTGTTTTCTCTTTTTTGTTGTTTCGGAATTTCTTCAGAGGATCATCATACACTTTTTGGTTTCTCTGTTAGGGGTTTATTGTGTCTTCACCTTGGGTTTATTATTATGCTCATAAGGTGTTCGATGAAATGTCTTCATACATTTTTCTACATGCATTGGCTTTAAATGAGAGTAACCAGTTTACATCTTCCGATTTCTGGTCTATTTTAAGTATTTCGCTTAGGTATTGCGATTCTTCTTTTACTTTGTTAATAATGCAGTTGTATGAATGCGTTTTTAGGTTTCTGTCAACGATCACCTATGAAATTGTGGGTGATTCGAAGTCAAATAGAGGAATTTGCATCATACATTCTCTGTAATCTATAGATTGTCACTGTGTGTTTGTTTTCTCTTAGAATTCATAATTTTTACTTGTGATCATCATTGGTAAGTTCTTTCTTTTGAGGTACTCAGTTTTTCAAATTCAAAATCTCTCTTTGACCTTTCCGGTTTTATGTTTCTTTTGGTTTGTAAACTTCGATTACTATATTGATTGGGTTTTCCGTTAGATTGCAAGGTTGGTACTTTAGTGGCTCTAAATTTTAATGGCCTAATTCATTTTATTTCAAGTATGCTAAAGGAATTTTATTTCTTATTGTTTGGGTATAATTTAGTTACACAGTGGCATAGATTTGAATTCATTATGCTTTTGCTTATGTGTAATTAAAGGTTTATTTTGTTGTGTTAGTTTCCTTTTGTGTATGTGTTTGTAGTTTATGGTTTATTCATTATGCTTACTGTTGTTTTCTAATGACATTCAAGTTAATCAGATTTTATAGCTTTTCAGTTTTGTGTTTGTAATTACTTTTTTGGATATATGTTTAAGATTCTGAACTTTGTATATGTTTTTTTGGTTTTAGAAGTTGTTTATTTTTTGTTTTTAAAAGATGTCATCATACCTCAAGCCTTTTAGTTACAAAAATTGTGGTTTATAACTCTCTGTTGTCATGCCAGTTGATTCAATTTTTTTTTTCTTTTCTATATCTTTCAATCGAATCGTCTTCTTACCCTTTAAATTGCATTTTATGATAAAATTTCCCTCATTGACGTAAGAAGATGAAAGCAACAACAGATCCGACACCAAAAACTGAGCAACCGCCCAAATGACCGAGATCGTATGATTAAACCAGAGATTTAGAGAGATAATTCTAAAAGTTTAGAGAGAGATAATGTGATCTCTGGTTATTAGATTAGAGTATTAATTTGATAAAGATAGAGAAGTGTAACAAATTCTGATACAGGTGCTGCACAAACGAAGAAAATCAAAGAAAAAGAAGAATGATCATCAGGCTCATAAAGGAGCAGTTCTGTGGCTAAATATGAAGCTCCTATAAAGACGGATATTATGTCTATCAAGCCTAAATGAAGTTTTTAAAAGTCTGATAGTTTGTGGATGTGCTGATTTTCAGTGAGGCTATAAAAGATTTGAAAGCAACACCACAAAAGACATCAGTGAAGTCAGTTGCATTTGGTAATCATTTTCAGTGAAACTCAATCAAACATTACATAGCGAATTAAGAACAAACATGTTATCAATTAACACTCGAATTCACTTGATATTGAACGAAATTAACAATGCACTTCCATTGATACAATCTTGATTACAAAATGGAATGAAAGAGACTAACTAACTAACAATCTCAAGCTCTATTTATAAGCAATCAACTAACGGTAATAATGACCCGATAACCCAAATAAAGATCCTAAACAGAGATCGTTACCCGGCTGTTAAAACAGAATTAGAAAATTACAATATTCACCCCTGTATTTATCTAACTGTTTCAACAGTGGCCCAAACCTTGAGAATATGAGAATTACCCATTCTACCCTTACATTTCTCCACCTTAATTCCATGTTAGCAAGGTTTTAACATAGAAAGTTCAGCATACCAGTAACAAGATTAGATCTTCATATTCAACCCATTTGCAGAAAACAACCATAAGATCTATAACAACATGATTTCATCATTAACATCTAGCACTAGAGGTCCAATGGACTTATGTACTATGATGTGAATTCATCATATTATCATAAATAAGGCTTAAAAACTGCAAATGTTGATCCTGTTTCACCCAACATCCAACAGTTCCAAGCATTTCAAGAACTTGGATCCAGGAAGAGGTTTAGTAAGCATATCAGATGCATTGTCATTTGTATGAACTCTTACCACCTTGATCTCATCATCCTTGATTATATCCCTTATAAAATGTAATTTGACATTGATATGCTTTGTCTTTTCATGATGAACCCCATGCTTTGATAATTGCATAGCACTTTGGTTATCACAATGTATGACAGTTCCATCAATATCAATGCCCAATTCACTTACAAAGCCTTTCAGCCATATTGCCTCCTTCACTGCTTCAGTTAAGGCAACATATTCTGCTTCTGTTGTACTTAAAGCCACAACATGTTGCAGAGATGCTCTCCAACTTACCATACCATTCAAAACTCTGAATGCATAACCAGTTATAGATCTTCCCCTGTCAAGATCTTTAGCATAATCAGCATCTACAAAGCCTTCAATTAACCTGCTTGACTGACAATTTCCATAGATTATCCCAACTGACCTAGTCCCTTTTAGATATCTGATTAACCACTTAACAGCTAGCCAGTGTTCTTTTCCAGGATTAGCAAGATACCTACTAACCAAACTTACTCCATATCCAATATCAGGTCTTGTGCAGACCATGAGATACATCAAACTACCAACTATACTGGCATATGGTACCTGGTCCATAAAATCTTGTTCCTCAATTGTCTTTGGAGAATTATCAGCAGAAAGTTTAAAATGCTGAGCCATAGGAGTCTTAACAGCTTTGCAGTCACTGAACCCATACTTGTTTAACAACTTTTCAACATAACCAGTTTGAGAAAGTTTCAACCTTTGATTAATTTTGTCCCTCTCTATTTCCATACCCAGAATCTTCTTGGCTGATCCCAAATCCTTCATCTCAAACTCACTTTTAAGCATTTCCTTTGTGGCAACAATTTCACTCATATCTTTACATGCTATAAGCATAGCATCTACATAAAGTAGAAGATATACAAACCATCCAGGTCTATACTCCTTATAATACACACAAGCATCATAGCTACTCCTGTTAAACCCTTGAGAAACTATATATTCATCAAACCGTACATACCACTGCCTAGGAGCCTGTTTTAGACCATACAGAGATTTAAGAAGCCTACACACTTTATTCTCATTTCCTATATCAATAAATCCCTGAGGCTGAGTCATATAAATCTCCTCTTCTATGTATCCATGTAAAAATGTTGTTTTTACATCCATTTGATCAAGCTCAAGATCTAGAACAGCAGTTAAAGAAAGAATTGTCCTAATTGATGAGTGTTTAACTACAGGAGAGAAGATCTCAGAGTAATCAACACCTTCTCTTTGAGTAAAACCCTTAGCAACAAGCCTTGCTTTATACCTAACTTGTTCTACACCAGGAATTCCCTCTTTGATTTTATATAACCACTTACAAGGTATGATTTTCCTTCCTATAGGCCTCTCAACAAGCTCCCAAGTTTTATTCTTATGTAGAGATTCTATTTCTTCTATCATAGCAGCTTGCCACTTATCCTTGTCACTAGAATAAATTGCCTGATTATAAGTAGTAGGGGTAAAACTATCTTCTAGCTCAGCAGCTAAAAACACTATAGCTGATACATCATCCTCCTCACTATCATCCCTATATCTAATGGGCTTAACAATCTTTCTTTTAGGCTTACTTAATGCTATGCTAGTCCCATGTACCTGGGCCTGACCAGTATTCTCAGCATCACTCCCTTGGCCTACACCCTGCACCTCATCACTATGGTGAGAGCCTATACTACCTTGAGTAGAATTATTGGGATTCACAACATTGTCATCCTCATTACCTTTCATAGGATAGCTAGTGAACTCCACCTCAACCTGTTTACTATTGTCACCTGAATTACTAGCAATTTCAGTAATTCCTAAACTACCCTTATAGAACAGGTCCTCTTTGAACATAACATCCCTGCTAACAATCATTCTAGGTCCTTCACCACCTAGTTTCCACAGTTTATAGCCTTTTACCCCATCAGGATACCCTACAAAAACACACTTAATAGCCCTTGGTTCTAACTTATCATTTTTAGTATGAGCATAAGCTATTGACCCAAAAGTTCTTAAGTTACTATAATCCTGCTTAGATCCTGTCCAAACCTCCATAGGTGTTTTTAATTCTAAGGCAGCAGATGGAGACCTATTAACTATATATGCAGCTGTATTAACTGCCTCAGCCCAGAAGTTTTTAGGTAAACCAGATATATGCAACATACATCTAACCTTGTCTAATAATGTCCTATTCATTCTTTCAACTAAGCCATTTTGTTGAGGAGTTCCTGGCACAGTTAAGTGCCTACTAACTCCACCTTTCTTACATAACTTTTCAAACTTAGCATTACAGAACTCTAGACCATTATCAGTTCTAAGCTTTTTCAATTTTTTTCCTGTTTGAGTTTCTACTGAAATTTTCCAATCCTTAAACTTTTCATA
Source organism: Deinandra increscens subsp. villosa (assembly GCA_039602395.1). NCBI lineage: Eukaryota > Viridiplantae > Streptophyta > Magnoliopsida > Asterales > Asteraceae > Deinandra > Deinandra increscens. The sequence goes on along the minus strand of JBCNJP010000007.1, from coordinate 12,029,403 downwards.
AGCCTCATCTTTGCTTTTCAGAAAGAAAACCCAAACTCTCCTAGAATGATCATCTATTATAGACAGGAAGTATCTAGCTCCACCTAGAGATTGAGTTCTAGCAGGCCCCCACAGATCTGCATGAGCATAATCCAAAATACCCTTAGACACCTGCTTACTCCTTGAAAACTTGACCCTATGAGACTTGCCCATTATGCAGTGCTCACAGAACCCTATACCATTTCCCTTATAGTTACCTAGAACCCCTTGCTTCCTTAACTCAATAAGCCCCTGATCACTAATGTGACCAAGCCTATTGTGCCAAAGAACCCCTTCATCTATGTCATTATTCCTAGATACAGCATTGCATTCTATGCTAACCTTCCCATCAAGAAGATACACATTATTGTTGCACCTAGTACCTGACATAATAACCATAGATCCTTTAATAACTTTGGCCTTCCCACATTTTAGGCTCACATTATGACCTTCTTTCTCAAAGGTACCTAAAGACAACAAGTTTCTAGTTAACTTGGGAATGTACCTAACATTCTCTAACCTGAGATTCATTCCACTATCTAAATTCAGATCAATTGTGCCTATGCCCGCAATTTCACATAATCTACTATCTCCTAACTTCACAGTCCCTAAACTCATCATTTTAAGATCACTAAAATAGTGTTTATTTGGTGTCATGTGATATGAACACCCACTATCAAGAATCCAGTCATCATTACTTATGTTGGGACTAACAACTAAAACATCAGCACTATCATAATAATCACAAGACTCTGTAGAAGCCACATTACCTTGCTCTTTATGATAATTTGAAGATGAGGATTGAGATTCAAACCTTTTCTTTCTCTCAGGGCACTCCCTTTTGAGATGTTTATCAGAATTGCAGATATAGCATCTTCTTTTTGATTTAGACTTGGACCTCCCTTGATTCTTGTTCCTGTTGCCCCTTTGCTCACTTCTCCCTCTAACATACAGGCCTTCTCCATTAGTTTCCTGTTTAACTTCACTTCTCTTCTTCAATTCTCTCATATTGAGTGCAGCCAAAACTTCTTCCATTGAGAGAGTTTCTCGCCCATACATGAGAGTATCACAGAAATGTTCATATGAGGAAGGCAAAGAACTTAGGAACAATATTGACTAATCTTCATCCTCAATATGAATATCAATGTTCTCCAGGTCTATGATTAACTTGTTAAAATCATCTGAATGTTGTTCAACCGTCTTACCTTCCTCCATCTGAAAGGTATACAACTTCTTCTTGAGGAATAAACGATTTGCCAAGGATTTCGTCATGTACAGACTTTCCAATTTCAGCCACACACCTGTTGCTGTGGTTTCCTTTGCAACCTCCCTTAACACCTTATCACCGAGACTTAAAATGATTGAACTATGAGCTTTGGCCAAGATGTCATACCAGTCATTTTCTTCAATATAGTCTGGTCGATTTCCTTCACCGTTAAGAGCCTCCGAAACCCCTTGATACACAAGCAGTGCACGCATCTTGAGTCTCCACAAACCGAAATCGTTTTTGCCATCAAATCGATCAATGTTCCACTTCGCTGTTGCCATGGATCACCACTGATTCCTGATCCCCAATTTCTTCAATCGGACCTCTGAATTCGATCGGAACTACCGCCGTAGCTCTGATACCATTTGTTATCAATTAACACTCGAATTCACTTGATATTGAACGAAATTAACAATGCACTTCCATTGATACAATCTTGATTACAAAATGGAATGAAAGAGACTAACTAACTAACAATCTCAAGCTCTATTTATAAGCAATCAACTAACGGTAATAATGACCCGATAACCCAAATAAAGATCCTAAACAGAGATCGTTACCCGGCTGTTAAAACAGAATTAGAAAATTACAATATTCACCCCTGTATTTATCCAACTGTTTCAACAGTGGCCCAAACCTTGAGAATATGAGAATTACCCATTCTACCCTTACAAAACACAAACATTCCATAGCGAAGAGTATATAAACACTCTTGCGGCGGGTCAGTTTTCTCGTTTAGCTATTAAAAAGCATATTATATACGTACGATGTAATGTGGTTTTAAATTCCGATGGTACCCAAATACAAGCTGTTTGTGTAGAAGAGTAGAGAAAAGCATTAATAGAAATCAAAGCCTCCCTTAATGATTCTTACATTGATGGTGATGGACCCTCGTCTCGATCCCTAGTTGGGTTGATCATAGTTTCTTTCTTTTTTTATTAATTTTGTTTATTGTATGCATGTGAACTTAAGGGACCTGTATGGTCGTTTGGTAATGGGCCCATTTTGGTTTTACGTTTGAACTTAAAGTTGGCGTTTGGTTTGTGGAATTCAATAAAATTGGAACTGCAAAGTTTTCCTTTGAAAGTTGTGCTTAATTAGTTGGGTTATGAATAATTTAAATTGGAATGAATTCCTTTAATCAATGTAATTTGAAGCCATGTAACTTTTCTTCATTAAAGTAAAGGATTTCTAAGGAATGTTAAAATATTACTAAATTTAATTCCTTCATTACCCAATAAAAAACAATTTTGAAAGGAAAAAATATCAATTCCAATTCCATTGAATCCCATAAACCAAACGCCACCTATGTTTGGGCTTAACAAAAGTATGATGTAATGAAGACGATCTTCTAACAAATTCATGATTTATTCAAATAATATGGACAATATCTACAATTTCACATTATAAAGATCAAAACAGCAGGTTTTGATAAACTACAGTCAAGTTTAAAAATAATTACGAATACATTGTCATTGGGTCGGTGTCGTCTTCGTTATATGTTTATTCTTCGGCATTGGGATAAGTAGTGCGCCTCGATTCTTCGGCATTGGAATTATCTTTCTTCTTGCAACTTCTTTCTCGCTTGTGTATTCATGCTTCCACTTCAAGTTCACACTCAATATTAGTCATGTGTTGTACATGTTACATCATGTCCAAACACACTTTTAATGATCACGTTGAAGTGAGAGCTTTATCATTCAGATAGATAAAACGTTCCCACTAAGAGAAAACGCTCCCTTTCATAGCAAGGTTAAAGTGTGTAGCCAAAATTTTGTTTTCAACAAATCTGGTTAGCTAGGGAAATCAACTTTTTTTAGTGTAACACTTCAACCAGTACAATGCCGAAACTATAAGCATCACTTTTTTCAGTGAATTGGCTAGACTAGAAATACGAATCTTTTAAGTTCCAACGTAAAAAACTTTGCCTCTCAAGCTAGTTAATCCGAACGGATATTACTAGTTTTAATGTCTCTGTGGTATATTGGAACGAAAGTTGGTAGAACGCAAGTAAGCTGTCGCTTGTGCAACCTCTCTACCTGTTTGTAATATCTTGTTCAAAGAAATTAAAAGCTCATAAGTCTCAGTCGTGAAGACAATCATACAATATACCATTTGGAATGAATTTAGAAACATGCATATATATGAACTTGTGTCTCTTTTTGTATGTCTGTGAATGATAATCATTTTATTAATTGAAAATCTTTGAGATTTTATGAAAAAAGAAAAAACCTTGATGCATATATTCAATTCCAATATCAATTTTTTTTTAACGGGAATCTAAGAAAATGAGACCTCAAAGTATATACAATTTCAATATCAAATTAACTCTTTTAATCAAATTTTAGAAAGTGTTTGCATTACATTGTAGAGTCTTTTAAGCAAACTCTTTTGTATTTTACGTGTAAATAGTTGTACATTCCTTGAAACCCAAGAATGAAGAAGATTATTAGCATACCTGAGTTGTAGATTCCGTATTAAAGCTTAGAAACACGCCGTAACTATATTCATTAGCCCCCGTAATTTCGATCATATCGAGTGTTGTAGATTTATTCCAGAAAAAGAATGAAAAGTTTTCTTTTCTTTTTTGGGGTCAGGAACTGTATAAATGATGATGGAGTTAGAGAGGGTTTCAGTGTTTTGTTGGAGTTTGTAGGAGACGGAGGGAGAAGATGTGGATATATTATATATATATATTTATATATAGGTAGAAGATCCGTGTAGACCCCTTATTTTTTGTAGACCCCGTAAACCCCTTATAAAACTCAATAAAACTCATTAAAACTCACTAAAAATAAAACTCAGTTTTGTTAATTTAGTTTTTTTTATTTGCGATAAGTTTTTAAGAAGAAAAAAAGACAATTAAAAAAAAAGAAAAACGAAAAACATTAAAAATTGAACATTTTAAGACAATGAGTTTTAAAAATCAATGAGTTTAAAACTCAATAAACTCAATAAAACTCAGTGTTGCGTTTAAAACTCATTATTTTAAAACTCATTGTCTTAAAATGTTCGATTTTTAATGTTTTTTGTTTTTTTTAATTTATTTATTTATCTTTTTGGTTCTTAAAAGCTTATCGTAATAAAAAAATCAAATTTACAACACGGAGTTTTATTTTTAATGAGTTTTATTGAGTTTTATAGGGGTCTACGGGGTCTACAAAAATTAAGGGGTCTACACGGAACCCTTCCCTTTATATATATACATATATATATATAGGGTGAGGTTCATTGTAGACATCATCATAAGTGTAGACAGGTAGACACCCTATTTCACATGTGAAATTATTCTATTTCGCATGTGAAATTCAATAAATTTTTTTTTAGATTTTATGTAAATAAATAAATAAAATCTGAAGATAAACAATGAGAATTGTGAAAAATTTAATTCATGAATGATTATGTAATGAAATCTATGATGCACATGGCTTGATTTAGAAAAAAAAAGAGTAAAACGAAAGGATCGGAATGAGTGTGCGTAATCTGCATCATTCATGAATTAAATTTTTCACAATTTTCATTGTTTATCTTAGATTTTATTTATTTATTTACATAAATTCTAAAAAAAGGTTTTTTTTATTGAATTTCACATGCGAAATAAAGTAATTTCACATGTGAAATAGGGTGTCTACCTGTCTACACTTATGGGGGTGTCTACAATGAACTTTTCTATATATATATATATATATATATATATATATATATATATATATATATATATATATATATATACTAGTTTTTATCCCCGTGTGTTACACGGGTGACTTTTAAAAAAAACTATAAATACAATTATAATCTACGATAATTATGTATTTTTATATCTTTAGTAATTAAATAATTTAGAATGCAATAAATAAAAAATTGGAAATACAAATCACTTCCATAATTAGGAGAATTGGTGGGAATAATTGTTGAGGATTAATGTGGTGGTGCCACATGGCAAATTGTGATGCTAAAAACTTTTCTTTTGTGTATTACACGGGTGACTTTTAAAAAAAAAAACTATAAATACAATCATAATCTACGACAATTATGTATTTTTATATCTTTAGTAATTAAATAATTGGTTATTAAATAATTTATAAGGCAATAAATAAAAAGTTGGATATATATATCCATAATTTTTTTTAATAAAAATACAAATCACTTCCATAATTAGGAGTGTGAATGTCTATTGGCGGGAAAAATTGTTGAGGATAAATATGGTGGTGCCACATGGCAAATTGTGGTGTCAAAAACTTTTCTTTTATTATATACTAGTTTTTTTTATCCCCGTGTGTTACACGGGTGACTTTTTTAAAAAAAAAACTATAAATACAATCATAATCTACGACAATGATATATTTTTATATCTTTAGTAATTAAATAATTGGTTTTTAAATAATTTAGAATGCAATAAATAAAAATTTGAAAATACAAATCAATTCCATAATTAGGAGAATTGGCGGGAAAAATTGTTGAGAATGAATGTGGTGGTGCCACATGGCAATTTGTGATGCCAAAAACTTTTCTTTTATTATATATATAGATATAGATATAGATATAGATAAGAATGTGGGTGATATTATATTTAAAGATTTAGAGGTGGGGAATGCAAAAATAAATACATTGTGAATGGATTCAATTACGAGCTCATAACTCAACGGTATTTGGGAAAACTTAAGATCTTAAGTTTTGGGTTTAAAACCGGCCGGTATGGACTAGAGATGGTATATGAAGACGTATGCTGCTGAGCCGAAACATGTCGTTAAAAGAAAGTAGACACCTCTAATTTTTCTATATAAATGATACAAGTTTTTAATATAAATGATACAAGTTTTATCGTATAGAAGGAAATCGGGAGTTCAAGTTTGAAATTAAAAAAAAAATTAACGGAGGTGAACTAGCCAAGTTTGAGCCTAGACGGAGGTCTTAGGGCGAGCGACCACCTTCGGGTCATCAAGCCTGCTAATCCAGTGATTCATAGGAAAAACCACATTTGTAAGCGACTGGGTGTAAATTAAAACCTGTTGCCTTCTCAAAGACTCAAAATTCAAGACCTTAAGGTTACCAAGTCATCGCATCATAGACCAATATCGTTCGGGTGAAACTCTGAATGCAAATTTGAAATTAATTAAGCACCCATCTTTCAAAAGTAAAGATTTTTCATATTTCGAATACTAAACAAAATGATTAGCAAATATTTCAATGGGAACTTGATGAGTCGATCCACCTACACGTGTTGCTATTACTGCTATACCTGGAGTTACTCCATGTATTGCTTGACGTAAAACAGATAGTGGATTTGTTTTTGTCTTTTGTTGAATCTTTTTCACGGCTTGATAGTTAATTTGATAAGCCAATGATTTTTTCCCGTGTTTCAGAATACGGTTAACCAACATGCTAACTAATCAATTACGATAAATTGGATCAGGTTTTGCATTTTTTTCTTTTATAGTACCACGATGTGCATGAGCGTGAAAGGGGTTCAAGAATCAGTTTTGTTTTTATAAGGGCTAAAATCACTTATTTTGGCTTTTTTACCCCATATTATAAGGTGGATCTCGAAAGATATGAAAGATCTATCTCCAATCCGTACATACGACTTTCATCGAATACGGCTTTCCCAGAATTCTATATGTATCTATGAGATCGAGTATGGAATTCTGTTTACTCACTTTAAATTGAGTATCTGTTTCCCTCATTTCCTGCTAGGATTGGAAATCCTGTATTTTAGTTAATAACTTTTAGCGACGACTTGTCGTCGCTATAAATAACAAGATTTAAATAAATGTAAATTAAATTAAATACTTCTAGCGACAACATGTTGTCGCTATAAGTAATTAGTTTTAAAAAAAAGTTAAATTAATTACTTTTAGAGACAACATGTTGTCCCTAGAAGTAAGTACTTTTTAGCGACGATGTATTGTCTCTAAAAGTGACCTTTCTGGCGACGACACTTATAGCGACAACTTATTTTTGACTTTTAGAGAAAAATTTCTAGCGACAACTTTCTAGTAACAACATGTCGTCGCTAAAACTTTTAGCGATAAAATGTTGTTGCTAAAGCTGAAAAAAATGTCGTCTCTAAAGTTCCAATTCGTTGTAGTGGAAATTGTGTAAAAAGAAGTGCTTCAAATCATTGCTATTTGACTTGGACATGTTTTAAAAAGTCGACGTATTTCTAATTGTTTGTTGACACGGACAAAGTCAGGGAAAACCTCTGAAATTTTTTCAATATTGAACCTTGGACATATAATAGTTCTGAATCGAATCTCATTAGAAAGAAGATCTTTTGTCTCATGGTAGCCTGCTTCAGTCCCCTTACGAAACTTTCGTTATTGGGTTAGGCATACACTTCACATGTTTCTAGCGATTCGCATGGCATCATTAAATGATACAAGTCTTGGATAAGAATCTACAACGCACTAGAACTCCCTTGTTGACGATCCTTTACTCCGACAACATCTAGGGTTTCTCGAACAATGTGATATCTCACACCGGGTAAATCCTTAACCCCCCCCCCCCCCCTCTTACTAAGACTACAGAATGATCTTGTGAATTATGGCCAATACCATGTATATAAGCAGTGATTTCAAATCCAGAGGTTAATAGTACTCTGGCAACTTTACGTAAGGCAGAGTTTGTTTTTTTGGGGGTGATAGTGGAAAAGTTGACAGATAAGTCACCCTTACTGCCAATCTAAAGAACCGTACATGAGATTTTCACCTCATACGGCTCCTCGTTCAATTCTTTCGAAGTTATTGGATCCTTCTCCGCGTACGTTCGAGAATCCCCTCCCTTCTTCCACTCAACAAAGCATGTGGAGATGGATTGTTTCATAAGAGAAAGGGTGGAGTCAAAGGAAATAGAACCTCTATATATTGACACGAAAATGCAAGTGGCAAATTTATTTACAAAGGCATTGGGTTCTCAACAACTACAACTTTTACTTGACAAGTTGGGCATTTGTAACCTTCACGCTCCAACTTGAGGGGGAGTAAAGACGGAAAAAGATTTGACCATATCTCATTCCTTTTAGGCCTTTCTTATTTTTTTTTGGTATTTCCATTGCTTTAGACTTAATCATTGTAAAACAAAGAGATTGTATATATCTCTTTTGTTCTATCGTTCAGGTCAATTAAAAAAATGCAGAAAACCCTTTGATCGATTCTATTTTTTTCATACTTTGTCGATTAAGTGCATGATGAGATTGATGGATCATGTTGTAACATGCAGTTTGTTATTATATTCTCATATTTTTAGCCATTTGATGTTTTTTAAAAGCAGTCTGCTTTCACCTGAATCTATTTTGGTTTGGACCCGTTTTGTCTTGAGACAAACTCAAGATTTTTAAAGAGAAATTCTCAAAATGATCTTTTTTATTTATATTTTTTGCAAAATAGCATTGAACTTTTACCATAATCACCTAATTATCCACTTCCACTAAATAACATATCGCCACGTAGAAACATAATCACCTAATTATCCACTTCCACTAAATAACATATCGCCACGTAGAAAAGCTGGCTACGAAGGCATCCCCTACCCTAGCCAGCAAGCCTTTAGCCTCCACTCATAGCCGCCAGAAAATGGGAGCTAAGCTTTAGTCTTTAGCCTTTAGCAGATTTAGTTGTTAATTATGTATAAAACTAGTAAAAACAGATTTTATTTTGTGATGAAATGAAAACGCATCGAGTGACAAAGGACTATCATTATCTTAACTTACATCATAATCAGGGTTTGTTTTTCACAGAAATCTATTAGGGCCGTTTGGATTGAAATTCATGGGATTTTATTATAATTGGAATTTCATTTTTAATGTGTTTGGTTGATAAATGAATTGGAAGTTTATTAAACGAGATGGAGACCAACCCCGCGCGTTGCTGCGGGGTTGAAAATGTAGAGTAATTCATAGTAAAACATATAGTAAACATTAAGCCAAACTGGTTGATATAGTAAACATTTACCAATACTTCAATTGCTTTATCAAACACTAAAACATATAGTAAACATTAGGCAATTACCACCGACCACTCCGCGCGTTGCGGCGGAGACATAGTACATGAAAGAAATTAAAAATTATTACATCTACAAATTTCATCTAAATGTAAACAATTTTTATATTCAAACCAATTCAAGTCAACATTTTAAACGGATTCGAGCTCAGCTCATTTAAAAGTGTTATGAGCTTCACTTAACCCATTTACAACGGCGTTGCTTTTGAGCGAGGTTTTTTCCAAAGAAAATACAGTTTTTACAAATACAAAAGCATTCTCAAGACATGCAGCAACATAAAAGTATATAAATAAATGGGAAAATACCTCAATAGTGAATGGTGAAAAGGCAACAACAACACCTTGCACATACAATAAAAGATTTAAATTGTTGTTATTAACAGTATACGTTAATTACAATTCTGAAAAATAAAACAACAGCACTTTAAAATCCAAAATATGAAGTAATAAATTCATTCACATACGTTACTAAACAAATTTAAAATGAATGAAACATATTGTCCTCGATGATGTTATCATAAACTTGTTCATTCAAAAACTGACAACTATAAATAAAATCAGGACATGAAGAGGTTCCCAATGAGAACAGTTAAGTATCATATTTCACATGATGTTCTATGAACACATAATTAAATTTTTAAACAAATTGACAAACATTTGTATTCTATGATCTATATCCATTAACAAAAAGATATGAACCAAGAAATAAAGGAAATACCAAGGCAAAGGCATGGGTGGTTTCCATTTATAGAATTCAACAAAGTCTCTGTTTACTATGGTACTAAAATAGCACAAAACATTTGTATTCTATAATCTATATAATGAAGTTTCTGTTTACTATGGAGCCATCATGTAGCCAAAATGTTTCTGGTGAATGATGAAATCATCTCGTTTTTCTTTATAATTCCCATAAATGCAGAACATGGTTTCTATATCCATTAACAAAATCATATGAACCAAGAAATGAAGGAAAATACTAAGGCAAATGCATGACTGGTTTCCATTTATAGAACTCAATCAAGTCTCTGTTTACTATAAGGCTAAACATGTGATTGGTTAGAAAAATAGAATTAAGGAATAGGAACCATGAAGCCTCGTAAACCGTTACTTACAAAGTATCATACACAAACTCTTAAGACACCAAAGAAAATCTAAGTCAACATATAGGAATAATAATTGAGATTATATTTATGCATGTAATTAAACTTCTCAAACAATATACAGTATTTTAAAAAAGTTTTCCAATAAGAATATTGAATAGACCACCTAAGACAAATTAAGCATCCTATATAGGTATGATGAATGTGATGAAAGTTTTCAAACAGTATACAGGTTTTTAGATAAGTCACTGATACAAATCATTCACACATTTAACCATCAAATCTCATAAGCCATTAGATGATGCAATAGATGAAATTTTGCAAATTAAAATGAGCTTTAGGGTTTATAATATTTACCAACCTTAGCAGACTAAGAAACAATGTTGGGGATATCTTGTATCGCAATTCAGCCCTTCACCTAAATCATGCTAAAAACCTATCATAAAAAAAAAATTAGTACAAAATACCAATTTGGTATACTATCACACTATAACAAACATTTGGTATTTAACAAACACAGACGAAATCTATGATTTTATACTGTAGCGACAAAAGTGCAGACATCATTTCGGTTCGATGTCAAGGTTGCTATTGTTTCTTCTATTTGATGAGAACGGGAACCCCTACTCTTCGTTGTTTCAAGACGTCATGTCCATCATTAAGCAACATAGGCAGTAGAGAGCCCAACAAATCAGATTAGCAAGGTTCCCATTATCACTCATCTACATGATTTCACCTTTCATTTTCAAAACATCACCATGTAAGTTATCTCAAGATCCTCCACCCAAGCTTCAAACCCAACTATTATATTTATTGTAACTTTCAACATCCTACATAACAAATAAGATAACTGTTGATAAAGGAATTTAAAACCTGCTCAAGTGCTCATAATCTTTTAATTGAAAAACAAAGGTAAAAACGATAAAGCTATATGTGCTCTAACGAAAACCGCGAAAAAGATCTTACAGTTCTCAAAACAACCAAAAGCAACTGCAGAAAACCCCTAAATTACCCAAATACAGCAGACCACAGAAGAAAATGAAACCTCTAATCGCTTATACGGCTCAAAATCGAAATATGCAAAACAACAGAAGCTAAATAATGAGTAAAAAGCCATCAAATTGTATTCTACCAGGTTAAACAACACGAATACATAATCAAACAATATTAAACCCTAAAAGGACAAAAGGTTCATAGAGTGAAGAAGAGGTAAAGCTTTCATGACATGCCACCATTTCAGAAAGAAAAAGGTAAACATTCGAACCTGTGACTACTTATCATATGTGTATGAGTTTATCTGGTACATATATGCAAATATTTTGGTAGAAACTTGAGATGTGAACTGGGTACATATTATGAATTGCAATTAATTGATTTTGCAATATTTATAAAATCACAAATGTTCAGTGATTGAGCAAATGGTGAAATCCCCAAAAGCAATTGATTAAATGAACCTACGCCAAGGTTTTATTAGCAGTAACCCCTCAAACCCCAACCTACATCTACTAAAAAGAGATTACTATTCTGCTCCTCTTTCCCAAACATCTCATTTAATTACCACCATAGATAAAAAAAATGAAACACAAACCCTTGTCGCCCGGTACCAACCTTCTTTCTTTTTTCGCAGATCTTAAATCAAAATAACCCAGCAAGAAAAATATGTACAACAGCCAGAATTTGCACAATCGACAATCAATAATATTAACTACCAAAGATCTAAAAGACAGAAAAAATCAAACCTCATAAATACTGGCAGGGTACCGATTCAGAGCTTCACATATAATTAGGGTTCCTCAATGAAACTGAAAACACCAAATCCATAACAGTTGAAAGTGTAAACGCGTTAGGCCCAAATAAAACATAAATGAAGCATCTTTGAAATTGTAATACATATAAACCCTAGGTTTGACAGTGATAGGCTTGAACTTGGAAATGACGAAAGTAACTTTCGCAGATACAGTCCGACCATGGACTCAATTGTCT
>JBCNJP010000007.1:11995714-12016538 GCA_039602395.1 Deinandra increscens subsp. villosa | reverse complement strand
CTATATATATATATATATATATATATATATATATATATAGGTTTAGGGTAAAATACATCCAGCAAAAACGCTACATCCATTGCGGATTGATCTTGGGCGTCCATCAAGATCATCCAACAGTCAGGATCTATGGTGTTTTTGTTAGAACTTAATTGTATTGTGTCATTATTGTATAATTTCTTATTCTTGATGTACCTAAATTGTAACATTATTGTGTATATAATGACTTAGTCTCCCACTAATTTTGGTGTGGAGTTATTTCCATTCATGGTATCAATCGCAGCCTTGTTCTTTCCTCTTCCCTGACCCTCTGCGTTCTTCTTTCTCTTCCTCTCCCTTCATCATGTCTGCTCCATCTTCTTCCACCCCTGAGTTTACCACTTCCGTGTTCCACTCGATCCAACACAAACTCACTCCCTCTAACTACCTGTTATAGATCAATCAGATGATTCCTCTCTTTGAGGATCAACGTCTGCTTTCTCACATTGACGGGTCTAATCCACCACCACCGGCCACTGTTACCACCGATGGCAAAGACTCGGATAACCCTTTGTATCAGACATGGAAAGACACCGATCGGAAGGCTATTATTCTTCTCAACGCCTCTCTCTCCGAAGAGGCCTTTACCGAAGTCATCGGCTTCACCACTGCCCGTGAAAAGTGGACTGCTCTTGCCACCGCCTTCTCGAACTCCTCATCCGAGCGTGTTCAAAACCTGCGGGATCAACTCCAGTCAATCACCAGGGGTACTCAAACCGTTGCTGAATATGGTCGACGTTTCAAAAACCTAATCGATCAACTTGCCGTCATCGGTGAGACCGTCCCTGAATCTGATAAAACACGATGGTTTTATCGTGGTCTCGGTCCGGAGTTTGACATGTTCTCTATTGCTTTGCGCGCTGCTCGTCCAAACATCTCTCTGCGCGAACTTCAATCTCAAGCCGAAAGCATCGAGTTTTTCTCCAAAGGGAGTCAAGCAAATAATTCGCCTGCTGTTGCGTTCACTGCTCAGTCCCCTCGAACCCCGGCCAACTCCAACCGCCCCAATCGCAACAACAAAGGGGCTTATCGAAACAATCGCTCGAACCAGGGACGTCAGCAGTCCGGTGATACATGTCAATGGTGTGGGAAATATGGCCACAAGGCTAACAGATGCTTCAAGTTGCTCAATCAGACTAAAACCTCACCATCATCCACTGGGCCCAATGCGTCTGTTGATAATGAGGCCCTTTTAGCCCAAGCTTTTAAAGCCCAATGTCATGTTAATTCTTCCAATCCGGATTGGTATGTCGATACCGGGGCCACTGATCATATGGTTGGGTCCTCCGCTCATGTTCCTTTTTCCACTCCGGTAAACGGTAAGCCTAAAGTCACCTTTGGTAATGGTGCTACTCTTCCCATTTCTCATGTTGCCTCGTCTACTATTCGTGATAAAATTCACTTGAATGACATTCTAGTTGTTCCACACATCACTAAAAATCTTTTGTCTATAAGTAAGTTAACGCTTGACAATAATGTTGATGTTGTGTTCTCATATCCTCACTTTGTCATTCAGGACCGAACAACGAAAGTTCCTCTAGCTCAAGGACTATGTGAGAATGGGCTCTATGTTTTGAAGAATAATTGTCATGCCTTGGCCGCCACCACCTCCTCCAAGTCGTCTTTTGAAATATGGCATAGTCGCTTAGGACATGCTTCCTTTGATGTCGTTTTATTGCTAAATAAATTGGGACTTTTGAATGTCACTTCTTTATTACCCAAACCTATTGTTTGTTCGGCATGTGAATTAGCCAAAAGTCATAAATTAAATTTCCCTCTTAATGACAAACGGGCCTCTACCCCTCTCGAAATTATCCATTGTGACTTATGGGGTCCCTCTCCGGTCACGTCTCATGATACGTACCGCTACTATGTTGTGTTTGTGGATGATTATTCCAGGTTCACGTGGTTTTATCCACTTAAATATAAAACAGACTTTTATGGGGTGCTACCGTCTTTTATGCGGCTTGTTCAAACTCAATTGTCTTGCAAAATAAAAACCTTCCAAAGTGATGGGGGCTCCGAATTCATAAACAATCAAGTCAAAACAATACTCGATAATAATGGGACGTTCCATCGAATGTCATGCCCGTATACTCCGCAACAGAACGGCCGTGCGGAGCGCAAACATCGTCACATCGTTGAGACGGGTCTCGCAATTATGTTTAATGCAAAAGTACCAACACATTTTTGGGTTGATGCGTTTAGCAGTGCCACTTTTATTATCAACCGACTTCCTACAAAACTTCTTGATGGAAAGTCGCCCTTTGAGCTCCTCTTCACACAAAAACCAAACTACAACAATTTTCGGACGTTTGGTTGTCGGGTATTTCCGTATCTTCGTAATTATTCAGATCATAAATTAGCTCCTCGCTCTTTACCATGTGTTTTCTTGGGGTACTCCACGTCTCATAAAGGCTATAAGTGTCTTGATATTGCCTCCGGCCGCATATACATCACACGACATGCTAGATTTGACGAAACATCGTTCCCATTCTCAGGTACTTCCACAAATAATGATTATAATTCATTAATGTTGACCTCTTTTTGTGACACAGCTCAGGTCCCGACAAGTCATAAGCAATCAGTGGCATCACCTATTGTTCCCCAAAGTCCAACTGTTTGTTCATTATGTGGTGACAATGGCCCAACTCCTCCACCAGCCCAACATGATCCTTTATCCGATTCTGATGATGGGCCTGATAGTTCGGACAGTGGGCCGGATCAATCAAATAGCAACAGCAGCTCCAGTAACTCATCTACTTCTCCTGATTCAAGCGATACTGATGATGATGTCTCATCCCCTGTTGCTCCCCCACCACCGCCACAGTCTGGACATCCCATGATCACACGTGCAAAGGCCGGCGTTTTTAAACCAAAGCATATTGCTGATCTCTCGTTCGTTCAGTCGTCCCCGTTAATCATGGCTCTTCACGCCGCCTCTGACCCGATCAGTTACAAAGTTGCCATTCGTAAAACTCACTGGCTAGCTGCTATGAACAAAGAACTTGCGGCTCTTAATCAAAATAACACGTGGACTCTTGTTCCACGTCCACGATCAACTAATATTGTTGGCTCCAAATGGATTTTTCGCACCAAGTATCGTGCAGATGGCTCCATCGATCGGTACAAAGCCCGGCTTGTGGCTCAAGGGTTTAGTCAAATACCGGGCCAAGATTTTTCCCACACATTCAGTCCGGTTATCAAAGCTACCACTATTCGGACCGTCCTTGCTTTGGCCATGATCTATGGCTGGAATTTACATCAACTTGATGTGAATAACGCGTTTTTGCATGGGAACTTAAATGAGCAAGTCTACATGGAGCAACCTCCCGGCTTCATAAATCCGTCATTTCCAAATCACGTGTGTCGACTCAACAAAGCTCTTTACGGCCTTAAGCAAGCACCGCGTGCATGGTTTTACCGTCTTAGTAGCTTTTTACTTCAACATGGATTCTCATGTAGCCGAGCGGATCCATCTCTGTTTATCTTCAAGAAAGACGACTGTGTCATGTATTTACTTGTATATGTTGATGATCTTATTCTTACCGGCAACAAAGAAGACATCATCCTTTCGTTTGTTTCCAAACTCAATGCTGAGTTTGCCATTAAAGATCTTGGGGATCTCAATTACTTTCTTGGTCTCGAGGTTTCTAAAGGCTCTCAGGAATTGTTTCTAAGCCAAACAAAATACGCCAAAGAGGTACTTCAACGTGCCCGGCTTCTGGATGCTAAACCCATGCCCACGCCGCTAGCTCCCAACATTGCTCTTACCACCGATGGTGTTCCGTATCATGATCCAACCCATTATCGTTCGCTTGTTGGGGCCCTTCAATATTTAACAATTACAAGACCCGATATTTCATATGCGGTGAACCAAGTGAGCCAATTTTTACAGAATCCTACGTGTGATCATTACTCCTGTGTTAAGCGGATTTTGCGTTATGTTAAAGGAACTTTATCCTATGGTCTCACATTTCGTAAGAATCCCACAATCTCCATTCTTGGATATTCCGATGCCGATTGGGCTCGGTGCATCGAGACTCGCCGTTCCACATATGGGTACTCCATCTTCCTTGGTGGTAATCTTGTTTCTTGGAGTGCCAAGAAACAAGCTACTGTCTCCCGCTCCAGTTGTGAATCCGAATATCGGGCGATGGCAAATACGGCGGCTGAGATAATTTGGCTAACACATCTTCTAAGAGAGTTACACGCTCTTCCTCCGGATCGTCCTACGCTACTATGTGACAATCAAAGTGCTTTGTTCATGTCTCAAAATCCTGTCTCCCAAAAGCGAGCCAAACACATTGATCTTGACTATCACTTTGTTCGGGAACTAGTCTCCTCAGGTAAATTATACACAAAATTCGTTCCAACCAAGCTACAAGTTGCGGACATATTCACCAAAAGTCTTCCGCGAAATGCTTTCGAATCATTCCGTGCGATGCTTAATTTGGGTCCTCCACCGTTTCGCTTGAAGGGGGGTGTTAGAACTTAATTGTATTGTGTCATTATTGTATAATTTCTTATTCTTGATGTACCTAAATTGTAACATTATTGTGTATATAATGACTTAGTCTCCCACTAATTTTGGTGTGGAGTTATTTCCATTCAGTTTTCCGCCATATAACCTGTGACCATGATTTATTTTAAATAACCTGTGAAAGTCGGAATTCAAAACTACAAAATTTCAAAGAATTATATTTATATTATTAGCTTTGAGTTAAAGTTATGAGTTATGACCTGTTCAACCAATGAAACAACTCAAAAGTCAGATGCGTTGGACGCAAAAGTCTCATAATGCGACATGCATGCATTCTCATTGTTAAGGAAGTGGCCACCATTTCAACAGTTGACTTACAAGCCTTCCTTTGAAATCTTTCTAGGCTATATGATTAAATAAAACACAAAATTCGTAGTCGATATATATATATCAGTAAATTGTTGACTATATCAAGTGGCTCGTAGTAGTCGATCTGACGATAATATGATATCTTTTTATCATTCATTCAAAAGAAACTAGCAAGCTGTTAAAGAACATCAAAGAAAAAAAAATCCAAAAGAGTCTAAGACAAAACCAATGAAACGTTAAAAACTTACATTGCCAAGAATGCTTCAAATTCCAAATCCTAAAAATGCTTTTAAACCTGAACTTCAAGACTTAACACCCAACCGTATATTAAGACACCTCAAATTAACCTCCCTAAATCTCTAATGTTTAAAGGCAACGACCTTCCTGACGAATTATGGTTTTACTTTTATACAAACCACGTGTAAGTATCTCTTTCAAATCAAACTCATAGTTAAATAAAAATAAAATGTATCAAAACCCACGACTAAACCTATGATCAAGACTCCCAATGTTGATCTAAGGCCAACCGGTCATGTAAGACGTACCCTTCCGTTTCTCAAATGAGGTTTCACACCAACAAGTTACGCTTTTGAGTTCTACGGTACAACGAAACAATAAAGTTCACGATACATGTTGTACGAGTGTTCTAACTTGTGGAGTATTGCATGAGTACTGAAGGTCAATAATAATGTTCCTTAGTCACTCTAAACATCTCCAGTTAACCTGAGAGTTGAAGGCTAATAATAATGTTATCGACAAGATTGTGGTGGCTAAAGGCAACGATATTTGGAATCGAATTGTAAAACCTATACATTTATTAAATGACAATAACACATAATCCGTCTTCATCTTCATCTTCATCTTCATGCAATGAGAAAGTTATTTGGTTTGGGGGATTCCATAAATTTTTGGCTTGGCAATCAATTGAATGGTTGAATAGTAAAGATGTGTGGTGTTGGAAATTTGAAGTTCAAAAAGAATTTGTGGTGAAACATGGGAGGAAGTCAATAGAAATGATGACTCTACCGAGTGTTATTTGGCAAACAAGATGGGATACAAATGTTCCAAAAAAAGTTAATATTTTTAATTTGTATTTGGAGAATATTTCTTGATAGATTACCTACTCAAGTCAATTTATACAACATGTGAATTGATGTTCCTTTTATCATATATATACCCTTTTCTTTTCTAGAAAGTTGGAAGTGGGAGATCACATTTTTGCTACTTTTCAAGTAGCCGAGAAGGCTTGGAATGCATTGTTATTTTAGTTGTATCTCACGAGGCCGAATATATTGCATCCTAAGGAGTTATGTAATTGGATCGATATTATGCGTTTTACCAAACTAAAGAAGATCATGGTAGAATGAATTATTTTTCATCTTTGTGGGTCATCTGGAGGGTTATAGTGAAGATATCTATAATACTAACTAGATCTCGAGATTTGCACGTTGCGCGAAGCGGTGTAAATTTCCATTTTAGTAGTAAGCAATCTTACTCATCATACATGAACTTAAACTCACTGTTATCACAAATTAATCACAGTTGCACATCCTATCTATGAACTCCTTCATAGTCATCATACATAAACTTAAACTCACTATTATCACAAATTAATCACAGTTCCACATCCTATCTATGAACTCCTTCAGATATATAAAACATGCTAATAACATCCTATCTTTCCAAGCTTATATCTACCTAAAGATAATATAATTTATTGGATGAAGGAAAAGATTAAATAATGGATTAAGATATTCTTTTCCCACATATTCAAGCTTTAGTCACAGTAAATAAGCTTCTATAACACAAACAACCACACAATTTCTTCAAACAAAAACATACCAAAAGTTAAGTTTATTTTTTTTTCAAATTTATATACACATAAACTGAAGCAACCACTCGCAAAAAGCATACCAATTGCGTGTCTTAGAGAGGAAGCGGGTTACTGTAAGAACCGTGTCTCAAATTTTCAAAAATTTAACGTTAAATTATCCAGATATTAGTCACAGTTTTTTTTTTAATTTACAAAATGCTTCACATAGCATTCACAAAATCATCATATTAGAGTTTCACAATTCTAAAAGTTGTGTTTGATGATCTAGATATTAACAAAACAACAAATGTCACCGCTTGGTTCCTTGTTTTCGAGTGATCGGTCCACTTCAAGCTTGAAGAACATCCAGTGACGCTTTGTGCTTACCTGCAATTTACCCACTTGTTATATGAGTATACATTGCCATAATACATGTAAGCATCAGTTAATAAAAGAAGAAAACAAACAATTACAGTATTTGGACCCATCACGGGTCGCGAGGCCTTCCAGCCGTATCGCCTGTTTTAACACATGTTCCAAGCGATATGCTTGGAGCGGAACTTCCAAGGATCAAGCCAATTTCGGTCAGTTCCCATACTTAGCCAAAATTTTGGTCTTTTATCCTATTTTCTCAGATTAGAGAATCAAATGTCAGATTAGAGAATCAAATGCAAGTTACATAATGAACTTTCATGGAGTTTTGATCAACTTTCAATTTCATAACTTCATATTCTTCATGAAGGTTCATCAATGGTGGTTTCATGAATCTCAATTATATTGAACGAGTTGGGTACTTACAGTTTAGTTTGAGATTCAGAATCCATTGGTGTGATCAATTTCGACTTTCATTCATGATTTGATCGAATTATTATTCAAGTTCTTGAAGTTTTTTAAAGCAAAAAGTCACAACATTTGTTCTTGTTCATCATCATTATCTGATCAAAATCTATGCAATATGGATCTCTATGTGTTAGGTTTTCTATCACGAGTTTAATGTAAGTTACGACTTAAATTTTCATTAAGAATTAACCAAGTTATGGTAGATCAAAGTTGCTTGTAAAAAAAACGAATGTTGAAGCCGGGAGCGAATTGGGAGGTTTTTAAAAAGGTTGTGACCTATTACCCTTTTTGCATTTTAAATTTTAAACCCTAGTTATTAATTTACAAGGAATAAATTACAACCATAAATCTTCATTTAATTAAAGATCTAATAGTTGAGATGACTTCTTAGCATTTCTATCGTTACACGTTTGTTTCTATTTTCTTTACACATTATACAATGAGACAATTTTATATGTCAACATTATCCCGCGACGACACACAAATAGAAAATGGATAGAAAATCTTGTTTAGTTTATATCGTACATAGCATAATCGATCAACAACAATATTCAATATTCAATACTAGTTTTTTTATCCCCGTGTGTTACACGGGTGACTTTTAAAAAAAAAACTATAAATACAATCATAATATACGACAATTATGTATTTTTATATCTTTAGTAATTAAATAATTGGTTATTAAAATATTTTGGAATGCAATAAATAAAAATTGGAAATACAAATCACTTCCATAATTAGGAGAATTGGCGGGAAAAATTGTTGAGGATGAATGTGGTGGTGCCACATGGCAAATTGTGATACCAAAAACTTTTCTTTTATTATATATATATATATAGATATAGATATAGATATAGATAGATAGATATAGATAGATATAGATAGATATAGATAGATAGATTCCATAATATATATTCTTAATTTAAGAACAAAATTCAAAATTTATTCCAATCGTTTATTCAAATTATTACAAGTACACCAATACGCAACTAACACATGTGGATCAACCAATTAAGTAATTTATAAGAGGCGGCGATCATTTTGATTCGGCGGCCAGCATTTGTAACATCCGTATTGACGATCCGTATGTGCTACTTTTCCTTCTTCAACCTTTGTCTCTCCTACAATTCATCAAGAATATTTGATTAACATGCACTTAGGGGTGTTTACGATCCAAAGGTTGATTATAATCTTTTATAACATAAGTCAAACCGTTTGACGTTTTGACGGGTTATTTTTAACGATCTAAATGGTTCGGTTTTGATGATTTTGTCGATTTACATTTTTTATTTTTTACTAATTTTACGTCTTTTATTCATAATAGAAATATTGGTTCATAACAAATAAAAAATATGAACAAAATGAATGGAAAAATCAAGAATCAAAGTTTAATATTGGTATATTAGCTATATGTAATGGGACGTTAAAGCCCCATGATACCCCCCCCCCCCCCCCCCCCCCCCCCCCCCAAATGACAAGTTAAACCACCCTTTCCATCCGTGATGGGGCGTTAAGCTCCTCCTCCGTGACTACCACAACACCCTTGCAAATTATTTTGTTTTTTTCTTTTCTTCTCCGCCTCTTAAATAATTACACATCATCTCCACTATCACACGTAACCACAACACTATTACTCACTCACTATACATATTTTTCACCATTACACCATATTTTGCGTGACATCCTATGTGTGCAACCTTTTTATCTTTATACCAATTACACAACTACACATAGTTCACATTGTAGACGTATAGTAGGGTTGATTGATATATTTCATAACTAAATTAAAAAACGTATAATAAATATTTATTAGTCTGGTGGTCTGGTCGTGTTCAAATTCAAATCTTTCACATTTCAAACATAACGGTTCGGTTTACACGGCCTGAATTCATATATTTCAAACCGACTAAAATTTTTCCGAACGGGCCACTTTAGACAGTTTATAAACACATTTACCTAACACCCATGTATATATAATATATTGCGTATATGTATTTGATTAATAATCATACCTTTTGGTTTGTGGGCTTGGGATTGATCAACACTCATGTGAGAGGTCCTCCCAGCAGACGAAATGAGAACCAGCGAGAATATAACAATTAAGATCAAAGTAAAACCATTAGATTTCATTTTGTTTAAGGTGTGTGTTGATTTGCATCCATGATGCTTCATATATATAGAGGTGCACGTGATGCGTTACTCTGTTGACCTTAGTTGAAAGGATACAAATTCATACATTCGTTCCGGATTGTTTACAATTTCATCCACTCGTTCCTTGATGGGTTGTTTAGTCGACTTCTAACATAAATGTCTTCATCTACATCCATCCACACATATATTTAATTTTTTTTATTGGAATAAATGAGAACACATGTAAGAAAATTGAAATGCGACAAGGCTTACATATTAGTTACCTATATACATTTTTATAAAGTTAGATATAATTATCATTTTGTCATTTGTGAATTTTTACCATTTTGATATTTTCTTTTTTATATCTGTATGTGACGAATTTAACATATAAGTTTATAGTATAACGGGTATGGTTGTGTAACATAACTTTTAGGTAATAGGCTTAACACTTTGAGTATTCGATTTCTTTTTTAATGTTGTAACTTGACCTCTTTTTATTATGATTAAGTCGTTTGAGCTTGGCAAAAGAGTTGATGTATTTTTTGTGGTGTAATACGTATACATAGATTTTCTTATGTACACGTACATATATTTTCTTAGGTACAGTCAAGGTTGTGGAAATAGCTCGACGGTAGCTTGACAGACATTCAATTGGGGTTAACGGATTATCGGATTAATCGGTGACCCTAAATTATTGCTAAGATTAACTTTTTGGATTAGGTAGTATTGGATATTTTTAAGGATTCTTTAATTTTTTTAACCGAACTTTTTTTACCTAACTGCTACGGACTGCCAAGATCGCCAGAACCGCCAAGGACCCTCAAACCCTTAATCGTAATCGCTTTGAGGACAACCAAGCGATTAATCACCGATTAATCCCGATTTCTGCAACACTAGGTACAGTAGTGTAATATAGTTTTTGGTTTGAAGCGTCTTGGTCGTTACACATTTTATTTTTATTTCGGTTGTCTTTACGTATAGTTATACAATGTGATGATTTTATGTGACAACGATATCCACACGTCAACACGCCGGTAGCAAATCTAGTTATTTATATAAAAGATCCCACTCACATAAAGTTGTTACTCTCTTAATTCAGACTCTCTTTTAATCATGTAGGCCACAAATCTTAGAGTTCCATCTCCTAACTCATGTCAATAACTTTCAGTAGACCATAAAAATATAGTCACTCCTCTCATTCACACTCTATCTCCTCATTCACTATTAAACAAAACTAACTAAAATTAACTAATTACTACAAAAGAACATATAACAACTTATTGTACATCTCATTGAGCACATGTTACAATATCATAATGCATTTCATGTTCCCCTTTACAATGTGTACAAGTGCCTCAGTGCATGCCACTTTACACGTGTTGCCTCATATTTCATAAGACGTCTAACACGGAAAACCCCTAAAATTTGCCTATTTAAACAACCTTAACCTCGTTTCTTCAACTTTTACAAACCCTAAACATCATATCAGTCATTTTTACCACTGATTCATCACCTTATGGAGAGATCTTGCTCATTTGGAGAAGATTCAAGCATCGAACCAACATCAATTCATTCCTTTTGCTAGGTATAACTTTGGATCTTATTTGCTTGGTTTATGTTCATAACGTTTTAATTTTTATGATAGATTAGGGATTGGTTTGTGATGAATATGATGTGTTGTTAGTAGATATAGCTTTAGCAATGATAAAAATATGAGTTTTGTATAGATCTTTCACATGTGAAACAAAGTAGTGTAGATCATGCATGTTTGAATGAAAAGTTGATGTGCATGAATGCATATGTTTAAAGATGTGATTTTTATTATAGATCCTAGACTAGATACATTATAAAGTTGATGAATATATGATAGATCTAGGTTGAATGTTAATAAAAATATGATCTTTATGTTAGATCTAGGATGTATGTTTATGTATGTTGAATATGGTGTTATAACTTGCATGGGATGGTATAAAGGTGATAGATACTTTGATGCATGAAACTTGTTAAAGATGTTAGTTTTTGGTTAGATCTAATCATTAGAGTGTTAAAGTTTACAACTTGATGTGACATGATAAAGTTAGAAGCTCTATAGTCGATTATGCATGCGAAGCGATAAAGGTTGTTGCTTGATGATTGTTTAGCAATAAAGGTGATAGATTTACGATAGATTATGCATGCTAGGTGTTAAATGACTAGTCTTGATTCTTGATATGTATTAAAAATAGAACCTTTTGTTGGGAATCTAGGGCTCGTTAAGGACAAATTAAATTTGTCGGATTAATATAAAACCGTACTTTATATTTATTTATCAGAAAACGATTATGCCAGATAATCAATTGCGGAAGCGTTAAAGTTCAAAAGTTTTATAAACGAGTTTTAAGTATTCCACACCAGTGATCCAATTACAGATAATACAGATAAATATATAAAACACAAACATAGAGTGTTTATAGATTGACCTTGACGATAACGAGATGAGACACCCTGAATGCGACAAACAGATCTGCTAGTAATCCCTGATCACTCGTTCAACTCCTTGAATGATTAAAACCGGTTCCCGAAACGATAACCGAGAATCACAGGATATCCAAAATCGTGACAACCCGAACTAGTCCACACCCTAAGAAAACCGAATCGATGAGTGGAGAACCACGACGGCAGGCGACGCGACACCAGTGACGGCGGTGCTGAGTCAACACGACGGCGGGCGGCGGCGGCACGACGACGGAGTGCGGTGGAGGCCGGCGGACGCAAAGGGAGAGAGGGGAGAGATTTCGGGTTTTAGCTTTTAGGGTTTTTTTAGTGTATTTAGGGTCTAGGATTTAACCTGTATTTATAGGAATACAAGTTACAATCTGGTCCCAAAAAATAATGTCTTTTTCCCAAAGAATATATCCGGGTATTTACACTTAATACAGTTAATACCAATTAAAATTTTTATTTCGAAACAAACCCAATATATCTGATATATATTTAAATCAATCTTCACTTTCTAATAAACTTAATGATCTAAAACGTTTTTTCGGATAATTATTATTAACACTTGTGACGCCCACTCCCAAACTTGGCTCCAGAAGGGGTCACTAATCGGATTTACTCCTTAACACATGGTACAACAGAGATAACTAAGCAGCGGAAATTAAAAACTTTTCATTTATATATAAGCCAAGTACAACAGTAAGGAAAATACAACATAATCTAACAACTAGATCTTATCTATGTCTACTGCCAGTCTACTACCGAGTCCTTTCATGATAGCTTGCCAACCTAGTCTGTCATCATCAAAGCTCTTTCCTTGCTACCTTAAACATCGTCAACACCTGACATACATATGCTTTTGGAAAGGTCAGCTTACGCTGGTGAGTTCTACGTTTTTAAAAAAGCGTTACCTTTGCCTCGAAAGTTTATTCCAATGCTTGGGCCTAACGGCTCCTTTTAACAAACATTTATCAAGAATAAAATATAACAGAATTATACTATAACTTTAAAACCATTATCCTTTAGACATTTATCAGGTATAAGACGTAACAGCATTATACCAAAATATAACTTTTAAACATTTATCAGGTATAAGACATAACAAAGTTATATCAAACATTTAACCTTTTAACCATTTGACCATTTAACATTTAACCATTTAACATGTATAAACATAACAGTATTATACCAAAACATAACCTTTAAAATCATCGTAAATCCATTTAGTACTCAAAGTACTTTGGGTCTCCTAGACTCTCTCTTGTGCAAATAATCATTAGGTATAAAACATAAAAGAGTTATACGAAATATTATAAGCAGTCATTTATTTACTTACTCAGCATTGTCTATTGGAACCACGTTAGTTCCTCAGGAAGCCGTCGCCACCCGAATACCATTTCAATGATTAGAGTAACCATCGCTACCCCGGAGAACCGTCATTCCCCGCTTATAGTTGTACAACCACCATTTCCCTTTGCACTAGACAATCTCTGCTTAGGTTAAAACATTTTCAACCTTTTAAACATTTTTAACCTTTTTAAAAGTCCATTTAAATAACCTTTGTATTTGGACTCCTAACCTTTTCAACACCAGTCCATCACCCGTATATGGAAATAAGCGTTTTATAAATATAATGTTATGGGTCTTGTTAAATTTCAGTGAAACCTACACTTGTCACACCCCAACCGACGGCGGAATTTACGTCGAGGCATGATGATTGTCCAAATGCTCATGACACTAATTAAAGTTTCAATACTTAATCATTACCAAATTCCAATTCAAACAGGAGGTTCAAATACATATAACATAACATAAAGATAAAGTCTTAATTGATTTAACTAGGTCCAAAGCATCCTAGATGTAGCATCAATCAAGTATGGATCAAACTGCGTTTCCTGTAACATGTATAAAATAGAGAGTGTCAACTAAAGATAGTTGGTGAATAAACATAGGGTTATAATACTTATAGTAGTTTGAAAGCGATTCAAATGTCAAACGTAGACTCAAGCATGTATGAATAAATAAATGTTGAATTTTGCATAATCAAACCTTGATGACTAGTGTCCGTAACTCAAAAGTCACGCTATGATGAAAATAGGTTTTAATCACCCGAATGCAAATTACCAGTCAAATTCAGGTGGGTTATCAGCCAATAGATCTATCATTGTTACCGTAGGCTTTGTATGGTTAATGATTACACTGATGAATGATGAATAAAACACAACAGTTTGACATATAGCATGTAATCACACTTAGACATAGAATGAAATCGCATAGTTTGTAAATTGAATAAAGAATTGATATTTGAATATGTATACATGTTACATCCCAAAATTGAAAATGAAAAGGGATTATGAATACTCACCTGAAGCGGTGAGTGAATTATGCAAATTGTCCGAGTGATATGAAGATGGTTTATCCGTGTCCTAAATTATATAAAGACACCTTAAGTTTTAGTGAAAATGGGTCAAATGTCTAAGTAATCCACTTAAACTAGTCGAGTCTTGTTTAAATTAGTTAACCCGTCAACCGTTTGTGATAATTATTTGAGTTGATAAAAGTATATTTATTTTACAAGAATAAATATAAGTATTTTTATTTATCAAAATAAATATGTATACTTATCTAGCAAAAATAAACGTAAGTATATTTATCTAGAAAAATATAAATATAAGTATATTTATTTAACAAAAATAAATACAAGTATATTTTAATATGCAAGAAATTGTGTTTTCATATTTATGAGTTGTAATTTGAGTAAGTTGAATAAATGATTATTTTGTCTCGAGTTGTTTCCGTTAATTAAAACGCAGCAAACATATATATGTTACAAAAGGAATATATATTTTACTTATAGTTGACTTTTAAGAAGTCTAAGTCTCAACTTTGTTTATACAAAATCCATTTTAGTAAAGCTAAAAATATTTAGCGTGATAACAATCATTAACGGAGTTCTGTTAATTTTAACGGGTTTAATGGGGTTTAGATTTCTATGTCTTTGAAATCCCAAGTTATTAGACGTAAAGACGATGACAAGACTTAGAGGGAGAAAATAGATGAGTGCATTTTATTTTAGGGTTAATACGTGAGGCGTTTTGAGACAACTTTTAAGGAAAAAAATTAAGTTTAGTTATATATGCTGTTAGTATTTTTCTTTTTATAGAAATAAAATAAGGTTATCTCGTAAGTCTCGTAAGCGGGTTCTGTGACTATCTCAAAATAATAGAACAAAAATAAGAATGGACGATTACTCACTTAATGCAAGCGAGGAGAAGGCCTAGTAACATGAAATGTAGAGTCCGCCCATTAATATTATTCTTCAAATGAGGCTGTTGAGTTCTTGAGACTTGATGTTGGAATATATGTTTGAAGGACTTAAAAGTGGTTTTTGGGTGTGGATGTCTTTATGTTGTGAAAGATGAAGGAAGGTGAATATATTTTTGTGAGATTTAAAATGTGAAATGATGGTGGAAGGGTAGGTAGTGTCGAAATTCACAGAAGGAGGAAAAGGTGAAGGTGATGATATTTACTTGAAGCCTTGAATGTGGCTTTATTCAAGAGCAGTGGTTGTGTGGAGGTTTCTTCACCGCGAGGGTTATTTAGAGGGTAAAAGAATGAATCATTTTTGTAGTAGGGTGGTTGATAGGAGGGCTTTTTTTCAACTCCTACCTCTGGTGACAATTAAATGGAAATGCAAGTGTTTGTAAGCCTTTTATCCATTTCAATTAAAGAGAGTGACTTTTGTGTGTATGTGTCAGATGGATGTACAGGGAGAATATCATAAAGGGATATGTAGGGTCATGACTCATGATGTGCATTTGTTTTTCAACTCTCATTTAATTTAGTCCACAAACTAAAATGCATGTATACTATATAAGAAAAAAAAGGAAACAAGTATTTGGAGGAGGGTAAGTAGGCCGAGAAAATCAAGGGAAATAATGGTGAGCTTAGATTTGTAATTAGCCTAATATAGTATGAATTTATTTGGACTAGTGAGATACTTACGTGAGAGGAAAAGAGAAATATATAAAAGAAGGTTTCTCGTTTGTCACTTATTATTAATTGATAGATCATAAATCTGGTGTGTCCTTTTATTTATTTACAATAAAAGAGATATTTAATTCATGAACGTTGAGAATAATAATGGTTCGAGTTCATTTATAAACGATCAATTTATATGAAGGAATATATATCTAAGACTTATAAAATCTTAACTTTTATAATCATTAAAATGTCTCTACTATAGTTTTTGAGTTTGTCAAATAATATCACTGTTGGTCTCGGGTTGGGTTGACTCGACTCTGCTCATTTGCAAATAGCTATGAGATTGCTTAGATATCTTAAAAAGTCTCCTGGTATGGGAATTAGTATTTCCAAAGGTGCTTTAAACAGTGTTAAAGTGTTCACAGATTCTGACTGGGCAAAATATTTGCACACCAAAAGTCTGTGACGGGTTTTTGTGTTTTTCTGGGTAATACTTTAGTTTCATGGAAAAGCAAAAAGCAAAACACCATATCTAGGTCTACAACTGAAGCTGAATATAGAGCTATGTGTGCTGGTACCCGTGAAGTTATGTGGCTCATTAATCTGTTAAGTGAGTTAAATATAACAGTGTCTTTGCCTGTTCCTCTTTTATATGATAACACTGCTGCCATCTCTATATCTGCTAATCCTGTGTTTCATGATCGCACAAAGCATTCTGAACTTGATTTGTATTTTCTGCGTGACCAAATAATGAAAGGATTTATTAAACCTGTTAGTGTGAGTTCTAAAGCTCAAGTAGCAGATTTGTTTACTAAAGGTTTATTAATTCAACAGCATGAAAGTTTTTGTTCTAAACTTAATATGATTGATGTTTTTGTTAATAAAATTGAGGGGGGGGGGGTGTTAAAAATATAGAGTTATATCTTTTATGTTTAGTTTTCATGTCCCGTTTTATTGATTATGTTATATTTGTTGCAGGTGCCATTGGGCCTGTTGGCCCATGACCCAAGTGGTCGTTAAAGTGGGCTGCTGATTGGGCTGGTGTTGATATTACCGTTCGAGGGTTGTTGGTGGCTCGAAGATATAAGGTCTCATTTGTGGCAGCTAGGGTTAAGAAAAAAGGAGTTTCAGTTACACCGGTGCGTCTCTCTGGTTTCTCTCGTCATCAGCTCTCATCACTGTTCTAGGGTTTCTTCTGAGATTCATCTAATCTTGATGAATCTGTCTTCCCGTTAGATCGTAGTGATTCTGTGTAGAGAGTTTTCGTATCATCTTGTTGATGATTGTTTTGGTTTAATTCTCAGATCTATAGAGTTTAGATCTGTTAAGTATCTTGTAATTTTAGGTTGTATTCTTTGATTCGAGTGTTAATACTTCAGATATACCATAATTTTGACAGTGTTCTCTCAAATGATATATGGTTTTACTCTTATACAAACCACGTGTAAGTATCTCTTTCAAACCAAACTCATAGTTTAACAAAAATAGAATGCATCAAAACCCACGACTAAACCTATGACAAGATCTCACCCAACGTTGATCTAATGCCAACCGGTCAAGTAAGACGTATCCTTCCCTTTCTCAAATGAGGTCTCACACCAACGAGTTACGCTTTTGAGTTCTACGGTACAACGAAACAATAAAGTTCACGATTCATAGTGTTCTAACTTATGGAGTATTGCATGAAAGCTGAAGGCTAATAATAATAATAATGTTCCTTAGTCACATCAAACATCTCCAGTTAACCTGAGAGCTGAAGGCTAATAATAATGTTTTCGACAAGATTGTGGTTGCTAAAGGCAACGATATTTGGAATCGGATTGTAAATGCTATACATTTCTTAAATGATAATTCTTAAATGGTAATGACATAATCCCTCTTCATGCAATGAGAAAGTTAGTGGGTTTGGGGGATTCCTTAAAATTTTGGCTTGGCAATCAATTGAATGTTTGAATAGTAAAGATGTGTGGTGTTGGAAATTTGAAGTTCAAAAAGACTTTGTGGTGAAACATGGGATGAAGTCAATAGAAATTATGACTCTACCGAGTGTTACTTGGCAAACAAGATGGAATATAAGTGTTCCAAAAAATGTTAATATTTATAATTTGTGTTTAGAGAATATTTCTTGATAGATTACCTACTCAAGTCAATTTATACAACATGTGAATTGATGTTCCTTTTATCATATATATACCCTTTTCTTTTCTAGAGAGTTGGAAGTGGGAGATCACATTTTTGCTACTTGTCAAGTAGCCGAGAAGGCTTGGAATGCATTGTTATCTTAGTTGTATCTCACGAGGCCGAATATATTGCATCCTAAGGAGTTATGTAATTGGATCTGTAACAGCCCAGACCCGTCGCAACCAAGATATTGTCCGCTTTGGCAGCCGGCATGCCCTCAGGCATCCGCCCCTCACGGTTTTAAAACGCGTCTTGGTGGGGGAGGTATCCACACCCTTATAAAGGCATGCTTAGTTCCCCTCCCCACCAATGTGGGATGTTACAATCCTCCCCCCTCAGGGGACCAGCGTCCTCGCTGGCACACTGGCCGACGACCGGCTCTGATACCATCTGTAACAGCCCAAACCCGTCGCAACCAAGATATTGTCCGCTTTGGCAGCCGACATGCCCTCAGGCATCCGCCCCTCACGGTTTTAAAACGCGTCTTGGTGGGAGAGGTATCCACACCCTTATAAAGGCATGCTTAGTTCCCCTCCCCACCAATGTGGGATGTTACAATATCTGTAACAGCCCAGACCCGTCGCACCAAGATATTGTCCGCTTTGGCAGCCGGCATGCCCTCAGGCATCCGCCCCTCACGGATTTAAAACGCGTCTTGGTAGGGGAGGTATCCACACCCTTATAAAGGCATGCTTAGTTCCCCTCCCCACCAATGTGGGATGTTACAATCCTCCCCCCTTAGGGGACCAGCGTCCTCGCTGGCACACTGGCCGACGACCGGCTCTGATACCATCTGTAATAGCCCAGACCCGTCGCAACCAAGATATTGTCCGCTTTGGCAGCCGGCATGCCCTCAGGCATCCGCCCCTCACGGTTTTAAAACGCGTCTTGGTGGGGGAGGTATCCACACCCT
This sequence comes from Deinandra increscens subsp. villosa, assembly GCA_039602395.1. NCBI lineage: Eukaryota > Viridiplantae > Streptophyta > Magnoliopsida > Asterales > Asteraceae > Deinandra > Deinandra increscens. Next base: position 11,997,305 of record JBCNJP010000007.1, on the reverse strand, counting down.
TATAAAGGCATGCTTAGTTCCCCTCCCCACCAATGTGGGATGTTACAATCCTCCCCCCTCAGGGGACCAGCGTCCTCGCTGGCACACTGGCTGACGACCGGCTCTGATACCATCTGTAACAGCCCAGACCCGTCGCACCAAGATATTGTCCGCTTTGGCAGCCGGCATGCCCTCAGGCATCCGCCCCTCACGGATTTAAAACGCATCTTAGTAGGGGAGGTATCCACACCCTTATAAAGGCATGCTTAGTTCCCCTCCCCACCAATGTGGGATGTTACAGGATCGATATATGCGTTTTACCAAACTGAAGAAAATCTGGAGGGTTATGAGTGAAGATATTTTATAATACTAACTAGATCCTGAGATTCGCGCGTTGCGCGAAGTGGTGTAAATTTCCATTTTAGTAGTAAGCAATCTTACTCATCAATAGGAACTTAAACTCACTGTTATCACAAATTAATCACAGTTCCACATCCTATCTATGAACTCCTTCATAGTCATCATACATGAACTTAAACTCACTGTTATCACAAATTAATCACAGTTCTACATCTTATCTACACTACTACAAAAATGGCCTTTCTTGACGCTTTTTGCGCGTCAAGAAAGGGCCCAGATGACGCGCAAAAAAGCGTCAAGGAAGGCAGGGTCAAGAATCCTCTTGACGCGCAAAATGCGCGTCATCCCATTTATGACGCGCAAACGATGACGCGCAAAAAAGCGTCATAAATTTGTGTCATAAAAGAAGCGTCAAGGAAGGCCCCGTCATAAATCTTCTTATGACACGCATTTTTGCGCGTCATGAATTTAAAAAAAAAAAAAAAATATTTTTGTAGATTCACTTATTTCCACATTAATGACAATTAACCTCATAATCAAAATAAAATACACTATAGCAAAACAACACATTTCATATATATGACAAACATTACAAAGTTAACAAGTTTTTTGGAGTTTACAAAGTTAAAAAGTTGTTAACTCCTAATTTTTATTAGCAAGGAATTACAAGAAAAAAGACTCAGGACTTTGGGAGTTTGTTGCAGTTGGCAGGAGCCCATCCTCTCTGTTGCTTCTCATTATCATATAAGATGATTTTGTCATGAAATGATATGTCTGCAAACGCCAAATAAAGAAAGAAACTTTATAATCACTTCTCGCATACTCGTGTGCAGCTTCTGCAAGCTAAAACAAACAAAGAAAAGACATGTTGATGAAGTTGCTAAGTCTTGGTTTTGTTTTGCTGATTCCGATTTTAGCAAAACACTTGCTAGGAGATCATATAAAAGATAAACAAGTTACGTGCCATGCTGATTTATAAGAATGACTTGATTTATTTGGTGCTGAGCTTCTAATAAATCTACTAATGTAGCTCATAGGCATAGCAGAAAGCTTACAAGCCAAATAAACAAGATGACAAAGAAAACATGTTACGTGTATCAGTAAAAATTATATAGATTAGCATGCAGGTCTTTAACTTCTTGTGAACTAAAAGATGATCAATTGGTTTGTGAGTCGACCCAACCCTACTGGTGTTAAGTTATGACACACAAAAAGCGTATAAAGCATACCTGTTTTGACCAATTTATCTGTC
>JBCNJP010000007.1:11972166-11995214 GCA_039602395.1 Deinandra increscens subsp. villosa | reverse complement strand
GAGTTGAACCAGAACCAGTTCAGGTGGAACCTGTGTGGTTCAGCCGGAAGGTTCAAGCGGACCTGCGTGGCTCCGCTGTTCGAGCAGAACGCGTGTTCCTCCGGATTGACAGCTGGAAACGCGTTTTTTGAGCTAATTAAGGTAATTCCGCGTTAATTAGAAATCATGCATTAAAGACGTTTAATGGAAAGTTTGACTACGAATTATTTTAGAGTGCTCTCCAAGACTCCCACCACTATATATACAGCCTCATTAGTTGAGGCTAAACACACCAGAATTCACAGAATTCTTATTCTCTCTTCTTCCTCTTCTCTCACTCTCTCAATCTTCATCTTGTTCGTCAAGACTTCAAGAACTCGAAGGTAAACTTCAAGCTTAGAGTTATCCCGGCCGTACAATACGGTTTAGGCGATTGTACCCTGGGAAACAAAACGGATCTTCGGTAGACCCGGAATTTGTTTTAAGGGACCCGGGTTTTGACCCGAAGCCTTCGCCAAGGTTCCTTGGAACCTTTCTCGTTTTCTTATCTTATATCAAAAGATTTTTCTCAAAAATCATTTTTTCTTTAACTTTCAATTAGTATTCAAAACCTTTTATTTAACTTTATGTCTTTAATTTCTTTCATTTAAATCAACATCATTTCATCTCACTTGTATTGAGATTTCATTTCATTGTAATCGTTATTCAATTCTTTGTATTGTACTTTCATTTCCGTGTAACTTCATTTATTTTCCCTGTAATTGTAGTAGGAGCAGAATTTCAATTTAATTGTATTGTAATAGATTAGATTTATTTTCTTTTGTTGTAATCGTACTCAAATAAAATATTTATTTTATTTTAATTTTACGAACGGTTTTCCTACATATATCCACCTATATCCACCCGATGACTTAAAAAAAAAATTATGTTTTTTTTATGTTTTTTTTTTGCCTGTCCAACTATGTTGCATATATGCAACATATGAAACATACAATGCAAATTATATGTTTCATATGTTGCATATATGCAAATAGTCGGACATTAAAAAAACGATTTTTGTTTAGTTTTTTTGTTTTTTTAGGTCGTTAAGTTGTCATCATGTGTATAGACATGAAAGAAAAAAAGAAGAAAACACAAAAATTATCTAAATAACCTTCATTCAATTGAAATTTAATGGTTTTTACATTAGTTCTTAAGTTTGTACAATAAAAATGGTTTTACATGAACTTTACCATATTAATATATACGTTTATCAACATTGATATTTTATAATATTTTTTTTAACGACAAAAATTTTATAAACAAGTAAGCAAAATGCTAGCAACAGAATCCAAACAAAACAAATATAACACCAAAAACACAAAAGAACTACATGTTGCTAGCAACAGAATCCAAACAAAACAAATATAACACCAAAAACACAAAAGAACTACATGTTAATATACTATATATAGAAGAAATTGCTCTAGTCCTCCAATGAGATTATCTAACTTTTAGCCCAGCTGGTTACGTTATACATAATATATATACTTGACAATTTTATAATTTTATTATCAAAAGTTTTGTATATTGGAGTTTGGTCACAATGTCTTTTAACGAGAGAAGTTTAAATAAGAAGTTTGATTTGAGTAAAAAGCATACAAAGAAATCTCAGCTATTTGATCTTCATCTAACAAAAAAGGAAGTAGAGACAATTTGGTTTTAGCCATCTTTATTGACTTTTAAATAAGTTCTCTCATTTTTTAAACATTCATAACTTTCACATACGGTATTATATTTTTTAAAAAAAGTACAACATAAAGACGAACATTTTTTATCTTTAAAACGCGTATAATGTTGCTATATATAAAATATAAAAAAAAATTACTCTTTCGATTTTTGACACAATGGTCTGAACATTTTGACACAGTATGACACAATTATTTAAACATTTTGATACGATCGAAAGATTAATTTTTATATTTTATATAAAACAAAAATGTACGCGTTTTAAAGATTAAAAGTACTTGATTTTATGGTGTAATATTTTAAAAAAATATCGTATCTAAGAGTTAATCATAGATTTTCATTTAATTGAAGATCTATTGGCGCTATGATTTCTTCTTATCATTCTTACCCCAACCAAACTTCTCACAATAACCCCTCTTTATATATATATATATATATATATATATATATATATATATATATATATACATATATATAGGAGAAGGATAAAATGAAAACCTCTCCGAGTTGGAAAAACCGTGAAAACTAAGCTAAAAAATTCATTTTTTGTTTCGAAATTTTTTATGGTGACTCTCCAACTTAAAAAAAAACACCCTTTATGAAAGAAAAAAACGCCAAGTAAGTTTAAATAAAAAATATTTAAGAACCGATTTTTTTGCAAGAAGAAGTTAACCGGCCAAAAAAGACGTTCAAACTTTGTTATTTTTTTAGATGTATTTTTTTATAGATTCTACATTCATTTTTGATGGTTTTGGTGAAAAAACAAAAGCGCCTAGAGATGTTTTTTTTAAGAAATTATTTACAGATTTTGTTACATATATAACAAGGCATTTTATAATAAAGTACTAGACGTTTTTTTGATTTTTTTCACCATAGGGCTTCTATTAATGCATATAATCACTACAAAAGTTTTGAAGAAAAAAAAATCGTTTTGTGGTAGTTTTCACGGTTTTTCCAACTCAAAGAGGTTTTCATTATATTCATCCCCCATATATATATATATATATATATATATATATATATATATTATATATATATATATATATATATATATACATATATACATGTATAGTGAAAAGTTCATTGTAGACACCCCCATAAGTGTAGACTTGTAGACACATTTTTTCACCATTAGATCTCTTAATCTAATGGTTATGATTAATTTTTTTTCTTTTTTTTTTTCCTTTTTCTCATTGTTCAGAAAAGTTCACATGTGAAAACACATGTGAAATAAAATAATTTCACATGTGAAATAGGGTGTCTACGTGTCTTCACTTATGGAGGTGTCTAAAATGAACCTCACCCTACATGTATATATATATATATGTATGTATATATATATATATATATAGAGAGAGAGAGAGAGAGAGAGTGCGATTCCAGTGAGATCACTAATTTTGCCTAAGTTCAGTGAGGCACAATCTAGACCATTATTAAATGATGGATGGATAAGGTCGAAAGGGTAAAATAGGGAGAACAACTATTGTTGGGTTTTTTCAAGCCCCCCCCCCCCCCCCTAAAATTTTTAAACGGTCATAACTTTTTCATACAACATTATTTTCAAAAACGAATTTCACCATAATTATCGTCGTGATTTTATCTTTAATTTGAGACTTGGTCTGAAATCAGCAAAACCCTAAATCGCATAAAAAAAGTTATGGCATTTTGGGGAAAACTTGAAAAAAGTCTAAAAGAGTTGTTCTCCCCATTTTACGCTTCTAGCCTTAAAAATTCATTTCATCTCATCTCCTCCAATCTTATCCATCCACCACTTAATCTAATGGTCCAGATTGTGCTTCACTGAACTTAGGCAAAATCAATTACCTCATTTGATCTGTCTCCTATATATATATATATCTATATAATTGACCGGCACTTTATTTCATTACACCTACTTTACTAATCTTACATGCATAATCCATATTTCAATCTGACTTTCTATTTATACTTGTTGTATGGTGCATTAAATGATTTGGGACATCACGTCTAGCTTTTTTATTTGTGTTTTCTTTTTGCTAAACTATATTCCTCAAATCAATTAACTTAACTGTGTTGAATGTATGTAGTTGACCATTTAATGTACATCCTACTCAATGTTGATATGTTGATGGTTTTTAAATTGTAAATACAAATTACTTAATGTTATCTAATTTGTAATTTCAATTATCGAATTACATTTATTATAAGTATTACTTTTATAAAAGTCCACCCGTGCCTGGCAACGGGTATCAAAAACTAGTATATATATATATATATATATATATATATATATATATATATATATATAGGGTAAGGATCATGTGAAAACAACTTTTATTGCGAAAACACGAAAACAAATATTAAAACCTCTATAACTTTTTCATACGTTAATATTTTTATAAAAATTTTGCACCAAAATCCTTAAAATTATGTTATCTTTAGTTATGGGAAAAAATTTTAAAAATAATCAAATTTTTTTAAAAATTATTATTGCACAGGTGCAATAATTTTTATTATTATTATTATTGCACATATGCAATAATATTAAAACCTTTATAACTTTTTTCATATGTTAAAATTTTTTATAAAAAATTGCACCATAAATCTTATAATTCTGTTATCTTTAATTCTGGAGAAAATTAAAAAAAATTCAACGCTTTTTTTTATTTTTTTATTATTGCACATGTGCAATAAAAATTTATTATTGCACATGTGCAATAAAAATTTATTATTGCACATGTGCAATAATATTAAAACCTCTATAACTTTTTCATACGTTAATATTTTTGATAAAAAAATTGTACCATAGATCTTATAATTCTGTTATCTTTAATTCTGGAAAAAATTAAAAAAAAATTAACGTTTTTTTGTTAATATTGCACATGTGTAATATAATTAATACGTATTATTGCACATGTGCAATAATAAAAAAAATCACGAAATTTAATATTTTTAATTTTTTTCCCAGAATTAAAGGTGACATAATTTTAAGACTTTTGGTGCAAATTTTTTTAAAAAATATTATCGTATGAGGAAGTTATAGAGGTTTTAATATTTGTTTTCTTGTTTTCGCAATAACATCTTGTTTTTATTTGATCCTTCCCCTATATAGGGTCCTATATATATATATATATATATATATATATATATATATATATATATATATATATATATATATATATATATATATAATAGGTTCAAATGAGAACCAATTGGTTTTGAGAACTTTTAAAAACCATTTTGAGCCACTAATTTTCAGAGTGGGACCACTCAAATTCATGAGGGATTTCCTTATATATAATTAGTGGCTCAGATTGGTTCTCAACAGTTCTCAAAACCATTTGTTTCTCAAATGATCATCTCCATATATATATATATAGAGGAAAGATAAAATGAAAACCTCTTCGAGTTTGGAAAACCGTGAAAACCATGCTAAAAAATTCGTTTTTTGTACCGATTTTTTTTATGGTGACTCTCTAAGTTAAAAAATCCTCCTTTATGCAAAAAAGCAAAAAAAAAGCCTAGTAATTTTAAAAAAAAAATTTATAACCGACGTTACATATGTAACATTACCCTGTGACATACGTAACATCGGTTATAATTTTTTTTTGAATTTACTAGGCGTTTTTTTACTTTTTTTTTGCATAAAAGGAGGTCTTTTAACTTAGAGAGTCACCATAAAAAAATCGTAACAAAAAACGAATTTTTTAGCTTGGTTTTCACGATTTTCCAAACTTGGAGAGGTTTTTATTATATTCCTCCCCATATATATATATATATATATATATATATATATAGACACCTTATTTCACATGTGAAATTACTCTATTTCGCATGTGAAATTCCTTTTAAAAAAAACTTTTTTTAAAAGATTTTATGTAAATATATAAATAAAATCTAAGATAAAAATAAAATTGTGAAAAATTTAATTAATGAATGTGAATTCAATTATGGGGGTGTCGACAATGAACCTTACTCTATATATATATAGGGTGAGGTTCATTGTAGACACCCCCATAAGTGTAGGCGGGTAGACACCCTATTTCACATGTGAAATTACTCTATTTCGCATGTGAAATTAAATAAATAAAACTTTTTTTAAAGATTTTATGTAATGAAATAAATAAATTCTAAGATAAGCAATAAGAATTGTGAAAAATTTAATTCATGAATGATTACGTAATGAAATCTATGATGCACATGGCTTGATTTGAAGAAAAAAAAGTAAAACGAAAGGTTCAGAATGAGTGTGGGTAATCTGCATCATTCATGAATTAAATTTTGCACAATTATCATTGTTTATCTTAGAGTTTATTTATTTATTTACATAAAATCTAAAAAAAGTTTTTTTTATTGAATTTCAAATGCGAAATAGAGTAATTTCACATGTGAAATAGGGTGTCTACCTGTATACACTTATGGGGGTGTCTACAATGAACTTTTCACTATACTCCATTTTTGTAAAGTTTCCATTGTTTTCTTAACTCGGAGTGGTTTTCATTTTACCATCTCCCTATTTATATATATATATATATATATATATATATATATATATATATATATATATAAATAGGGAGATGGTAAAATGAAAACCACTCCGAGTTGAGAAAACCATGGAAACTTTTCAAAAATGGGGCAAAATATGGTCTTTTTTCATCCATTTTTATGGTGGTTTTCTAGGTTATAGGTTACCCTTAGGTGAAAAAAAAAACAACAAAAAAAAATGCCTTAGGAGTTTTTTTTTTATATCCAAAAACTGTCTTTACGTATTTAACATTTTATATTTAATGTTACATATGTATCAAGACAGTTTTTTAATATGTTTAAAAAAAAAAACTACTAGGCATTTTTTTTTAAAAAAAATTCACCTAGGGGTAGCATATAACCTAGAGAACCACCATAAAAAAATTGAGAAATTAAAACAATTTTTTACCCCGTCTTTAAAGAGTTTTCACGGTTTTTTTAACTCGGAGTGGTTTTCATTTTAGCCTTATATATATATATATATATATATATATATATATATATATATATATATATATATATATGGAAGATTAATTAAAACAATTTTTTACCTTATATATATATATATATATATATATATATATATATGGAAGATTATTTGAAAACCAATGTTATGCTTTCTATTTGATAAGTCAGATATCGTATCCACGAAGAGCATACGACCAGTGTTATGCTTTCTATTTGATTATTTTTACAAAATTACCTAAAACGAAACTTTGATTTGATTTTTGGATAGAAAATGAAAATGAGAACCCCCTCCTCCCCCCCCCCCCCCCCCGGATTAGGATCCATGACTTTTCGCCTCCGTGACTTTTTCGGTCAAGCTTCGCTAATGCCTTTACTTGCTTTGGTCTTGATTTCCATGCCCTTAATTCTTTTTATCAAACCTCCCATCATGCAAAAATGAGGGGTGTTAATTCCTACACGACGCTAGAAAAAAAAATTGGGTAGGCCTAAATGACCTATGGTCAACCTAAACCTGGCGTGTTTATAATATATGTCAACATGAAAACGAACAGTCAAATAATTTGGTCGACCTGTTAACTCGTTTAAAGATTTTTAAAATATTAATATTTATATCATAGAGATAAAAGTGTTAATATTTAAAATTTTATGTTTTGAATTTCAACTTATTTCTTTGATTATGAACTTTTAGAATCCATTTCATCTCCTCTTTCATCTTTCAATAATTTTTTTACTTTAATCAATTTTGTTTTATTAGTTACTAGGTTGGAAAGTTAGGTTGTTCATAAACCAAATCAAACTGAACCAAGCGAGGATATGCTTAAATTTGACTACTTTTAAATCGAACCGAGCTGCTCGGTTTGAATTTACTTAATCGAGCCTGAATTTGATGCTTGAAGTTGGATTTGTTTATAACCTAGCGCTTGGTTCAGCTTTGTTTTGCTTGGTTTTATATCAAAATCTAGTACGCCTAAACAACAACCATTTTTTCGTAACTTCACCCACAAAAATATCATAAATATCATTTCAAAGCCCTAAAACATTATAACAAAAATCCACTAAACCACCAAAACATGAGCATAAAACGTTTAAAACAATATGATCATAATAAAGGTTTATAACACGAGCTTTTTAAGTCTTGAAATCTTGATGTTAGACAAAATATATATACTAAATATATATATGTATTTCGGATATATATATGTATATAATATAAATATATATTATGTCCTTTAATCATTTATCTTAAATAATCAATTAACTATTTAACTCTATCTGGCATTTATTTGATGGACGCAATTGCCCTTATTAGATAGACTAGGGTTTCCCCTTGGGTGTATAAATAGAGCCTTATTGGAGAGATTAGAGGTTAATCACCTACACACATATTTCGACCTTATTTGATCGGAAACTTGCTTTTCGATAAACTTTTCGATGGACTTTTCGACCGACTTTTCGACCGGCCTTTCGATCGGGTTTTCGACCAGCTTTCCGATCCGATCGAAAAGTCTATTTTTTCGATCGAAAACTTACTTTTGATCCGACACCCTTTTTCGATCGAATAACTAATTGACTTGTGTTATTCATAGTTAATAATAGACATCTAATAAAGGTTTCAATTCTGGCCAAAGCTGATTTGTTACCTATATAATGTTATCTAACCTTATCTTACAAGTCAACTTATTGACACTGATTTACAATCAAAATTAGATTAATTCATTAGCTTGTCTTAATTAAGTTGATGACATCTTCAAAAATGGTAATTCTGGCCAACGCTGATTTACTATCTTAACTAATGTCATTTAACTTTACAATACAAGTTGACTTATTTGAATTAAACTAATTTATTCGCTTAAATTGATAACATCTTTAAAACCTCGATTCTGGCCAACGCTGATTCGTTGTTTTTATAATGATTATCAACTAAGAATTAAGCATTCGCCTTTCTTATACAAGTGTTTCTCTTCTGGCCAACACTGATGAGTTGCACATGTATTCAGCGAACCTAACTTGTACATAAAGTTTATGGTATATCATTTCTGGCCAACGCTGATGTGATACATGACTTTATGCACATACCCTTATCTTGTTCATAATGCTTAGGTGATAGGCAAGTAACCAACGCGAAAGCCGATTCATAAAAGTAGAACCTAACTAGTCTGTTATTTTGGTGATATAACAGACTATATCACATCTTCTTTTGTTTCATAATTGCACATTATTATTAATTATCAGAATGCCTTATCATTACGCCTTAATTTAAGATTATGCATTATTAGTTGTGCCTTAGTTTTAAGTACCCCATAGAATCACTCTTAGATCTTCTTTTTAATTTAACCTTTAATCTCCATAACTAATCCACTCTACATTTAAATCACTAAATGTTTCCATAAAGTTTTCCTCTCATCATTATGATCTTGATTATCTCTTAAGACAAAAGACTCTTAATTACTCTCTTTGATAAAAGGTTTTACAGCCAGAACAATATTAAAAGCGAGTAAAGTCTATTCAAATTGTCTATCATGATAATCAAAATCCCTTTAAACAATGCTATCAGGGGAAATGTTTCAGATTTCCTAATCTAAACATCGTGTAAGTAATAAATTTTGAAAGAACTTCTAAAGTGCATGCAAACACTTAACATCTAATATGCTTAGTACAAAGTATAAATTATGTTAATGATTTAGTGAACACATCATAAAACATGACACTTATAAGTACCAAAAGGAAAATGAGTGCTTGATAGCATTGTGCATAAAGGATACATAATGCCTTAAATTAGAAAAGCGGATTTGTTCACCTCACAATCACTAACCCTTATATAATTAAAATAACTTAAATAAGGAGGATAGTTCTAAATTCTAAAATAAGATACAAGAGAACTTCCAGTTCTAAATCCTTATAGGAACAACTGGCTAACATTGAATAATCAACAATGATAATTGTGCCCATTAATTTTAAGATTAACACAGTGGATTAAATCTAGTCTTATAAAGATCTCTTACAATCCATACACTAGGAATAAACCAAACAACCACTATTATGAGAGTAAGTGACAAAATCAATGTCAAAGTTGTACAAACCATGAAAATCTATCAATGTACTACACTTTATGATACCTTATTATGATCCAAGATCACTTGGAACCTAGTATCATTACTAAAGTAAGACATCGACGGTTATAAGGTTTTAAACGACTATGACAAATGTCACTACTACCCTAAACTCTCAAAGTTGTTGGTTATACTTATCTAGTTGTCTTTACGTGGGTTGAAATCTTTATAACTTATAACTAGATAATAAATGTTCACAATCTTTGTTATCACGTAAGTGAGAATTTAACAAAGACAATATGTGTATAAGGGAATAAACAAGTTTCCACTAAGAGTTCTAACTCACCAAAACTCAAATATATTAGTGGACCTTATCCTAAAATGGAATATCTGGGCGTAACACATTTATCACTCATTTACTGATTATTTATTCTTGTACTTAAATAAGGAAAAATATCTTTCTCACTTTAAACTTTTAAGGACGAAGTTGAAAATCAACTTAACCATAAAATTAAAAGGTTGTGAGATTAGATTTAATAGATTAAATACTAAGATTGACATACAAATAATGGTAACACCCCCAGTTCCATTAGGATCATACTAGTGTGAACCAGTAGATCATGTATGATACTTCTAAAGATACATCATTAAGTTATGCATCTAAGTATCCTTATAAACATGATAATAAATATGTCATCTAAGTTATACATCTATTTCTATATACCAAGGCTCTAAAAACAACAACTCATATGCTAAACAAGGTTACCTAATATGTCCCTAAGATTCATTCTGAAATCCGGACATGAAGGAAACCAAGTATAAACCATATGATTAGTTATTAGCCGCAATTAAACCTTAAAAATCCTCAACACCAAGCATGTTGCATGCCAAGTTCCTAAGGAATTCTAAGATTAGTGGGAGCAGTCCAAGTCCTTATCAATGACTTCTCTTCTAAGGTCAGTGGGAGTAGTGAAAAGTCCTTATGCATGGCTTGCCTAAAAGTACAAGAGGCGGGGGGAGAGACACAGTTAAATTTAACTCTGAATTTAACTCCGATTACACCTCTTGTACACCACGCTACTATAACATTGATCCACTTCCACACACTTAGAAAATAATGTTACTCATAAAATACCTGACTTAAATTCTGAAGAGGAAATCTATGAAACTATTAATGTTTTGCTTCAACTCGTCAGATCCAGCTTAGTAGGTCATCAAGGTATGAAGTTTCCTATTGACTTTGATGATTATGAACCTACCTTAATAAAGCTTACATGGATATTGGAAAGATTACTAATCGTATCTCTGATTTAAGAGCCATTATTAGAAATCAATCAAATCATCTGATGGAATAAAGCTATTATTAATGAGCTTAACTCCCTAAATCAGAATAACGTTAGAAGTTTAGTTTTCCATAGCTAAACTGAAATCCGAAAGGAGAAATTACACGTTATAAATTGTTGTTTTCTAAAGGCGATTAACAAGTTAAGAATTCCTTTTCTAAAGGGTTCTTTGAGAGATAATCATTGTCCTTATTACTCACTCATAATTACAAGTGACATTTAACGGCCTTATAAGATATCTTTCCTTAATACTCACTTAACATGAAGACATGTTCATAAACTAAACTTAAGGTTTCAAGCCTGAAAGTTAAAGAACACTTAATCTTTAAGATGAGTAAATATAAAGGGTTAATATAAGCAAATTTACAAGTGAATTTAAAATTTGATGAAGCTATAAATGTAACAATTCTTCATCAAGAATAAGTGGATAAATTGGGCCTACCTTAAGATGAGTGGGAGCAACTAATACAATACTTGCCCTTATATATACATTATTTTAGGCAAGTAATATGTTAGTTTTGTTGCATGAGTCAAAGCGACTTATTCTCGCATAATTTTGACATTAAAATCTTGAAGATGCTTCTTATACAATAAGCATCAAAATACATCAAGATCAACCTAACGAGACATTAAGTCTCATTAGATTTAACTATGTGTTCAACACATTACAACATGCAACGTTGCTCTTTATCTGTAACTCTAGTAACTAAAGGAGATTACTAATAAATGTTCAAGAAAATAAATCTTATGCTTCATTAGTTAGAAGCCTTACGTATGTTCAAGTCTATGCTCGTTTAGATATTGCCTACATTGCTAAATACTAGAAATGATGATGATCATTTCCTAAGCATCTAAGATGGCATTTCAATATCTATAAGAAACGAAAGACTATAAATTTGAACTATATAAGTAGTGAGAAAACTTAAAATAGTTGACTATTTCTAAATTTTGACTTTATTGTATTCAAAAGATATTAAATGTCAACTTAGGATCATGGAGGAGTCATAAGAACCTGATAACAACAAACCTAAGTTTTAATGACATGATTTGTCACTAGATGTTGTTGGTAAATTTATCAGTAGACTCATGATTCCTAAACTCCATATAAATAACATATTGAAGACTTAATGTGATAAAGTCAGCTACCCTAATCTCTTAAAACAGTAACAGTTTTAAACGGAGCTGCATTAAATTTTCGATACAAGATTATTGTTCATTTAAGAACAAATAGAGGAATCTAAGTCCTTGTATTGAAAACATTCATGATATGCTTAAAGGATCCTATAACTTAAGGTCTATCCTCATAAGTCTTTTTCTAAGAGCTCATAATGAAGACGAGGTTTACTGATGACCAAGCATATCACAATATGAATGACTAATTATTAATTATTCCTCATCCGTTTGATTTGTTGTCTCTAAATATGTTACGCATGCCTAACGGGACATATAGACAGTTTATATACAAATCAACGTTAAGGGCTTATTTCTGTGATTGATTCTGAATTTAAGTTGAATTTTAAATTTGGGGTTGTAGTATAATTAATGGGGGTCTTGAGTTGGATAATCAACTCTATGACTGTATTTTTCTGGTGCAATTTTGGTTTAAAATTGAAATGAGTATTAAATTCTGATCAGACTTAGCTAATAACTCATTATAAATGATCATTCGGCCAAGTGGGAGAATGTTAGACAAAATATATTTACTAAATATATATATATATATATATATATATATATATATATGTATTTCGGATATATATATGTATATAATATAAATATATATTATGTCCTTTAATCATTTATCTTAAATAATCAATTACCTATTTAACCCTATCTGACATTTATTTGATGGACGTAATTGCCTTATTAGATAGACTAGGGTTTCCCCTTAGGTGTATAAATAGAGTCTTATTGGAGAGATTAGAGGTTAATCACCTACACACATATTTCGACCTCTCTCTCTCTGCTCTCTCTCAAGATCGTAATCCCCTTTACGATTATCACCATCATTAGCATACACCCTAAAAGGGAACCAAAGCTACTCACAGGATGGACAATCTGACCGTTGCTGATCTCAATCAGATGACAACAGGTAATCTTTAATAGTTATTATCTGTTTATTATGATTACGATTCAGGATTCGAACAACACTTGAATATAATAGCAAGCCTGCAACTCCAAAACATTAGCACCTAAATATATTTTGAGTTAAATAAAGTGAGTTTATGGCAACTAACAGAAAGTTTAACATATAAATAAGAATGTTTATAATCATTAACAGAAACAGAAGAAGTCTACAACAAAAGAGTGCAAACAGTTTGAAAATTGACTATATAAATCGGATCCAAACCTAAGTTGCAGTAAATTAATGGAATAAACCCATCAAACTATATAATATCGTTTTTATTGATTTAAAATGTGCCTAACAGCTCTGCTGATGTAAAATGTGTCAATTTCTATTAGCATTTAGGAAATTAGCCAATAACATTAGAATCTTCATACTTGAATATTTTAGACGTCATCTAATTAAATACTCAAAACTGAAACAAAACTATTCCTTATAACAAATATAAAATAAAAAGTACCTTTCATAATGAAATGGATCACTATATTAAAACTATTAAATTATATATAATTGCATACACATATATATACACATATATATGTATATAGGGTGCGATATGGTTGATAACCCACCCTTTTTATGATAACCGGATAACCCAATTCCAATGGTTGAAAAAAAGAAGGTTGTATAAGATCTTGCCATGCGTCACCACCTTTATTTTAATTAGAAATGGTATAATAGACATTTTACGAATTGTATTATTACCCACAAAAGTACCCCCAACCATCTTAATTTTTTTTAGCGCATTCATTTTTTATAAAAAAATTGCACAATTAGAGTCGTCGCATTTTTACCTTTAATATAGTTATAATCTCGTTGTTTTTTTCTTTTTACTTTTTTCCAGATGACCGGGTTAACATTAGTGTTACAATAACTAGGATTGGTGTCATCTTGCTCCAATATCAATATCAATGTGGGTACCAATTAAAAACAATAATTCAACAATTTATCAAATGTACAACTAATAATGCATATATTACACATTTTTTTATTAAACACATTATATAAACTAACAAACACGCTTTTGATTTATAAAGTTAGTATTTCATTCGGTATCAATATCGGTATCGGTCCAAGTTAAAGCTACTAAAGCATTAGCTTTAGGCCCAATCTTTATGGCCCCCCATTTTGGGTTAAGTTTGAGCTTTTGGTCTTGTGAAGGCAGTCGTGACGTAGCATCTGAACTCGGATTTAGTAGCATCTGGTTTTGTGTGTTTGTGTTCTGTACCTTATTAATTTTACATACAATATAATTTGGGTTTAAATTCCTTTCGTTTGATTTAAAGGAATTTGATAAAACTTGAAGTTGACTTTAGTGTAACAAAAGGATATATTGCCGTCTTGTAATTTGGCGAATATGTTGTTTACTATATATTGCTAGTGTCCTTTGATATTCACTAATTCTACAAAAACTTGAAATGTTGGTTTATGTTAATAGAACCAAGTATTTGTTTTTTTTTGGAAGAGCGATTTCATTACAACAACAACGCCCTACCTAGCAAGAAGCTAGGAGAGGGCACAAAACAAACAACAACGAAAGAGGAACTTACATATTAAAGCTATCCCAATCCTCCCAATTAAGACCCGACCATTTTCCTCTATTTTTGACCCACAAAAAACTTAAACACTTGACTTCTTTGAACAATACCGATATGACCGGTTTTTTCCCTTCAAAAATCGCCTCGTTCCTACTCTTCCATAGCACTCAACATGTGATAAGGATAATAGAATAGAAAATCATTTTGGCTTTTCTATCGAAATGAGACTCTTCCACCAACTTGAGAAGATCTTCAAGCTCAAAAGCAAATATTGGAGGGACTTTGCACCAAGTTGAAACAAGCATCCACACTTCAGTCGCCACCCTACATCCCATCAACAAATGGTATACCGACTCGCTAACATCAAGTATTTGTTACAGTAAGATATTTTCTTATGGCAAATCGGATTTTAATAATTCAAATTATGACTTATTAGCCGATAATAATCCAATAAACTACCAGTTTGGCCAGTGGCAGCCCCAACTTTCATTTTCGTTGTTATGGACAATCCCAGTAGCGTAATAATCGTACATTTACACTTAGTTTACATGTGCTTTCAGCTTGTTTTTCCTTTTACGTTTCCAAATTTTGTTCATAATCATCATTACGAGCCGAAAATCAAGTGTAAATGTATTATGATATACTACTAGGACTGCTCTTGACAAAGAAAATGAAAGTTGGGACCGCCGCTGGACAAATTGATAGTTTGAATTATTATAATCCAATTAGTCTTTTTCTTATTTGTTATTCTCACTCAAGGTTATTGTTTATGCCTCTTAAAAGGTTGACCCACCCCTGTCACGTATTACTCATTTATATAAATGAATATAAGGTTGACCTGAAACCAATGTTGCAAAAATCGGTTCAATCGTCCAAGTACTCGCCAAGTAGTTGCTAGGCGGTGGGTTGCTGATGCGCTTTTGCTATAATCCGCCTAGGGTAAGCGCACTCAGTCAAACTTTGTGGTACACGGTCAACATCAGGTATATGCAGTTAAAATCCGCGTTATATTATGAGCTCTATTGAACAAAAAGTTGGTTCCGCCACTATGCAAGACTGATAATGCTCTTGATTGTTGAACATTTATTGACATGTTCACGTATTTTGTTAATATTTGAACATGTATATAATTTCTAGAATTCTATTTTGTTTATAATTATCATGTCCGAGCACTCCTCGAGTACTCCCCGTCTAGTCCCAAGTACTCACAACTCCCCAGTCAACCGGCCTGGTAGCGCCTAGCGACTTCTGCAACATTGCCTAAAACACAGCTCGAACACGACAAATATTTAAGCGGGTTGACACGAATAATTATATGGGTTGGGTTAGTGTTAAAACATTCAACCCACCAACCCGAAACTCATTAACCCGTAAACCTGAAACGATTGACACCCCTGCAAAAATCTAACCCTCCAATTTGCCGTTGACTGCCAATTGCCCACTTTTGCAATGAACTCATGAACTCATGAACTCCTTTTAATTCACTTGTGCAGCCCAACCTCGCGAGGTTAGTTAGCCCAAAATTAATTTAGTATGATACTCAGCCTAATATCAATTTCGTGAGCTTCTCGATGGCAAAAAATCCAATTTACATTCAAATTGCATTCCTTCTTGTGGGTAAAGTTCATGTAAGAACCATTATCTATTGTAAGAACTTAAGAACCAATTTAAATGAGAGATATTTAAGTTATTTTGTCCTTTTTTTAATTCCTCCACTACATTTATGGTAAAGTTCATATCAAATCGCTTGTTTCTATTGTACAAACTTGTAAGAACCAAGGGAAAATTATTTCAAATAAAGTTTTTTTTGGGTAATTTGATATTTTTTAATTTAATTTCACGTATATCCACCCATATCCACCCGATGACTTAAAAAAAGTTTTTTTTGTTTTTGTTTTTGCATGTCCGACTATGTTGCATATATGCAACATATGAAACATAGAATGTTGCATATATGCAACATGGTATGTTTCATATGTTTTATATGCAACATACCATATTGTATATATGCAACATTATATGTTTCATATGTGCAACATGGTATGTTTCATATGTGCAACATGGTATGTTTCATATGTTGCATATGTGCAACATTATATGTTTTCATATATTGCATATATGCAACATAGTCGGACTTACAAAAAAAATGATTTTTGTTTAGTTTTTTGTTTTTTTTAGGTCGTTAAGTTGCCATCAAGTGTATAGACATGAAGGAAAAAGAGAAGAAAATGCATAAAAATTATCTAAATAACATTCATTCAATTGAAATTTAAGGTTCTTACATTAGTTCTTAAGTTCTTACAATAATATTGGTTTGTACTAAAACTTTACCCTCCTTCTTGTATTTCCTCGTAACCATTTGGAATTTTGAATGAGTATTATTGTAAGTTGGTCTAAACATGGGTCGAGAATTAAACTCTTTGTCTCCATAACCTACAAAATTTGAAAACAAAGACACAAAGTAACTAGATTATATTATATAGGTATACGGTACATTTGTAGATAATTAATATTAATATGTAATAATATGAACATAAAATATACATATCACCGTCAATTTTTTTAAATGTAAATACCTTTATAAACGTTACACCCTAAAAATCAACATTTTTATCTTTAAATTGATATAGCATTGATATATTTTTATAAAAATTTATAGAACTGGGGCATATAAAATTACGTTTCAATCTTACAACGAGGTGCGTATAACAGTGCGTTTTAATTTTCAAGCGTAATGATAACGGTTTGTCAGGCCGTCACAAATCCCTAACTTTAACTGATTTTGTAGTAGTGGTAAGCTAGGGTATCAATCCAGGGGAGTTAGTGGTCACTAGTGATTTAGAATTAAATATCTAACTAAATTAACTACCTAAACCTAGATTACTGTCACTAACCTAGATTGATCTAACCTAAACTAAACTAACTTAATCTAATTAATTAACTAGAATTGCCTCTTGGCTGTTTTGATTGGTTGGGTGAATTAACTAACAAATTAACTACTTTAAACTAAAAACTTACTGGAACTAACAATTAAGAGAAAGCTAACCACTTTTGGATCCTGGTTGGCTACCGATCTAAACAAACCTAATTACTAACTAGTGACACATAGACATGCCCCCCAATTGCTTCCTTGACCTAATAACCTAAATTTCTAATGGGCTGATTAGTCCTGCCGCAAGAAAGTGCTAGATCAATAAACAGTGGACCACTAAAACCCTAGGTTAATAGTTAAATTAAACAATTTCACATGCGGGTGTTCAACGGTAGCAAGTATTCCGGAACAACTAGTTAAGTAATAGATTAGTCATAGAACGATTCACCAACCAATCACCAAAAGCGGTTAGAGAAAATTAGCCAACAATCATGACGAACAAAACTAGTACTGTCACCACCGAATATCTCATCATAAAAATCAACCAAAAGTAACTAAACAAACTAATTTAAAATTAAGCAATAAAAACTTTAATAAAGAAAACTAATCTGTTGAATCTTGAACCAACACCAACGTGAAGTAAAAGAAAAACGATGTTGTGGTTGCTCCGCGTCGTTCACCGTGCAAAGCAGCGAAAGGCTGCTGCCTTCTGCCGTTCGAACTCCCTCCTCAGGCTGTCGAATGAAACCTCACGCAATCCCCTCTTTTTAAGTATTGTTTTCGTTGACTTGAGGCTGAAGCAGCCCAATTATCAGCCCAACAAGAAAACCAATTTTTTCTAATTCTTGACTTGCTTACGGAATTTCTCTTTTTTTCTTTTATGTTCACACTGATGTCAATTTATTTGAATTATTTAAAGCTCACATGCTCAACTCATGACTTGCTCTCCATTCCCTTTAATTTCTAAAGATCATACTCCTTTTATTTTCTTCTCTGCTGCTGCTCACGAAAATAACAAACACAATAATATTATTAGGACTCATAAACAATAATATAACACTCATTAATATTCTAATTGTTCACGTGCCCAATTTTCAACCAAAAATAACATAAGCATTTATGATTCTTTCACCCTTTTTTTTTTATTTTTATTAATCAACAATCAAATAAATAAAAGAGATTATACAATTTCACCCAAACTCAACCTAATTATATCTTTTAAGTTCATTTGCCTTCTCGACACCTTTGACACCAAAACTAACTAAAATTATATCTTTTAGACCCAACTTGGTGTGTATAGGGAGTGATTAATATAAATAAAGTGTACATTTTAACCTCTCATCACATCCCCACACTTATCTTTTTCCGTCTCGGAAAAACTGCCATGGAATCATAATCGGGAAGTCAACTCAAAATCATTCAACAATTTACTATTCAGCAACCAATTCAATTCCACATTCCAAAATGTAATCATATATACTAATTGCAATCGCCGATATTTCGGTCCGACTAAACCCAACCACTGATTTTTGAGCCCCCAAGGTGTTTATATAATTTACCGAATACAGTCTCAACCTGCTTATGTGTCCCACATTCAGAAAGTCCTAGCTTAGTCTAATCCCGACTCAAATTCGGTCAAAGTAAAGGGTAATAAAGATTTATTTTTTATATTTTCCCCACCCTAGTTAAACCAGAAACTCATATATCCCAACAATGATGAATTTGGATGGATTGCGAAGTTGCTTGAGCATTTATTTGACTACTTTTGCTTTCTATTTTTTTCTTTTTCTGTTTTTCTCTTTTTTTTTTTTTTTATAATTGGTTAATTTTAACTATACTTACCAACGGACATCATCAGAGGCATTCTTTCACAAGGTCTTACCCCCGAAATCATACGTGAGTGTTTTGCCCGCGAGATCCAGAACATCATCAGAGGTATTCTTTCACAAGGTCTTACCCCCGAAATCATACGTGAGTATTCTGTCCCTTCACTCTAATTCATTAACCGCTTATTACCTACTATGCTCAAAAGATGGAAAAAATGGGGCGCCGTTATTTCTCGGATTTGCTTTCGCAAAAAGATCATAACGTGCCAGGTATTCTGAGGATATATAAGTCTCTAATTTAAAAAGGTCTTTTTCCTCCTAATCATCAGTTTCAACCTCACTATTACCTCTAAAATGGGAACCCACTAGCAAGCTAAATTATTTACATATTTATACAACAATAAACACAATGGGATAATTAAGCTTTACTAAATCAGCTGGGCCTACCGACACATCACAAATTAGATATATTTTCCATTCTCTCCTTTTATTACCACTTTTCCCTTCTTTCTTGATTTTTTAATTTATTCTGAAAATCGACTCCCAATTGTAATATCATTTTCCATGTACCGGCAATTAATCCAAATACATTTTTGAATTTTTGAATTTTTGAATTTTTTTGGATTTTTTTTTAAACTCACACAAAAAATAAACACAAACGAAACGCGTTATTCCCCTCCCCACACTTGAGTTCAACATTGCCCTCAATGTGAATAAAGAAACAACATAAAATAAAGAAGAATAAAAACAAAGAAATAAAAATAAATAGAAATAGGAAACGTACCGGTGATCGGAGATAAGAAAAAAACAAAAATCCCTGACAACCACTCCTGGGCAGACCGCCCAGAACGTGAAGAACTGGGGCGTACCGCCCTGCCCTCTTTTCGACATAAAGTTTTTTAAAATTTTCAAGACTTAGAATTTTTCTTTATCCTGCCAAAACATCTAATTTTCTCACCAGACCCTGTTCCAATATCAATCTATTCCTGAACATACCTGGAACATGTGATTTTTGCTCAATTCCATCACCGAAAACTAATCCGACTCCTGAAAAACACAAAACACAAAACAAACACAAAACAAAAAATAAAACAAATAAAATAAAAATCCTACCGCTGGGTTGCCTCCCAGAAAGCGCTAAGTTTATGGTCTTCAGCCAGACCATCCTTCCTTCTCTGCTCACGGTGGCTTCAGTCCACACTTCCCAACCGAGTTCCCGATGAACGCTCGGTATTTGACACTCCACTTCACTTTCTTCCATCCACATTTGCCAATCACATTACCGATGAATGCTCGGTAGTTCGCACGTCTCTTTATTTTTCCTTTAGAGTTTCCCACGTGTGCTCTATAATTGATATATCGAATCCAAGCTTGTAATTGCACACGTGGCACATCCAGATCATCACTGCGGAGTGCTTTCATTACTACCTGCCCAACATCTTCCTCAACCACCTTCCTTTTCCTCGAACTCAATTGTACCTGCTCACATTCAACAAATTGATTATTATTTAAAATTGAGAGATTAGTGTTACCTGGTGGATTCTCAGTCATGGATTCTTCAATCTGCACATCTTCCGTCGGCTCTGAACATTCCTCTACTTGTACTTGAGGATTCGGAACCTCTACCTCCTGCTCATCTTCAGTCAGTTCTCCAGCTACACTCTCACAATCAACTTGCTCCTCATCACTCTCAACCTCTAATTCAATCTCCCCAACAACTTCTGAAAGCAGCATTTCTTTCTCAACCACTTCTTCTAACTCCTCATTAACCTCAACCGGTGTGAAACACGATTCTTCGATATTTGATAAAACCGGTGTGTCATTATCTGCCACAACATCTTGATCCCTAATTTGTGATGATATCCACTCTTGCTTTTCTTGAGACCTCTCAAAACCCAATAATCCTCGCGGAATAATTTGTTGTTCATTCACCAAAATATCATACTTGT
Organism: Deinandra increscens subsp. villosa; assembly: GCA_039602395.1. Lineage (NCBI taxonomy): Eukaryota > Viridiplantae > Streptophyta > Magnoliopsida > Asterales > Asteraceae > Deinandra > Deinandra increscens. Next base: position 11,973,833 of record JBCNJP010000007.1, on the reverse strand, counting down.
AATCCAACAACTTTATGCGGTCTTGCCTTGATTGATGAGGTTTAGCCAATTCTTTCTCGATTTGGGACAAATGTGATCTGCTTAGGTATTTCAAAACACCTTCATTCTGATAAAAATTTGGACCCGCCCATAGTTGTTTCGTTGAATATTCAGAATAGTTCGCTTGACTATATGCCTGGCGGTCCTCGTATTCTTCATAAGATTTATTGCACTCTTCCTGATAACTTGACTGATAATATCCTTGAGATTTCACTGGACGTGCCCTACAACGCGAGTAGACTGAGTTTGGATGTACATATCCCATTCGATGCTGCCTTTGAGCAACTTCTCTTCTGCGTGAATACTCTTCCTCCCTTTGAACTTCGGCTGGTGTCACAATTCTTGGTACCCCGCGTTCAAATCGTATCTGATTCCCACCTCGGTTCTTAGGGAATTGTGGTACACCCCAAGGAGGTTCATTGTAATTCTGTTGTGACTGATATTGGGGATCCTCATATGCTGATTGAGAATAACTGTTCCCATATCCATCATCATATCCTACAAAAGATGTGACATTAGATTTATATTTATTAGAATACACATCATATGCTGAATAATCATACTTCCCTGATTGAGAATAACCCTGATTGTATGATGAACGTGGTTCATCATATGAATAATATGAGTGCGGGTCCTCGTATTCCTCTTCGTCATCTGAATCCTCCACGAATCGAATTCCACTTGGCAGTGTTGGGCAAAACTTGATTCTGTGATAAAAACTCCCACAATTATAGCATTTCTCCTCCTTCACCATGATTAACTTCGAATTTACCTGCAACGCTCAAAAACAACAAAACCTTTCAAGTAGCACTGTTCGAAACACTCAAACAACTAAAAGAAACTAAAATGCAGAAAATAAAAAATCTTTTTGGTATTTTTTTTTTTATGACTCGACAAGCAAAATTCAAATTGCAGAAACAAAAAGAAAAATATTTTTGGGGTTTTTTTTTTTTTTTTTTTTTCTTTTTTAGAAAAACGAACAAAATAAGAAATTAAAAATAAAAACTAAAATCACTAACAAGCGCACGTACTCCCCGGCAACGGCGCCATTTTGATAACGGTTTGTCAGGCCGTCACAAATCCCTAACTTTAACTGATTTTGTAGTAGTGGTAAGCTAGGGTATCAATCCAGGGGAGTTAGTGGTCACTAGTGATTTAGAATTAAATATCTAACTAAATTAACTACCTAAACCTAGATTACTGTCACTAACCTAGATTGATCTAACCTAAACTAAACTAACTTAATCTAATTAATTAACTAGAATTGCCTCTTGGCTGTTTTGATTGGTTGGGTGAATTAACTAACAAATTAACTACTTTAAACTAAAAACTTACTGGAACTAACAATTAAGAGAAAGCTAACCACTTTTGGATCCTGGTTGGCTACCGATCTAAACAAACCTAATTACTAACTAGTGACACATAGACATGCCCCCCAATTGCTTCCTTGACCTAATAACCTAAATTTCTAATGGGCTGATTAGTCCTGCCGCAAGAAAGTGCTAGATCAATAAACAGTGGACCACTAAAACCCTAGGTTAATAGTTAAATTAAACAATTTCACATGCGGGTGTTCAACGGTAGCAAGTATTCCGGAACAACTAGTTAAGTAATAGATTAGTCATAGA
>JBCNJP010000007.1:11923011-11971666 GCA_039602395.1 Deinandra increscens subsp. villosa | reverse complement strand
ATCTATTGGTATAACAACCCACCCGGTAAATTGAAACGTATTTTCAACGGGTGATTGGAAATCTAATTGTCAAGGGTTTGATACGCTCTTATTTGCTCTATTTCATTACTTTTTTATCATATTTTTTGAATATTCACTTAACACTTAGATCGCATGCTTTATACTAATATTATATATTAAACATGTGTTTACTCACCAACTACTTTAGTAGCTGACACTTTATCTTATACATGTTGCAGGAAATCATGTTTGAGCCAGTTTGTGATCACTATAGGATGTTGGACCTAGATAATAGACGTTTAATTCCAATACTTGTGTTTGTACGTTTCCTACTTGTAAGATATTTCAAATAAATGAATAAAAAGGCATGTTTAAGTATATTTCAACTTTAATTTAGTTGTCATGAGCATCTGGACGTCATCATGCCCTGACATATTCCGCCGTCGGTTGGGCTGTGACATTTTATCCCCGACGAACGTACGGTATGGATTGAGGTTTCGGGACTTCTTATGATTGCGTGGGATAAGGAGAGGGTGTTTCATATAGGTTCTAAACAGGGTAAGTGCATGTTTTTTTGACAAAGATAAGAATGAACCGATGGCGTTGAAGAAGATTTGTATTCTCACAAATTCTAAGCAACCAATCTCTGAACGTGTCAAGATCGAAATTCATGGAACGTAGTATGACGCGTGGGTAAGAGAATTTGCAAATTGGGCCCCTACGATCATTAAAAATTATTTGGTGTGTTCGGGTGAGTCAGAATCGAAGAAGGAGGACTCCATCGATAAGGATTCTTTCTCTTATTCTTCGCTTGAGGATGAGACTAACCATAAGGAGGAGGATGGGCATAGTCTCAATCCTTTTACAGATGTGTCTATTCATAATGAAGATAAAGATGACCGGGATCAATACGAACACTTGTTTTCTATTTATAAACCGATTGGGTTAAGTTGCATTAGAAAATAAAGGTGTTAATAATAGTATGGAAATGAATGAACTCACAACAATTGATGATGAAAATGAGCTTTATGGGGGGGGGGGGGGGGGTGTTATGGGAGGTATTAGAGTTACTGATGAGTCTAATATTTCATATGCCTGTTAATAGTTTTGTTAATTCTGTTGATTCGGGTCTGGATATTCTGGACTTAACTAGGGGTGACATCGACCCTTCTTCAGGACGAGAAAAAGATAGCATTTCGGAAACAAAGTCTATTCGGCATTACAAAGATCCATGTGGGATTATTCAAGGACCATTTTCTCTTAGTCAATTATGAAAATGGATCAAATACTTCCCTGTTGATTTAAGGATTTAAAGATCAACTGATAACGAAAACGATAGTATTCAATTAATGGATATGTTAAAGTATCGGGTCAAAATCACAAGCAACATATGTGGTTTGGTTATCCACAATTCAAGCGAGAGTGTGAATGTTTCGGATGTTGGTTAGGTCCCTTTGCATCGGTGGTATAGTGTAGCGGATTCTTGGTTTGTTTCAGGAGGTGGTTCTCATTTTGATTAACTCGGGTCTTTTTTATTTTTGTTTCCTTTCATTCATTTTTTTTGGGTTATTTCCTTCTGGGTTATATCCTTCTGCTTATCATCTTCTTTTTTTTGGACCTCTTTTTTGGGTCGGTGTGTATCTGTGGTTCGTCACATCTAGTTTCTTACTAGATATTTCATTTTAATAAAATTTTTGTCGCCAAAAAAATAAATAAATAAATAAACAAACTAAGAAGCTCAACTCGTTCTACTAGAAAAACAAAATTCCCCTTTACTTGCTTTGGTCTTGATTTTTGTGCCCTCAATTCCTTTGTCAAACCTCCCATCGTGCAAAAATAAGGGGTGTTTTCACTACACGACTTGATAAAAAAAAAAGTTTTCGATAGACATAAATGACTTGTTTTATTAACGAGGTAAACCTAAACCCGACTTGTTTAAAATATAAGTTAACCCGAAATTGGATCGACCTGTTAATCCATATACAGGTTTTAATCCATTTAAATGTTTTTAGAATGTTAATATTTATATTATAGAAATAAAAGTGTTAGTATTCAAAGTTATATGTTTTCACTTTCAACTTTCTTCTTTGATTATAAACTTTTAAAATCCACTTCATCTCCTCTTTCATCTTTCAATTATTTTTTACTTTTAGGAATTTTATTTTATTAGTTACTAGGTTAAAAACTCGGTTGTTCACTAACCGAATCAAATTGAACCGAGTGATAGTATGCTTGAACTTGACTAGCTTTTACATTGAACCGAGCTGCTCGGAATGAACTTACTTAATCGAGCCTGAATTTGATGCTCGAACTTGGATTGATTTATAACCAAGCGCTTGGTTCAACTTTGTCTTGCTTGGTTTTATATCAAAATCTAGTACGCCCAAACAACAACCCTTTTTTCATAACTTCACCCACAAAAATATCATAAATATCATTTCAAAGCCCTAGAACATTATAACAAAAATCCACTAAAGCACCTGTTGGAAAAAATAGGGAAAATATGTGTTTTTTCCTAAACTTTGGACCTAATTATTTATATGTAGATATAATAATTAGACGGGTTATTTGATATGGTTGAATAGCCTAAGACAAGGGCTTTCCAACGAGATATCAAACGTCCAAAGTCATTAAGAGGTGAATGAGATATCGATGCTCAAAGTGTGGTCTACAAACTATATATTTGAGCTAAAAACCCACTTGTCCCACATTGGAAGTGGTTCAAAATGAAATGTGGTTTATAAGCCAAGGAACTTGGATGGTTATCAAGTTGTATTGTCACTTTATACTCCAACATCTACGCGCGGGGGGGGGGGGGGGTGCAGAAAAATGAGAAACCCGGTTAAAAATCTTGGGCTAGTTATTTTTGGACACGAAAATGGTCGGGTTTGCGCAGACCGGTTTTTGCTCCTCTCGCTAGTTATTTTTGGAAATGATTTGATCTTGGAGAACACTCCATCCTAGTTAATACGAAATCAGCTATTTTAGAAACTGATAATCGCATGGCTATATAAACCAGTCGGTATCAGAAAAGACACACCAAAACCTTCATTCTCCTCTGCTCTTCTCGACTCTCTCTGCGATCTCAGGCAAGTAATCACTCCGGCAATACGTTGCTTTAGCCACCGTAGTGTAATCGTATTATTCTCATTTAATAAAAATAAGATTGTTATTATTTCTGTTTACAAGTTCGTTGTTATTTCCAGTACCGTGGCATACAACACCAAAACATGAGCATAAAACGTTCAAAACAATATGATCATAATAAAGGTTTATAACACGAGCTTTTAAGTCTTGAAATCTTGAATATAATAGCAAGCCTGCAACTCCAAAACATTAGCACCTAAATATATTTTGAGTTAAATAAAGTGAGTTTATGGCAACTAACAGAAAGTTTAACATATAAATAAGAATGTTTATAATCATTAACAGAAACAGAAGAAGTCTACAACAAAAGAGTGCAAACAGTTTGAAAATTGACTATATAAATCGGATCCAAACCTAAGTTGTAGTAAATTAATGGAATAAACCCATCAAACTCTATAATATCGTTTTTATTGATTTAAATTGTGCCTAACAGCTCTGCTGATGTAAAATGTGTCATTACCCACAAAAGTACCCCCAACTAGGGGTGATCAAAGTCGGGAAACCGAGCCTCCCGACCCGTTTCCCGACCCGACCCGAATCCCGAGTTTGTCCTAAATTATGACCGCGTCCCGACCGAAATGATGGTTCGGGTAATCGGTCTTATACATCTCGGTTTTTATCGGGATATTGTGATTTCCCGAGACCGACTTGGGCCTCTCAAAAATGTGGTCTTTTGGGTCTCTTGGGCCTCTTAAAAATGTGGTCTCTTGGGCCTCTCAAAATGATATATTGGGTTAACCGGCTTATTGGGCTGGTCTTGATTACTTGGGTTAACAGAATGATATATTATGATCAAGTTATACTCAATCAAATTATACACAACATTCAAACTGTTACTTAGGACATGGACTTTTTTGATTTTAACATGTGCAAAACAAAGCAAAAACTTATAGAAACCATCAATAATCAAAATCATATTAATGTGCTAACACAAAATGTCAATTAAAACCAAAAACATCATAATGTCATAAAGTAACAAGTTTCATGGCTTCATGCCTAAATAGTAAATGGAAAACCACAAGTCTACCAAAATCACAATCCAAATCAAAGGGTGTAATAACGTCATAACATACTAGTCGATATCCATCCCCTTCTTCGCTTTACTTGGTTCTAACCTCTCACATAAATCTACAACAACAAAAAAATGATGAACGAAGGTAACTAGATTATATTATATAGGTATACGGTACATTTAAACTCTTTGTCTCCATAACCTACAAAATTTGAAAACAAAGACACAAAGTAACTAGATTATATTATATAGGTATACGGTACATTTAGTAGATAATTAATATTAGGAAAATTGGAATTAAATAATCCAAGTTATTGGGTATTGGCGGATAATAATCCGAGTTCCAATATTGTCCTACAATAATCCCAATTATTTGGGTCTTGGAATTCATTGAGCCGCCGTTAATTTTTCACTAACTCCGTTAGTTGTGTGCTGACGTGACACATGCCACGTCAGCAAGTATGATGCCACATCACCTGCCACGTCAGCAAAAATGATGCCACATCACCTGCCACGTCAGCAAGTACTAGCGGAGTTAGTGAAAAATTAACGGCGGCCCAATGAATTCCAAGACCCAAATAATTGGGATTATTGTAGGCCAATATTGGAACTCGGATTATTATCCGCCAATACCCAATAACTTGGATTATTTAGTTTCAATTTTCCTTAATATTAATATGTAATAATATGAACATAAAATATACATATCACCGTCAAATTTTTTTAAAATGTAAATACCTTTATAAACGTTACACCCTAAAAATCAACATTTTTATCTTTAAATTGATATAGCATTGATATATTTTTATAAAAATTTATAGAACTGGGGCATATAAAATTACGTTTCAATCTTACAACGAGGTGCGTATAACAGTGCGTTTTAATTTTCAAGCGTAATTCCACCATATATAGGAGAAGGCTCAATTGAAAACTCCCTCAGCAGTGTTGGACCCATCTAGTTAAACCCTAAAAGCTAAGTCTAAGCCCTAAAACCTAAAAGATAAACTCTTAAAGCTGAACCCAAACTAAAACTTGAAGTTAAACCTTAAGCGAAACCTTAGAAGCTAAGTCAGGGTCCGACAAACCGGTTTTAACACTGCTAGAATGAACTCAACATGTATTCATTTAACATTAATTTTTACCTTTCTCACAAAACAAAACAAGAGAGTTTACATTTGATAGATCGTTTCTCCCAGGGACGGACCTGTAATAGACCCAGGGGGTCCCCGGAGAACCCCTCACCTTCGTATGTATAGTGGAAATTATATGAACGGTTTTAGATAAAAAAAAATGTAAAAGGGAGTTATTAAATAAATAATTTGGTAAAATGGAAACAAAGCTTGCATTCAGCCCGTTGGTAAGATAGTCCGGCGAGTTTCGGAAGGTCTCATGTTCGAGTCTTCTGTCTCCGTATTCTTTTTATCAATTTGTTTTTATTAGTTTGAATGTCGTGTGCACTTAAATGAATTATTAAATGCTGCTCTACCTATTCTTGTGCAATTAAATACATTAATAATGTCTATTCTTGTGCAACTAAATGAATTAATAATAAACCCTATAATCACTCTTCTCTCCATTACAAAAAAAATATGTGTTTACATAAATGAAATAATATGATGAAAATTATGCCTCATATTAGAATTGTTGTGATCAAAATGGGATAACGAAGACTACGCATATGTAACAAAAAGTCCACAAGCCACTTATATAAGTTAATATATGTAACTTGATGGTTATGTTTATGTAATACTATATGTCTTATGTGACCAACCTGATCCGGACCAAATTTTTTTATGTATGTTTCTATGAAACTGAAATATCTAAAAATAGTGACTTTGTAAAAAAAATAATTTGTGGAACTCCTGAAAAAAATTTCTAGTTCCACCCTGATTTCTCCATATGTATATATCTATACACATAATCCAAACATGTTGGACTTGTATCAATGATCCAAATTGTTTTTAAACCTTCTTAAAGAGAATTTATATTTCATCCGGATGGCCTAAATTAAATAAATTAATAATATAAAGTAAGAGGTATTCTAGAGCTGAGGCACACAATTTGGTGTTTATCGAGAATGGGAAAAGAAAATTCTAGGAATAAGAAAAAGGTTTATTCGAATTCGGGTTTTGTCGAATGTTAGATCAGATCTTGGTTAATTAATTAATTTGTTTATTCTTTTTTAGACTGACTTCGGCCCAGATCTTATGGGCCTTCAGTTATGTGCATTGGGGCTTTTAGAGAGGCCCATAGCTCGATTTTACGTTTTTCATATGATTAATAATCTTCGGTAAGTTTTTTTTAGCAGCAAAGTATTATTATTTCATTACAAACAAACACCACCAAACCAATAAGTGACCTCGAAAACTATTGTTACTAAACTTTACATTAAAATATTTGAATCCATTCCTCCCAGCTAGCTTTTATTTTATTTAATCTATTATGTAGGTTTCCCCTAATAGTCTTTGGGGTGAAATTTTCTTTTTTCAATATGGTCTAACTTTTATCCCTTACCAACACGAATCTATTAAAATGATTGCGTGTATGGGTTTCATTCAATCCTTGGATTCCTTGCTACCTCTTGCCATCTCATGTATTGACATAAGATCATGGTATGAAAATGCATAAATCGGTTGAGGCTTTGCTCATGATCTTACTAACTCCGGTAGATTTCATACAAAAAGACATTCGGTACAGGGCCGGCCCCGAGAACCTAAGAAAAATTTGGGGCCTGGGCGAAATAAAATTTTGGGCCCCCGAGAGACCTACTTTGGCGATCGCAAATCGAATGAGATCATTTTAGTTTGAAACACGTATAATCTTACGTATTTAGTTATTAATGAAAATGAGTTTTGCTCATATATTTATTATTTCATATAAAATATATTGTTAAAAATATCATATTAAATTATACAATATACTTTTAAAAATATCACATATAATTTACATACTAAATTGAAAGTTTTAGAAAGTCGGCCCTAGTTTTTCTTTTCTTTTACCACGTAATTAACAAAATATAAAAATTATTTCCAAATCATAGTTTGGATCTCACTAGTCCATCTAAATCAAAGTTGCAACATATATAAACTCCGTTAAATGACGAGTTTATAAATGACCAAGCAGCAGTGTTCGGTTCTTCTAGCCTCGGCTCGATCTTGACCCGTGTCCTAATAAGTTCCTGCCACCAATACCAGTAACATATTAGTATTAATGGCAAATTCATAACTAATACAAGTACCACTTTGCCTTTTATCAAATGACCAAATTCATATCGCGATAGGGAACCGCCCGAGCCTCGCGTACCGCGAGGACCCAGGCGTATCACTTGCATCTTCATCACTTCCAAGCGATACGCTTGGAAGTGAATTTCCAGGGATCATGACTGTTTTTGTTAGTTTTCCCTACTTAGTCATATTTTGGGCATTTTCAGTTTATGCTGCAAAAGTCTCATTCACTTCCACCTTCTTTGGATATACTTTAACTAAGAGCATATTCAAGCAGCTAAGTATTTATCTTATTTATTTATCTTCTTATCCACTTATAAGGATCAAACATTTGGGATTCAATTTATAAAAAATCCCAACCCCATTGACCCGTTTCACCCTTTTTGACGAGTAACAAATTGCTCATTTGTTACTTCTTCCACTATCCTCGTTCTATTATACCATACTATTTCTCCATTACAATTATATGAATAATATTGAATGAAGAATTTACATTCGACAATACATTCCATGGGTTCATATACCTTCTTTCTTACTTGTCATCCTTCTTAACGTAATATTAATTACGTTAGCTAGTATAAATACCTCCTTACCCGAAGGTTCGCTCTTGTTTAATCTTTTAACTACCATCTTACCAAATGGGTCATTAATTACATTCTTACCCAAGCGGGTCTTTTAAATACATTCTTGCCCAAACGGATCGTTATATACATTCTTACCCAAACGGGCCTTTATCTACAAACTTACCCAAACGGGTCTTTTTATGCATTCTTACCCAAACTGGTCTTTATCTACATACATACCCAAACGGGTCTTTTTATACATTCTTACCCAAGCGGGTCGTTATATACATTCTTACCCAAACGGGTCTTTATCTACATACTTCCCAAACGGGTCTTTTTATACTTTCTTACCTAAACGGGTAGTTATATACATTCTTACCCTAACGGGTCGTTATATACATTCTTACCCAAATGGGTCTTTATACACATTTTTACCCAAACGGGTCGCATTCTTACCCACATGGATCAATAAACTTATTTTTATATAAACAAAAACTTTCATTTATCATTCTTACCTCAAACGGGTTATAAACATACGTCCATATAAGCATACTTTAATTTATCATTCATATCCCAAACGGGTAGATAAACATACTTTATCTAACACACTTCGTTTTATCCATATTACCCAACCGGGTCATAAAACATTTTTTACATAAACGCATTATGGTTTATCCATCTTACCTTAACGGGTCAATAACTATTCTTTATATAAACACCTTTTGATTTAACCATCTTACCCAAACGGGTCATAAATCATTCTTTATATAAACACATTTTGGATTTATTTATCTTAACCCAAATGGGTTCTTAAAACACACTTTGTATAACGCTCTTTGGTGTTAGTCACCCTTAACCCAAACGGGTCATAATCATTCTTTAGAAACACACACTTTGATTTATTCGTCTTAACCCAAACGGGTTCTAAACGTTCATCATAAACACACACCATAATTTATTCATTTTTAACCCAAATGGGTTCTTAAATCGTACTTTATAATAACACAAATCGATTTTCTCATCCTAACCCAAACGGTTCATAAAACGTACCTTATATACACACTTTGAATTACCCCTCTTACCCAAACGGGTCATATTACATCTTTTGTATAACGCACATTGGAGATATGCATACATCTTTACCCAAATGGGTCACAAAACATTCATTTTATACTTACTACTTGAGGTTGTGGCCAATATCAAGTCTTTTACTATCTTAACCCCAAAACATTATTTGGGTCATAAACCCCTCACTTAACATATTACCCGAACATGCTTACTTACTTCACCCTTCTTATCTTTAACCTAACTCTTACGGGTCAAAACTATACGACCACATATTATCCTTCTTTGTCATTCACAACCATTTTATCATCTACTTCTATTCCATCTTGGATAGTTATCCATACTATAAAATAACTATACTACATGCGTACTTTGCAACAAAATTGAACACACTTAAATGTTACCTCGAATCTTCAAATTTAGCATTCTTTAATGGCTTGAGCTCCCGTCACTTTCACCTATAATTTACTTGATTATTTAGATTGCTAAATAACAATATGACCAACCATAACACTCAAGTATTACCCCCACTTAACAATTTGATCATACCCATTTACTTTCTAGTTCACCAATTCTTTTAAGCATTTTCACAAACACTTGGTGTGCAGGAAATCACTTAATCATTCGCATATGTGTTTAGCATACCATTTTACCCTTTTCTTTACATACTTGTGTGACTAATCACAATTCTAAGAAAATTAACAACTTTCATCACATAATCAAGCATACTTAGGGTCAAGTTGAGCAACCCAACTCATACCCCACATCATGCATCGTATTCTAGTAATGAGTTTTAAGGCACATTACATCTTCTACTAACACTTCCAAAATGCAAACATAGAACCTAAGTTCGACCTTTATGTAAGCATATTCACTCCATAAACTAGACTTCGAGCTTCACCAAGATTTAAAGTTTCATACTATGAACACACAAGAGGGGTGAACTTACTTGGAGAAGAAATCACTAATTGAGAAGGAAAGACACTAGAATAGGGTGGTTCTTAGCCAAAAACCGAAACCCCATGAATTTTCCCTTCAATTTCGACTTGAATCTCCACTTCAAGCTCCAAGACCTTATTTCTTCTTCTCCCTTTCTTCCTGATCGTAATCTCCCCCATGGGAGTTTCTAGATTTCTTTTTGATCCCCAAATTACATACTACCCCCTCTATATTAGGCCTTTTGTCATATTTTAACCACTTACTTCTATCTTACATCTAACACCCTCCTATTTCATGGCATTTCTATTGGATACATTTAAGTTTAGTAACTAACTAAAGCATCCATTAAAACGAACTTCACCCGACAACCCCAATAAATCTTGAAATGACATATTTACATTCCAAATGGGATTTGGGATGTTGCATCCTTTTATAGCCGAGCTTCCTTGTTCATTTAATTCCCAAGACGTTATCCTTGATAGGGTTTATTAAATTCCTCAAGGGTCTTTGTGGTCAATATAATCTTACTTGAAGTTTATCCACCAGGGACCTGCGGAGATGCTAACCCCATCATCCTGCCACATTGTCCTTTGGTACGATCTTGTCCCTTAGTCTGCTAGATACGCTACAAGAAGGTTATATTCCCTTTGCCTTTTTGGCAAATTCCGTCCGCCTGGGCAACTCCTTATTGGAGCCCTTGGCCCTTCTGATGAGGTGGCCCTTATGTGGAGCCCTTCATGGGTATATCCCATCAAGCCCCCCAGCCGTTTGCTATTCAAGGTGAAAAAAGCACTGGACTATGCATAGAAGGTCTTTTCTTAGTCACTTCCGTCCACTTTTTTGCACTTTTTACCTCTGTCCATTCTCTTGCTTCGTTTTTTACCTATTTACACATGCTTATTTACAACTGGACCCACGATTTATGGACTATCATCAATTGCTACTCACATCAACACGCGTCGTCTAGAGCTTGAATATCGGTTCCCGATGGTTATTAAGTGGGCCTTTTAAGTATCCTATTGAATAAGACATTTTCTCATTTTAACTGTTCCGCCGTCTTCTCTGGTCAAACCATTCTTACAAGATTCCTTCCTTTTTCAGGTTAGTTTCCTCTGACTATGTCTCGTTTTGATTTGTTGGTCGTTCCATCGACCATGGCGGGGAGTGAGCTTGCTTCATTTTTTACGGATTTCGACATCCCTGCTTCTTTGAGCCCTAGGCTTTCATTCCTAATGAGCATGTGGATGCTCAACCCGAACGGGTGACTATTTACACCGTCGCTTTTAAATAGTGCAATGTTCACTTTTCCCTTTCTTCGTTTTTGATTTCTATTCTAAAGCACTATCAGTGCCACTTTTCCTAAATGCATCTGATTGCTTTCTGCAAAGTGATTCATTTTGAAGTTGCTTGTTGGGCCCTTTCCGGACAATCCTCCGTCCCTTTGTTCTGACAGTTCTATAAATTTCGGCGGGAAGGAGATTGGCTTACTTTTGAGAAAAGAAGATTTCCTAAATTTTCCTCTGCTACTAACTACGTTGTTAATTGTGTTCATAATAGGAAAGAAAATTTCTTTTTTGTGTCTGATAAGTTTATTCATGAGTCGCTTCATATGTTCCCGGTTGACGCCAACATCAAAGATGACCCTCCAGAGGGCGGCTATGACGCTTCCCAGCTTGAGCTTTTGTTGGCCAATCCCTTTCCATTTAAGTCTTTTGTTGAGGGTTTACTGGTGATGGCCAGCTTGAGTAGGAAGGGGCTTCCTGATAGCCATCGTTTTATAGTTAAGGACGGTGAACAAGGTCTGTTTTTTGCCTTTTTCCTAGTATCTTTGGTTTGGCTTTTTTTACTTATGTGCCTCTTTTTTTTCATAGAGATGAATTTGGTGAAGATATTGGGAAATTCTGGAAAGGTTTGAACTACATTATTGTTCCTTCTAGGGAGGTGAGTTCGATTGCTCCTGCTACCCAGGCCAAGATTGTGAGTTTTGCCGATGAAGTTGTTCTTGTTCCCCCACTGCCTGCAACTTTCCAAGCCTCTGACTCTATTAGCATCTCTTCAAGTGTTGATTGTTCTGCTTTGGAAAAGCCTACTGTTTCTTCTACCAAGAAGCGTCATGCTCCTAAGAGTGAAGCGACTATTGCTCAGAAGCCTTCCCTTCAACTTAACCTTCGAAGCAATAAGAAACCCGAGGCTTTAACTACCAAGTCGCCTTCCTTTATGACCTGTATTCATATTCCAACAATTCCTACTTTTTTGTCAACTTCTGTTATTAGTGGTTTTCTTTTGGTTGACATACCTGCTACTTTTTCCATTGTCACTGATTCATTAGTAATGAAGGTTTCTGCTCAAGCTGGTATGTATATGACCTCTTCTCCTTTTTAAATTATTAGCATTACGCCTGTAATTTTTGCTAGGATAGTTGAGCTTTTTGGTCCAAATGTTGTAGGTTCCTCTAGCCTTCCTTAATTTAAGCCTGCTTATGTTCAATTGTTGGAGTCAGAGTCTTTGCTTCATTCTGAAGAGCCAAGAACTCCTCACCCTAACTACGATTATGATGGAATGGGCCATGTCCCTGAGTCATCTCGGGACATTCCATTTATCTCTGACTGGACTCTGACTTGGGGGGTCCCTTATTGAGGGTGCTAATGATTCCATTATGTTTATGAGGAGGTCCCTTCCTCCTGTCGAGCGTTGGGCTGCCAGCTTTGTTAATACCCCTCAGCTGAATGACCTTTTTGCTACTAATGTTGTTTAATCATTCAAGCTTTGTAGTGAGGTTTAAAAGAGGATGAATAGGTGGGATTTTCAGTGTAAGGTCTAAGTGCATGTTTGATGATCAACAGGCTGAGCTGAAGCAGGCCTCAAAGGATAAGTTAAAGTTGTTGAAGGACCTCGAAGATTTGGAGGAGGACCGTGTGGGTATCGATGGCCTGAAGAGTGCGGTTGCATCTTTGAAGTCTAAGTTGGGTGCTGCTAATAGCCGTTTGGAGGAAATGGGCATTATGGAAACTGATTTGGAAGCTAAGAAACTTATTTTGGTTGAAAATCAGAATCTTATTGAAGCCTATGAGGTATGCACTATTCTTGTATCCTTCATTATCATATTTTTGTCTCTTGACCATTCCTTGTTTTTTTGCAGGGTAGTATTGCAAATTTTACTTCTTCCCTTCAACCTGCCGACAAGGATCGATTGGAAGTTGTTGCTTCTCTTGAGAAGGTGAAGGAAGAGTTGGAGACCCTGAAGGCCCAAGGTTTCGCGATGAGAAAAGAGGCTTATGAGGGTTGAAATATGTTAAATGATGATCTATGTGATTTGCATGAGATGATGATGATGTATAATTATGGAATTAGCCTACATATGGTAAATATATATTTACCGAAAAATAAATAAACTAGGGAAATGCATGAATATAGGCATGAGATTACTTGGCTATGTGTTTGAATGTCATAAGTCAAATTAGTTATGAGTTATATGAGTGTACAAGTCCAAGTCTCCTACCTCGGTGGGAATGACAAGACTTTGTACGATCGCCCTGTCGATCGTACATCGTATACACGGGATAATACCATAAGTAATTGTGACGCGTTATTTTTATCATAGTACAATGTGTTGTATGTGTGATACATGTAAGGTTATGTACATAAAATCTAAATTCAATCACCAATGTGTATTCGAGTCCACTTTTCTGTTGTCCGTGTGTTGTAGGGACGGTTGGTCAAACTTAGTTAACACTCACATGATTGCATATCATAGGTGGAGTCTAGGAGGAATTCACCTTATCTGTTCAAGTGTTACTATTTGGAAACTTAAGTTCACCCGAATGTGAGTTCTCGGATCCACATTTTAGCGTGTTATGCTTTGGGGGAGAAGACATGCGGTAAACCATTTTCTGTTGAGAAAATACTTAACTTATTTTTTTTTTGAGTAAATACTTAACAATTTCTGTTGAGAAATGCTAAACTTGTTTTATATACTATTTGTAACCCACAGAAAAAAACATGCCAAGGGAGTCCTTCCATAATTCGTGTACCATTAGTATTAGGTGATGACGAGGAAATGTGAAACAAATCTGTTAGACTTGACAAACTCTGCCCTGTCTGGTCGCTCTAGCCCCACCGCATTCGGAGGTGGAGAAGGGGTATTATATTGTCCTAACTTTGGTCATCTGCCTTTTCTACAAATTTTGGTAAATTCTCACTAGTTATTAATATTATAACAGGACACCCAAATGCTCTGAAAAGGTAAATGTTTGGCTAATCTTTTTCTCTAGAGTTCATAATGCGACCTTTAACAATGAGCACCCTATTTTGGACATAGCAGGCAGTGTTCACTGCTATATCCCAAAAGGTAACAAGGAGTTTTGAGTCAGCTAGCATGGATCTTGCATTCTCATTTAGTGTCCTATTTCTCATCTCAGCAACCCTATTTTGCTGAGGCGTTCTAGAAGCACAAAATTGCTCTTTAATGCCTTCTTTTTCATAAAAAAAGAGTTTAATGAAGAATTCTTAGACCCAGTCCTATTATTATTTCTGATTGTTTTGACCATAATATTTGACTGATTTTCAAGACTTTTGATTAATGCAATTAAAATCTCAGGAGTTTCACCCTTAGCATGAAGAAAGAATACCGAAGTATATCTAGAAAAATTATCAGTTATCACAAAATAATAAGACTTATTCCCTAAGCTCATAACCCTGGTTGGACCAAGCAGATTTGTGTGCAAAAGTTCCAAGGGTTGAGAAATTGAGCTTTTCAGTTTGGGCTTATAAGAAGACTTGTGTTGCTTACCCATGGAACACAATGTTCAACACATGTAAACTGTTTATTTGGTAAACCCTTAACCAAACCAATTTTCACCAAATTATTCATAGTTTTGTAGTTTACATGCCCTAGTCTTTTATTCCAAAAATCAGACTTATCTACTGAAGCTTTGGACACAAGGCATGTAATGCCATCCTTAGATGCTGCATGTGCCATGTCCAAAATGTACAAGCCTTCTTTCCCGGGTGCATTAAGCAAAACTATTTCCTCAGGAATGTTAAATTTAGACATAAGTACAATAGCTTCAGTATCATTGAAGAGAATATTTAACTTCTTGTCACACACTTAGAAGATTAAAGTTCAAAAGTCCAACAAAATTCACATTATCAAAACTTACCTTACCATTTGTCACATTGCCCTTAGCAGTGTATTTTTAGATTTTTCAGAAGATGTTTATTTCCCTTCATGTGACTAGAACGACTGCTATCTACAACCCATTGAATTGCCTGAGATTTATTGGCATGTTCTGCACATTTCAAAGTAACATATCAATTTCTATATGGGACTTAAGCCTTCGTGGTCTTAGGTCTTCTCATAGCATCATTATAGGGCAGTGGTTTGTGGCTTCTCAGTCATCACATCACAATCAATAAAATTCACTCTTTTGGTATATTGATTTGCATGATAAGCACCAGTGGGAAAACTCTGTTCCTTTTTTGGGGGAAACCTGGCATCTTTTCTCAAAAGCTTTCCTTTCATTAAATTCACGAAACCTTCTTTATCTGTTGGTTTCAAACCTGGGGACTTCACTACTTGAAGTATAGGTTTGATGGACCCTGTTCAAATTTGTAGGTGATTTAAAACCTGAATTATGTCCTACTTCCAGGAGAACTCTTTCTAGAAGAACTAGCTTCTTCCAGGAAAACATTTCTTCTGGAAGAATAATATTTAGGTTCCGGATGAACCTGAGACATGAATTTTTTATTTATTTCATTAGGATAGACTTCACTCGTGAACCATTTATTCCTTAGATGTTTAGTGGGTTCACGCATACCCATATTTTCAAAATCAGCATTTCTTTGGGTGGTTAGTCTTTGTTTAAGAGTTCTCTCGGAACATTGAGTGTTTGTGGATTCTGGGTGAACTTTAGTTCTTCCGCAATGATGTTGTTCCATATGAAAGAAAGTTATCTTGGATTCATATTGTTCCAATATAACTCTTGGTTTAGCATATGAAGAAATGTTGTTAAATTCATTACCAATCCACACCTTGGGTTGTTTGACTTTTTCAGTTTTGAAAGATTGACCAACTTTTTCTTAACAGGAGAAACTCTATGTTGTTGACTTCTCACCAAAATCAGATTTCATTTGACTTTTGTTAAATATGTTTTGACCTTGTGGCTGGTTTTGGAAGAGAAGGTTAAACTGACATTTTACAGCCACATGATCGTATTCACCACAAATTATACATTCTCTTTCAATTTTAATTTAGGTTTATATGCCTTGGCATATCTTGCTGATTGGTGATTGGTCCTTTGATGGTAAACAGTCCTACCTTTCTCATTTTTCTTTCTTGGTTGCTCTAAGGAGCTTGATGAGTCAGAGTGAACACATTTGGAGCCATTTTTAAAACCCTTAATCTTGTAAGAATTTGGTGGTGGAATTTTAACAGTAGGTTTTAAAAGCTTTGACTTCTTAACAACTTTTGTGTTGCTAGCAGATGCCTTAACTGACTTTTCAGAAATTTTATTTTCATCAAACATTGCAACATTATTTTCCTCGGGCACATTAATCTTATCAGATTGTTTTGGAAGCTCATGGGATATATCAACATCCTCAATATCGGGAGCTTCAGGGTCAACAGTCGGTTTGACATTGCTTTCAATTTACATGGCATCCATCAGCTCTACTGCTGGAGCATAATGTCCAGGTGCTTTCACAACAATATAGCCAATGCCTGTCTTGCCATTTGCTACACTTTGCCGTAGCTTCTCAGCCTTTTCAGTGGTTGTTTGGAACTTGTCACAAGTGTTCTGTGACTCATTGAGCTTGACTTCCAAAGCACCAATTTCTACATCTTCTTGCAGTATCCAGTTTCATAAGCAGATCATCAATATGAGTTACAAAATTGGAATTATCATGTTTTAAATTCAGGTTCATCATTTAAACCATCAATTTTGTTGTTGTAGAGTTTTCTGCCTTTTGAAATATTCTTTAATTTTATTCAACTCTGTCACTTCATTCATTAAATTTTGACAATGATTTGTATATCTTCTTACTTGTTCTATACACGCATCACTACACGAATGTTCTAAAACTCCAAAAATAGAGTTTACCTCAGACACAGATGCTGAAGATTCATTTGCTATGAGAGCATGGTTAATTGGAGCAAATTCTTGCATCACATCTTCCTAGTCAACACATTTTGTTTGCCTGCAACTGCAGTAGTACCATTGCCTAGGGAAGAATTTGTTTTTTGGCCTTGGAGGAGTGGGACCGGTTGTTGACGCTTGAGGCTTCTTGTACCTATCATTGATTATGGTCACATTTTTTTCTCCATCTCTTCTCAGTAGCTTGCATTCTCTTGCAAAATGACCCAGTTGATGACAATTGTAGCATTTCACCTTGCTTTTATCCAGCCCATTCTGTGCATTCTTAGCACCATTGTATTTTCTACATGTTCTCTTATAGAAAATTTGGGCTCTAATTGACACCATAGCAAGTTGTGTAATGATGTCCATTTCTTCCAGATCATCAACTCCAATACACTCCAAATCTTCCCTCATGAAACCCATGTGAGAACTTTTTGCAACATGAGCAAAGTTATGCTTAAAGTCGTGTGAGACCGGCTCATTGCCTCTAGGTGACTTAGGATATGTAATCACATGATTTTGATTACAATAAGGATGTCCTTCAAACTTAGTTGGTTCACTATGTGATGTGATGAGAGTTGTAGAAGTTGTTAGCACGTTTTCGCTTAGCATCCCTGCTTTTGCATTAATTTCCATTTCATGAGCAATCAACATCTCATGAAGTTCACCCAACTTCAAGGTTTTCAAGTCTTTGTTATATTGGATGCTGACTATATATATGGTCCACACATCCAGGAGTGATCTTAGAAACTTTCTAATAAGATCAACATTATCCATGGTAAATTCTACTCTCTGTAGTTCATCGCACATACCTGATATACTATGTTGTCATGGTCTCACCCTTCTTGTGAGTAAAATTTTCATACATTTGTCTCAGTACGTTGAAAACGCTGGAGCGTGTGGATCGGTTCAGTTCGACATCAATTACGTGAATGATAACAAGAACAACGGTGTAAATAAACGACTCAATCTCTCATTAACGAATATCACAGTTACAAGAGATTCAGAGTACAAAACACACTAGTTCTCACACACAAGCTCTCTCAAAAAACTAGTAAATTACAAGACAAACAACCTATTTATAAGCTGCCAAAACACGACCTCCGAACCTGGTGTTCGGCCAGAGTTCGGAGCCACCGAACCTTGGGTTCGGCCAAGGTTCGGCCAACACAAAACTAGGTTGAAACTTTTGTCTTCAAAACTCTATCTGATCCAGCCCGTTGCCACATATCATGTACCAACAAACTCCCCCTTGGCAACAGCTGGACCGTTCGTCATCAGCCTTGAATATCAGCAGCAACCTCATCTCTTCTCCGAATCAATTCATGATTATTTCCTGCATATATGTTGAAGGCAAAACAAATTCTTATCACCCTCTGGAACTTCAATGCCTGTTCCATGTAATCAGGATGATACAGAATCGGATTGTCGTACAGCACTTCAATATCAGCCTTGGACAGATTAATCAGCCACATTGGATCATAAATCCGAACAACTCGGTTCTCGATTCTCCAGCACAGCTTCTCCAGTTCTCTCATTATAATACCACCAACGCAGATCCTTGATAAAATAAAGTTCCATTGGCATGAGTGGAATCTTCTTCATCACAACTGGTTTCTTCTTGAATACCAAAATAATCAGTTTCTTACCAGTTCTTTCATGAATTCTTGTACGAGATCGACGCCTTTTGGGTTTCTGAGGATTCAAAAATTGAAACCCTTCTCTGCATTCTCTTTCTACTAACTTCTTGAAGTGAAAACCCAAATCATCATTCTCATAGTTACAGAATGGCTTTCTAGACAGCTCTCGAATATCCCACACTGGTAGACTACTGAAATCTCTGGCACACTTAAAGTACTGAATCCCATTTTGGCGTTTAATTCCATAGCACCTTAACCTTGAAGAATACATCCAACTGATAATATCACCTGAAACTTGACCCTTGAATTTAAAATACGGCCTTTGAATGATTGGCTTTGCTGGAGGAACATAGTTGGCATGGAACTTTTTCATGTATTCATCCATAACCCAACGTTGCTTCTGTTCTTTAAACTCCTTAGCCGTTGGATCTTCATGTTTTTCTGACTCTTTCTTTTTCAGTCTTTCTTCAGCTTCAGTAACTTTCTCTTTAGGAAATACTTCAAAATCATCATCAGACTGATTGTTGTTGACATTTGAATACATATCAGGGTATTCTTCTTCAGTAATGTCTTCAACTTCAATTTCTTCATCAAAAATTCCTTCAATATCTTCATCAGAATCTGGATCAGATGATTCATACTTCTTTGGTTCAGCTTCAGAAACTTTTCTCATCTCTTCATCATTCAAATCAAATACCGCTTGAAGTTGTTCAGCTGTTAATTCACCAGCAATCTCTCCTTCTTCTAAATTCTCAATAATTTGCTGGAATTCACTCAGACTAGTACCAGCTTGATTGGATGGGATTGAAGAAATCGGCATCGCTTCTCTGGAATCTTTCTCCCCCTGGGATGTAGAAGTCCCAGCACCCGAACTAACATTACCAGTTGGGCCTGATCCTCCACCAACATTCCCTTGATCATCTTGATCGGGATCATCATTCAAATAATCCATAAATTCTTCACGACATTCCGTTGCCACATATCATGTACCAACATACGTCCTTCTTGTTCTCTCTTACTTCATATGTTCCTCCGTACATTTCCTTGAGAGCATTCACAGTTCAAAGGCAATTTTGTGTGCCTTGAACCCAACAATAATGGAGTTAGGTAGTGTTGCTTGCAGAGCCCAAAAAGCTTTAAGATCACCTTCACATGATTTGTAATCCATTTCAGAATTATTTATCATAAGCTTTGGGAAGTTGGACATCAGAATTACTAGTCGGTGTAACTATTGGAATATGTGCTCCAACAGTAACTGATTTCCACATGCGATAGTTGGAATATCGAATATATCCTTCCATCTGAAGTTTCTAGGTGCCAAAGTCATCTGCCATGAAAGTAGGTGGGTTGTTACTACTGCGATTCTTAGATTCACTAATATTGTTCGAGTGTCAAGAATGTGAAGAAAACAGTAAACGTAACATAAGAGCAAATGGATAAAAGCAGTTTTGAAAAGAAAAAAAAAGCAGGAACTTTCAAACAAGAGCCAAAGCTATGATACCACTTGTAGGATTGTGGTTATGGACTGAATAACCTAAACAAGATACTTTATTCACAAGGTTAACCTGTCGAAAACAAGTTATCCTTCGCTCTTATACTCACTGAATAATACTGCTCGAATTTGTAAGAATACAAAGCAAACAAAGTAAGAACAAAATAATAAAGTAAACTCGGCACTACTTTGTATTAATTTATTATATAACAATGAAATTTTGTGATTAATAGTAAAGTTTTTGTTTCTTTGAAATTGACCACAGGTTTTTATTTTTATTAACACTTTTAGTCATTTATGATACATGGTATTAACCCATGGGTTTTACGATTTGTTTTTTTAACGAAATAGTAACTTTTAGTTTTCATAGTTTGGCCACATATGTTTCATACTCTTACGTTTTGTACCGTTTAACTTTTAAAGTTTTCTTTTTTTATTTTAAGTTTTGTTGTCTTCTATTTTGGCCACGAAACTTTTAACTTTTCTACTTTCATTTTTAGTATATGTGTTATACTTTCACTACAAGACTTTTAAACATTTACGTTTTATACCCCTTAACTTTTTTACCCTCTAACTTTTAATTTTTTTTTGTTTAAAGTTTTGTTGTCTTCTACTTTGGCCACGAAACTTTTAACTTTTATACTTTCGTTTTTAGTATACTTTTATAGTTTTATACTTTCACCACAAGACTTTTAGACTTTTATGTTTTATACCACTTAACTTAGTATATTTTTTTTATAGTTTTATACTTTCATCACAAGACTTTTAGACTTTTACGTTTTATACTCCTTAATTTTTTAACCCTCTAACTTTTAAAGTTTTTTTTTTGTTTTAAGTTTTTTGTCTTCTACTTTGGGCATGAAACTTTTAACTTTTCTACTTTCGCTTTTAATATACTTCTATGGTTTTATACTTTCACCACGAGACTTTTAAACTTTTACGTTTTTATACCACTTAACTTTTTTTACTTCCGTTCAGTATACGAATTCAACCCCGCAGCAACGCGCGGGGGAATAAACATCTCGTTCTTAACAACTGCAACAAGCGTCGAATAACAGTAGTTGTAAAGAAAAAGCTAATACAATTTGTAGTGTTAAGAGGAAATTAAGGATAGCCCTTTATTTCCTTGTGGTCATCTTGACCGTTAAGTACATAAACCATAATATCCTGGATTTACTAACTAAACAATTGGATACTATCGTCAACAGTGTCAGCATGGGCGGCTTTCACATCGGTGGTGTCCATGGCAGTTGGTACAACCACTGCAACAGTTCGTTTGTCAGTTTTGGGACAAGTGCAAGTGAATACTCAAACTTTCGATTGAACTCTCCTTCCGAGAGAACTTAAGTTCAATCAGAACTTGCACCGGGACAACTTGTTATTTCAGGACAAGTAGCATCTTATGAGACAACTGATTCTTTCGGAACATCTTCAGTTCCTCCGGTTCTTTTACTTCTCTCAGAACTATGCCTCCATATATATCAACTTCTATCTAAACAAGTGTACTTAGCCATATTTGCATTTCCAGGGGTAATAATACCTTACAGGTTAGCCTTGGGCAAGGACCAGGTGGGAGACCGCCCAAGGCCTAGTCTTTCAAGGGGCTCGATATTTTTTAATCTTTTTATATTTGATATGCGCAAAAATATACATATTTTCTATAAGATATTCCTCGCAAACGGGTAATTTTATGATTAATTATTTATAAAACAGTATGATATTGTTTCATTTTTAGCTTTTAGAGTTATCCAGGTCAAAAATACAAAAGGAGTCAAGAATATCAAGAAAATGGTGAAAAAAAATACAAAATACTGTGAAAATCGGACCAAGCACGAGTCATGCCTCCTAAGGCACGGGTCATGCCCTCCTGCAGGAAAGACAAGGGTGCTTGACTTTTGGCTGATGATGTGTCTCGCCTCTGACAACACGCCTCATGTTGAGTTTGACCACGGGTCATGTCCCTCATACGTAATCATAGGGAAGATCTTCACAAACGACAAGCCTCGTTGACATCCGGTTAGGAACGCTCCGCATCTGACCCGAAACGGGTCATGCTTTTCCCGACCAGTCTTTATAAATACTAAGCATTGCCTTCATTTTAACTTGCTCAATTCTTTCATCTTCTCTCTAGTTTTTGTATTTGAGCGACTTTTCTTTGAAGTTTGGTCATTTTTTCTCAAGATTGTAAGACATTAACTTAATTAAAGTTGTCTACATTTTTCTATGAATTTGTCATCTTTGTTTAAGCAAAATTTAAAAGTCATGCTTGGCTAAATCTTACACTCACTTAGGGGAAACGAACCTTTGGCTGGTTGGTAACATGAATATATAAACTAACCTTAAGGTGTGTAATAATGACTTTGAAACTAGTCTTTATATTGTAAGTTTATTATTCCCTTAATTACAAGACGTGCCTTGTGTATTATGAACCATTTGCGCCCTCGAAAGCGCATTAATCGATAGGTGAGAACTAATTAGAGGATGAGAATTTGTTTTGACTATGATTCACACCTCATGGGAAGTAATGCATTCGTGTGTTTTATGCCTTCGTAAACAAAACACGGAATTCACGCGAGAGCAATCTAAAGGTATTGGTTTAGGATTTTAGGTGGGTAATATTTTGCCACTTCGTACGTGCGAGAACGGTGCGTTTGTGGACTTGGTTTTGATTATGACTGCCAGCGAACGCGCGAGAGCGGTGCATGGGAAGAAACGGACCATTACTCCTTATACACGATTTATATTCAATAAAGTAATCCGGTGCGTGGGTTGTTCCCCTGCTAGTTCATGACAACGTATCTGAGCGTAACGACACTTTGACCATAAGGTCCTACGATTAATTGGATTTAGTTACACACTATATTTGTTTCTTCACAGACATTCCCCTAGGGATTCATCCCTGCTGGTGAACAACGTGGGGAACGTATGATTGGCTACGATGAGAGGGGACCCTTTATACTTTCGTATAACAATTGTAAGGGAGTGTTATATATAAAAAGGTTACCAACTTCACCATTAGCAAGTCATCTCAAGTGATATTATCTATGATTAATTTAATTAACTTCATTTATCTTTTTATTTTATTTTACTTTAAAAATCATTTTCAACATTTTAGATCGGGTTAAATGTTGAATGTTGATAAAGATCTTGAGTACAAAACTCTTATGTTCTTAGACGACCTCGGTATCTTACATTTGTTATTCTATGCCTAAGATGGGTACACTTGCCCAAACGTGTGGTGTTTGGTGATTGTTAGTTGTCCTGTTTTATAAACTTAAATCTTTCAAAAAAAAAAAGTGGTGTTTAATGACCCTTTATCGTTATATTTTTATACGCACCTGCCACACGTCAATATTGTGTGTCTGTATATATATATATATAAGGAATGGATATTTTTGAAAACTCAACTAAGTTGTGAAAACCCTGAAAACCTTGTTTTTACATATATGTATTTTGAAAATTTACATATGTAAATTTTTTATTTATCTTTTGGATGGATTCTACACCCCTTTTTATTATTTTTGGTGAAAAAAAACAAAAAAAAGAACGCCGAGTGAATTTTTTATAACTTTTTTTAAAGAGTAAATTACATATTTTGGCCTTTAACTTTACCCATTTTTCAACTTTTATCCTTTATCTTTTTTTGTTACACTCTCTGTCCTTTAATTTTTTTTTCTTTCACCTTTTGTCCTTTTTAACGAATTCCGTTAAAATCCACCGTTAAGTCAAGGGTATTTTTGTCTTTTTACTTTTTAGGGTAGGAAATATTACATATTTTGTCCTTTAATTTTGCATGTTTTGCAATTTTTATCCTTTATCTTTTTTGTTACATTTTCTATCCTTTAACTTTTTTATTCTTTCACCTTTTGTCCTTTTTAAAAGATTCTGTTAAAATTCACTGTTAAGTCAAGAGTATTTTTTTTTATTTTTTATGGGTATTTATTGTACTTAAATAAAGAAGGAGGGTGTGTTATGTAAATATGTATTTTTTCCCTCTCATCTCCGAGCCCTCTCTACCCCGACAAAACCTCCGACGACCCTCCACCGTCTCCTCGCCAAACGCCGGCGGTCACCAGGCCACCTGCTTCACCGACGACCACCCCTGACAAACCCGATGTCAGGTCGATGGGAGGTCCCCGGAGGGTCGTCGACAGTGTTCGATGGGATGTCGTCGACCGACCGACAGTGGGGGTGAGGTTTTCACCGGTGGGGGTGGGGTGATAAGGAAAAAAAATACAGATTTACATAACACATCATTCCTCTTTATTTAAGTATAATAAATACCCCTAAAAAGTAAAATGATAAAAATACCCTTGACTTAACGGTGAATTTTAATATAATCTGTTAAAAAAAGACAAAAGATGAAGGAATAAAAAAGTTAAAGGATAGAGAATGTAACAAAAAAAAAGATAAAGGATAAGAATGGCAAAACAAGAAAAGTTAAAGGACAAAATATATAATTTTTTCTACTCTAAAAAATAAAAAGTCAAAAATACCCTTGACTTAACGGTGGATTTTAACGGAATCCGTTAAAAAGGACAAAAGGTGAAAGAAAAAAAAAGTTAAAGGACAAAGAGTGTAGCAAAAAAAGATAAAGGACAAAAGTTGAAAAATGGGTAAAGTTAAAGGACAAAATATGTAATTTACTCTTTTTTAAATGTAAATCTTTTTTACATATGTAAATCTTTTTTACATATGTAAATTTTTTGTTTTACATATGTAAATTTGTGTTTTACATATGTATTTCCGAGAACATGATTTGTTATTTTATTTTATCAGAAATTAAAAAAAAACTAACCGTTGGATCATCATCATTTTCCAGATCTTGTGCCGGGGATACATGTAGAACATTCAAATAATTTTTTTTTTATATATTTTTTCCAATAGGACATAAGGGTTTTTATAGGTTTTCACAGCTCAAATGGGCTTTCAGTTTATATTTATCATATATATATATATATATATATAGAGAGAGAGAGAGAGAGAGAGAGGAAGGTTAAAGTGGAAACCACCTCCACTTTGGAAAACCTAGCAAACCTCATCTTAACCATTCATCATCCCAATCCAAGTGCTACAATTAATTCCTTTATTTTCTATTTATTTTATCACCTTTTTGTTACTTTTTGTATTTTTTTAAATGAAAAGGGTAGTTTAGTCTCCATATTTTTTGTTGCAGGTCTACACTTCCCTATAATCTGCATGAACATCACATCTCACCATATCACTTCTTTCCCCATATTTATCTTTTCATTTTCCCTCTACATTTTCCCAAATTCAAAATAAAATCCCTTGAATTTCTATATTCTTCTTCTTCATCATTCAAGTTCATTCCATCTTTCAAACCCACTTTTATTTCACCCATCTTCACTATCGCCTCCATCGTACCACCCCGTCATCATGTTGTATGCGTGTTCATCCAAGTTCATCCATGGTGAATCTGCGATTCCACGTTGTTTTTTATGAAACTCAGTTGCTACAAGTTGTACACGATCATACAAAGCTAATACAACAACAATTTTTGAGTTTCGTTAACGTTTGAGTTGTTTTCCATTTTTTCCGGTCATCTTCTTCGTCGGGTTGAATATTTGGACCTGAAAAACGATTCCAAAACATATCAACAATGGTGCTATAATTGTTCTCCTAGTCAAGACGAATCCAAGGCAACTTTCGCAAGTGATTTTCGTTCTGTTTTGATCAAGTTATGGCGGTCTGAAATTTTGAAAACTCGCCGGAAAAACGCATTTGGCCGGAATTGCATATTTTGGCCGGAAAAAGTTGTTGAGCGGTTGTGTAAAAATAATGTTACATTTATCATAACATATAAAAGTAACAATAATGTTATATATGTAAGCTCTATGTGTTTGGCTCTGATGTGTTTTCAGTATTTCCTGATGTTTGTATGCAAGTTTTATGTTTTCATGTTGTAGTGAGTTATGTGGGGTTACATATGTAACTAAGTTTATGCAAACCGCAACAAAACATATCAACAATGGTGCTCTCCTGAATCGTCTCGCCGAGAAGAATCCAACGTCGCTTTCAGAATTTATTTTCGTTAAATATTTAGTGAGATATTGCCATTTTGAGTTTATTGAATCATTTTTTGAATTAATTGATTAAATTAATCCGCAACGAAACCTATCAAGAATTGTGCGCTCCTGAATCGTCTCGTCGAGACGAATCCAACGCCGCTTTCATAAGTTATTTTCGTAAAGTATTTAGTGAGATATGACCGTTTGAAGTTTATAGAATCTTTTTATTTATTTAATAAATTAAATTTAGATATAAAAATAAAGAATAGTCGTGGGAGAGTGTTTGGATTTTAACCAATAGAGGTTACCTATGTAACACAAAGGGGTTACCCATGTATCCAACCAATGAATCTTTTTTTTTTAAAATAACTTATGTAACTATCTTAGGTTACCTATGTAACCCCAAATATCATTCACATATGTAACCAATAGAGGTTAAATATGTAACCCGCAAATGTTACCTATGTAATTCAACATCTTGTTCACTAATTGGTTTTAAAAATATGTAACCAATAGAGGTTACTTATGTAACACAAAGGGGTTACCCATGTATCCCACCAATGAATCTTTTTTTTAAATTATCTATGTAATTATATCAAGTTACCTATGTAACCCCAAATATCATTCACATATGTAAACAATAGAGGTTACCTATGTAACCCGCATAAGTTACCTATGTAATTCAACATCTTATTCACTAATTGGTTACATAGGTAACCTAACGTGGTTACATAGGTAACCTATCGTGGTTACATAAGTAACCTATCGTGGTTACATAGGTAACCTATCGTGGTTACATAGGTAATTTAACATCTTGTTTGATCATACTAAGCTATTGCACCAATCAGACTCAAGTTTCTTTATCGTTTTTATCGGTTCCAATTTTTCCGATGTTGAATTACATAAGTAACCTCTACTAGTTACATATTTTTAAAACCAATCAATGAACAAGATGTTGAATTACATAGGTAACCTATGCGGGTTACATTGGTAACCTATGCGGGTTACATTGGTAACCTATGCGGGTTACATAGGTAACCTCTATTGGTTACATAACATAGGTAACCCCTTTCTGTTACATAGGTAACCTCTATTGGTTACATATTTTTTTAACCAATCAGTGAACAAGATGTTAAATTAAATATGTAACCTCTATCGTGTTACATAGGTAACATCTATTGCTTACATATATGAATGATATTTGGGTTACATAGGTAACCTGATATGGTTACATAGGTTATTTAAAAAAAAAGATTCATTGGTGGGATACATGGGTAACCCATTTGTGTTACATATGTGAATGATATTTTGGGTTACATAGGTACCCTATATTATAGTTACATAGGTTATTTAAAAAAAGAATAATTTGTGGGTTACATAGGTAACCCCTTTGTTGACATAATAAGATATGGGGTTACATATGTAACTAAGTTTATGCAAACCGCAACGAAACATATCAACAATGGTGCTCTCCTGAATCGTCTCGCCGAGAAGAATCCAACGTCGCTTTCAGAATTTATTTTCGTTAAATATTTAGTGAGATATGGCCATTTTGAGTTTATTGAATCATTTTTTGAATTAATTGATTAAATTAATCCGTAACGAAAACTATCAAGAATGGTGCGCTCCTTAATCGTCTCGTCGAGGGGAATCCAACGTCGCTTTCAGAAGTTATTTTCGTTAAGTATTTAGTGAGATATGACCATTTGATGTTTATAGAATCTTTTTATTTATTTAATTAATTAAATTAAATTAAGATATAAAAGTAAAGAATATTCTTGGGAGAGAGGAGAGAGGGTTGATGTGTCCAAGAGTCCCCTTTTCACAGTGATAAAGCATTCAATGGAGTAAATGACATTCATACCCTTCCTAGGAAAAAGTCAATAGACTACGTGGATGTTCGTTTACTTTGTTTTCCAAAGTGGGAAGGGTTTGCAAAATATCCCCACCCTATATAACCCTATATATATATATATATATATATATATATATATATATAATAAAATATATCTATATATACATGTGAATGCAATTAAATTAATAATTGAGTTAGGTGGTATTGTGATTAAGTGCTAGAGTTCAAACCATTGATTTCATGTTCAAATCTTACAAATCACGTACATGTTACAATTATTTTTTGGAATACTGAATTTTAGTAATCCCAGTTATTGCCTACCGGCTGATATTAATCTGTATTTCATTTATTCTCTACAATAAACTAGATTTAAAAGTACTTGAAATCTATTAGACCGTCGTTAAATGATCACTAACGCCTTAAGTAAAATTTCACGTTTTGATAACTAAACATCACGGTAGTGTCTTATTTGACATACTGTTACCAATCACTTTTTAAAAAAAAAATTTTGAACAGCAAACATCGGGTTATCCGGGGGTCTTATCATGGCAAACAATGTTATCCACGACACGCTGTGATCACAGTCCGTGCGAGTAACCAGGACCTTTAGAGGAAACTCACCGCCAAAAAGCCCATTGTGGTAAAACATCTGACTCATCTCTGTAATATTTTATATTTTTGTGTCAGGTGAGATTCGAACCTTTGACCTCCACATTGGAAGGTAAAGGGGTATCCACTCCATCAAATGGTGAGAGATTTTTGCTTTTTAATTACTTTCATTTTTTTATGTCTTTTTTGTATTTTCTTTCTTATTTACTTTTCCTTCTTTTATTTTTTTATCTGGGTTCCTTAGTTACACATTTGTCTTTACGTATCATTAACATATTTGAATGGTATTTTTGATACTAAAATAATATTGAGTTTATATTTTAGGGGTGCATTTTTTATACTCGTCTAGGCCCCATAATATTTACGGAGTCGATCAGAGATTACGTGCCCTGGTCATCGTCGTATCTTTTCATATATTGATTCAATTTATTCCTTATTCCTTAGTTTCGTTCATTTTGTAGACTTGTTTTATTATTATTTTGTAATTTTTTTTCGTTCTTAGTTTTAGTTGAACATATTAATTGTCTTTGCGTATCATTCATACATTTGAATGTTAATATAATATTGAGTTTATATTTTAGAGACCCGTTTTTTATACTCGTCTATGGCCTCGTAATTTTTACTACTTCTGCGAGGGACGATGTACCTGGTCATCGTCGTATCTATTAGATTTCATATATTGAGTCAAGCTCTTCTAAATAGTTTGTTCAATCTAAGAAGGCTAAGAAGAATTTTAGACCATTAGATTTGTTATAAAAATCTAATTAATGGTTGAGATTAGATTGGTGGAGAAAAAAAAGTATAGAGATGCATTTTTGTCTTAACCACTTTTTTTAAAAGAATTTTATCGAGTTTCCCAATTTTTTTAAATGTTCATAACTTTTACATACGACATTATTTTAAAATAATATATATAATAAAAACAAATGTTTTTTATCTTTAAAACGATCACAATGTTGTTATATATAAAGAATTAATATAAAATAAAATAAAAACTCTTTAGGATTCTAATGCATTATGTCTTTTTATTAGTGATTCTATCTTTCTGCTGTTTATTGTGTTTTTTAAAATTATCAATTCTGAACAATATAATTATAAAATAAAATTATTGTGTATTTATAATATGTGAAACACAATAATAAAACAAAAATAAATTTAAACCATATCATAATCATTTTTAAACTTATTAGATCTAAAAGAATTCTTATTTAAACCTAACACACTCATATGTTACCATTATATTCTCTGTCGATTCTATTTCCCACCGGACATCGTTAATAGACACAAATATTCAACCAAATTATAAAATATCACCAATTAATCTCTAACAAAGTTTTAGATAATTGTCTTGGTCTTTTAATTTAAAGATGTTTCTCACCAAACACCTCTCTCTCTAATATGTGTGCGTATAGTGTTGGAATAAATTTTAAAAACCCTGCCCCCACACATCACCCACCAAAACCTACAAATTACAAATTACAAGTCGTTTGTAGGATAAAACAATTTGATTTTGGTTTCAAGTTTGAAAGCCAATAAACACATGACTTATGACATGCCAAATGGCCGTCATTCACACCTTATACTCATGAATCACTCCCTCACTGATCACTTGCTACTCAAATTGGTTCCAAGAAGAGTCTTGTGGGAGACCAAGTTTGAGTCATGCACGTCCATTTTCCTGATGCCTGGACATCTGAATTCCTTATTAAAGAAGCTTGGTTTCTATAGGAATTATCGGACTGTGCACTGTGACTCTTGTAATTATTCAAGACTCACTAGACAAACATCTTTTTCACAACAAGTAGTTGTTGCTAAAATAAAAACATGTTAGCATTCTGAATGACTAATAATTCCAAATGGAACTAGATGTGGATTTTACTTGTCTAAAATCTTCCATTATTGGTTGGTTATTGGATTGAATTCACAATCCTAAATCAGACTCGATACTCTGATAGAATAATCATCAGGGCGTCTAGCACGCAACACCTTTCAAACGCAAAGATGATTGTATCTGGCATACCATCAAACACCGGTAGTTGGGGTCTCTGTCAAAGGATAAGTATTTGCATAAATCCCATAGTCGGACCTGGATGCTTACCTGGGATGCCCCGATGAGAGTGTTATAACCTATTAGGTCAAAGCATGTCTAGTAACGCTTAAGGTACTGGTACTCTTAAAATTTAATGTATTCAAACTTCTTCATTTTATAACTTTAAAACCCATTCCCCAAATGCATAAGAGCTTAGAATCTCATATTCCAATATTCATTGTCGTCCCCTTTATTTCTTTTAGGATGAATCTTCGGGACTAATCTTTTCACTTTCACTTTTCGCTTCATGGACTTAACTCTTAATCCAAGTGAGTAATCCTTGCCCCTTTTCTCATTTTCTCATTTTGGGGTTGCAACATGTATCATATTTCAAAGTGTTGTCTTTCAAGTTTATCATTTATCATGCATATGTGATCTATGTGTGAATTATGTGTTATGTGACTTCTAACATGATTTGTCAATATGTGATTTTCAAAGGCTTTCATGTTTATCATCGGATGTCAAGTATGTCATGGTTTTCATGTCTGTCATGTCTTTTATTTGGCATAAACATTAATGTATGGCATGGGGTAACAAAGGTATATCTATCGGTTGACAACCCACTCAACTTGACCGGTTCGGCATTGGGTGTTTGGAGCCTATTTCATTATTTCGTATAGTCTAACCTGCGGATTAAGAAATCTATCATATGTCATTGAGGTTTGTTTATGCCTAGTCTTTCATGTTGTCATTTTATACCAGCAATTTTGGTTATGTCTAGTCTTTCATGTTGTCAATATCTTCTAGCATGTTATATTTCACTTATTCTATCATATGACACGTAATGCATGGTTGTCAAATATATGTTATGTATCAAACTTGTGGTTACTCACCAACTATTTATAGTTGACCCCCTTTATTTTATACATGTTGCAGACTAAGATGTTCATGTTTCAAGATGCTATCACATAGGGCTTTTGGACCTAGTTTAATAAAGAAATTATATTTGTTATCTATATGTGGTGTATTGTTTTATTTTTTAATATTATTAATGAAATTCATTATTTATCAACTATTGTCACTAAATTAGTTGTCATGAGCTTATGGGCAATCTAATCATGCCCTGACGTTTCTGCCGTCGGTTGGGGTGTGACAATGGTTGAGATTAAATTGGTGGAGAAAAAAAAAGTATAGATCAAGATGCATTTTTGTCTTAACCACTTTTTTAAAATTTTTATCGAGTTTCCCGGTTTTTTTAAATGTTCATAACTTTTACATACGACTTTATTTAAGAAAAATATATATCATAATAACAAACGTTTTTTTATCTTTAAAACGATCATAATGTTGTTATAAAACAAAAAAATTAAAAAAAAAAAAAACTCTTTAGGCTTTCTAATGCATTATTATGTCTTTTTATTAGTGATTCTATCATGCTGTTGGTTATTGTGATTTTTAAAATTATCAATTCTGTTTTTTTTTTAAATTATCAATTCTAAACAATATAATTATAAAATAACATCATTTGTATTTATCATATATAAAACACAATAATATAATAACAATAGATTTAGACCATCTAACAATCCTTTTTAAACTTATTAGATTTAAAAGAGTTCTTATTTAAACCTAACACTCTCATATGTTACCATCATATTCGGGTGTTTCTGTCGATTCTATTTCCCACCGGACATCGTAAATAAACACAAATATTCAACCAAATTATAAAATATCACCAATTAATCTCTAACAAAGTTTTAAATAATTGTCTTGGTCTTTTAATTTAAAGATGTTTCTCACCAAACACCTCTCTCACTAATATGTCTGCGAATAGTGTTGGAAGAAATTTTAAAAACCCTGCCCCCACACATCACCCACCAAAACCTACAAATTACAAATTACAAGTCGTTTGTAGGATAAAACAATTGTTAAAATTATATAATATATTATTGCAATTTGATATAAAATATAAAACTTTGATAGATACACCCATACCCACCAAATAGATGCACACAAAAGCTTCATCAAAAGTACCAATTAGACTTCTTCCCAAACTTCACCTTCACCAAATAGATGCACCCTCTCTCTTCCTTCTCTCATCTCTAAACTATTCACTAGCTAGGGTTTGATTAATTGTAAGCTCCGATCAGGTGATCTATTTCCATCCATAACTAACTCAACATCATGTCCAACCGATGGTGGACCGGTCAAGTCAACGTAGCCGGGGTCGAAACATCATCCGGCGGTTCATCAGCGATCAAGAAACCAGATCTTGGCATCTCGATGAACGAAAACACCACCGCAAGTGAAGAAGATGAAAGGGACAACAATAGTGATGATCCGAGAGAAGGCGCAATCGAGCCATCGAATCGTAGGCCTCGAGGCCGTCCTCCTGGATCGAAAAACAAGCCAAAACCGCCGATTTTCGTCACCAGAGACAGCCCCAACGCGCTACGGAGCCATGTGATGGAGGTGGCGAGTGGCACCGATGTAGCCGAAAGCATAGCTCAGTTTAGCCGAAAACGACAACGAGGTGTGTGTGTGATGAGTGCTAGTGGGACAGTCATGAATGTAACCCTAAGGCAACCTTCGGCACCGGGTTCAGTCATGACTCTACAAGGCCGGTTCGAGATATTATCTCTAACCGGAGCCTTTTTACCAGGTCCCGCCCCGCCTGGATCTACTGGCCTCACTATATATTTAGCTGGAGGCCAGGGTCAGGTTGTGGGCGGGAGTGTGGTGGGGTCCTTGATAGCCTCAGGACCCGTGATGGTTATAGCGGCTACCTTTTCTAACGCTACCTATGAAAGACTCCCGGTTGAGGAAGAGGAGGAAGCTGATAGTGTGGCACCCGGGCTAGGTGGTGGTGTTGGCGGCGGTGGTGCTGGTGGATCACCGCCGCAGCTAGGGATGGGCGATCCGAATCCGATGGCGGGTTACAATATGCAACCTAATTTGATCCCAAATGGTGGTGGACAGATGAACCATGAAGCTTTTGGTTGGGCTCATGCCCGGCCTCCATACTAGAGGTAAGAAATTAAAACCAAAATAATCATGTTATAATATTATTAATATGAATTATCAGTAGCTAGATTACTTGAAATTAATTTTAGGTGAATTGTGATGTTGTATACGTTAACAATGATGTCATATTGTAAGTAATGCAAGGATAATCAAAATATAAATAATCATCTTGAGGGTTTGCATTTGTATAGCTTTTCTTGGCTTTGTTGTAAGCTATCATTTCAATGTTTTAATTTTAAGTAATCATAGGGTTCATGATTTAATTTGTTTTATCAAAATTTTAAAAACATACTGTATAGCATGTTATTTTTATGAAAAGCCTAAACCAGTTTACACATTGTATAACTATTAGTTAATAGTTATAGTTAAATTATATCTTTTATAACTTGGTGGTAAAATATTAGCCCCCAATCAAAAGGTTATAAGTTCAAACTTTATAATATGTATATGTAATGATTTAAATGTTCATAAATTTTATCGTTAATTGTAATCTTGAATGTATATTTTTTTTATTTGCTATTCTTCCTGAAGATTTAGTTGTTATTTGATATACACATATATATATACACATACATACATATACATATATATGTAGTAGTGCAGGGTTATTATTAAAAGTTTAATGTGTCTAAAAAGCCTAAGGAATCCATTTGTTGTAACCTCATAACACACTGTTAATTAGAAACATATATCAAGATAATAACTATGTAAAATTTTAAAAATTTTAAACTCATAAACATTTGCACAGTGTGTTAGCATTCTACTTTATTTTTGGCAGTGTGCTTACTAAATTAAAACATAAATTAAGGGGATTTTAATTTATATACTATGAACCAAAGCATGATAACAATATATGCATATTTGATGGCTAGCTTACTAACATGAGACTAGTGGAAAAATAAAATATAATTAATTTGAATTAACTTTGAGAGGGTCTGGGCCTATAAAGCCAATCAAACCAATTCAATGTTTGTTCTTTTATGTGATATTAATTATTAGAAAGTCAAAAGTTTAGCATCATGTAATGTCTCAAATATTTGTCTATTGTTTTTTGAAATATTTTATCAGTAATTATACATAAGGAATCTAAATTTAAACTATGTTGGTATACATAAGGAATCTAAATTTAAATTGTTGGTTTAAGCTAAACTCAATCCATGATCAAAACCATAAACATTAGTTATTCTTCTTTTCTTCTATTTAAGGTCTAAACAACATCATTTGGGGAACATTTATATGGACTAATAATTTGTCAAATACCTAAACTTAACCCCTGATATGCTTTCAACAATTGGGAGTGGGTTTAACTTTTAAGGAAATAAAAACACTATTGAATATCTAGTTAGGTGTTATTAGTCAATGACTAATGAAGGTCTATTGACTTTTGTTGCTTGATACTATAGTTAATACTGTGGCTAACATGTGTCAATAGAGATTATAGCCTAACAATATCTAGTCGTATGTACGGTGTTGTCTCTCTTCGAGACGTTGAGGGTTTGAGCCTCGTGTTCTATAGTGGTTTATATTTAAAAGTATGATTATATGATATATATATATATATATATATGTGTTTGTCGTTCTAAAAAAGCTAATACATGGCAAGACGTATGCAACGCTTTCTTATAACATCATGTCATCACTAAATATGCACTTATAACTTATCATGTAAATTAATAAAATAGAAGTATATGTTTTCGTAAGTTAATAAACTATGGAGCATTTATTTTAATTTAGTTTGTTTTCGTTTAACATATATCCATACCTTATTGCAAACCAAGAGAACATACTCGTTGGTGATAAAGTGTTGTATCTTGAGTTCAAACTTTATGAGTTTAAAATTTAAATCGTGTAAGTTGTAACTATCTGTGATTTGTGTTAAAAAAAAAATTAGCTAAGAAAGCATTAAATCTCCTATTAAATTGACTGTAATTCAATTCCTGGTTTAGCAACCATCGAGACTATTCTCACTCTTGCCATTTCCAAATCATTGCTCGTTCATCAATTTAGCGTTAAAAATGCGTTCATATATGGCGATTGATCTTTATGAAACCGTTTACATGCATCAACCGCTAGGTTTTGTTGACCCCTCAATAACTCATCATGTGTTTTTTTCAAATCTCAATATGCTAAAGACATCCTTTGTGGGGCAAACAAGTCCCCATATAAATTGTGTGATACTCATGTCAATACATTCTTCAAACTAATTAGTGCCAATGATAGCAACCTTCTACACGATGGCAACATGATGTATTGAAGCCTCATAGTCTTTTAATACCTCACTTTTACTCGCATAGATATCTTATATGTTGTTCAACAAGTTTGTGTGTTTATGCATGCTCCCAATAGAGTTGCATTTTAATTTCAAGGAGCGGGTCTTATGTTATATACATGACACCACAAATTACGGCTTACACATCTCCCCCGCCCGGTCACTCTCATGGCCTACTTCAATGATGACTGGGGATGCTCTAACTCGCAACAATCCGAATCCAGATATTGTGTTTATCTAGGTGATAACCTCTCATCTCTTGGTCCTGAAAATTTGAAAGCAATGTCCACTTTATTCGGGGAAGGGTTCGTATAGCCACATTTGACGTACTTCATGCGCCTACTTCTATTTAGTATGAAAATATCACTACTAGAAAAAACTGCTTTTATGACGTGTAATGCGCGTCGTAAAGGGGGTCAGACGACGCGCAAATGCGCGTCAAGGAAGCCCCCGTCATAAAGAGAGATAACACACATTTTGCTTGTGGATCAAGATGACGCGTATTTTGATTGTATGTGAGGATCAAGATGAAGGAGAAGAAGAGTGATGAATGCGAAGGTTAGGGTTGTCTATGAGGATCTAGATTTGGAATTGTAAGCGGAGTGGGAGCTGAGTAATGGAGATTGGGTTTTTTTCTTTTGCTTTTGCTTTTGATTTTGGAGATGGAGCTAAGAGATAGAAATATTAGAAGCAGGAATGGTTTTGTGTGAGCGGGAGATGAAAACATAAGGTGACAAAGAGACATGATTTGCAATTTCAAAACTATACTCTGTGTTTTTTTCTTGTTTTTTTTCTTTCTCTATGACAATTATTTTGTGACACACAAAAATGCACGTCATCTACTCCTCATATTTTAAAAATTATGACAGTTTTAATGACACACACATTTACGCGTCATAAAACCAGTATGTGTCATAATTCACACTTTATTAAAGGCCATTTTTCTAGTAGTGTATCTTTATTCTTTACTAAAGCCTTCCAACAACCAACAAGTTATTTCAGACTTTTCGATTCAGTTTGAATGTTTGTCTTACTCCCAGTTGAACTAGTCGAGCTGAAATAGCCAATATATATATCTATATGTGTGTGTGTGGTGTAGATATAATGATATATTAGTTTGGTATATTGTATAACCATTTTTTAACAACAAATCTACCATAATCTTACTACTAAAGTGCATTCTAAACTAAATTACATGAATGTCTATGTTTGAATCCGGAACCTCCAACTAAAAGACAAACGTTTCTAGCTATCAAGCGTATTAGTCCTACATTGATTGTATAACCATTTTTATACGTGATAATATTCGTATTCTCTCTTTATTCAGGGACATTTCCAACTGAGGATCTGTAGGCAGCCATTTGCTAAAATAATTAAATTAAAACACCTTTAATTTTATAATACGATCAGAAATAAATAATGGAAATGTAAGACAATGAGTTACCATAAGAAAATTTACAATCATGGAAAGAAAAAATATAAGGAAATAAATATGAATTACATTTAAATGGGAACTACAATAAAGTAGGTTAAGAATATCTAAAAAACAAATTGTAGGAAAGAAATGACAGAAAGTTTTGAAAATGTTTTAGAGAACAAGAAATAAATAGATAAGCAAAAGTAATGAGGTGGCTAAGGATAGGGTTAGACTCAATTCCTTAAAACAAACTCCGGGTCTTCACGTGAAAACCCATTCTATTTTTCATGGTACAGTAGCCAAAACTGCGTTGTACAGCCGGGACGAACTAACACCAAAAGCATCTTAAAATTGCTTGAAGCTATGAAGAAGGATCTTTGAAGATTGCTAGAGAGCATAATTTTTTAGAGAGAGTTATTAGTAGAGAGATGAGAGAAAAGCAAACGAATTGCTTGGTGTATCAAACTCAACAAATGAGCCTACTATTTATAGTGGATAATATTCACTTGAAACACTCAAAATAATAATGATAGTCACATTCATTAAACGTCTTTAATGAATTGCTTTTCTGTTATATTGACTAAAAATGGTTGTTTTTAATGGAATTAATGTGGTTAAAACGAAACTACAACAATTACCTGACTGTTTCAGCAGCTTCTGACTAAACGTGTGCGCGCCAATCTCATGCAGTTGCGCCACGCGCGTAGGTTACCCAGACAGCCGCATAATTTTGTTTCGTGCCATGTGTAGGTCATCGAGACCCACACACTGCACCTGTTTCTGCACGTAGGCACAGAGGTTATCCCCGCCGACCAGCCTGCTGGTTCGCTTCTACGTACGCACACACAGACGTTCACCCCACGCGCAACCTGGAGAACTCGCCCACAGACATGCGCAGCGCTCTGTTACATGCCACCCGCAGCTTACCGAGACTCTCGTACCTTACTGGTGTCCACGCGCAGGCACAGAGGTTATTCGCACCGACCAGCCTGTTGGTCCACTTCCATGTAAGTGCACACAGGCGCCCAACTCGCGCGCAACCTGGAGGACTTGTGCACCATACCATTTGTACGCACGCTGAAACCAAGCCGCGCCACACAGGAGGCACTCGTGGACATGTCACACCACGGTGACTGACTCGCGTCATCTTAATCCATGCAACCTGCCTATGAGGCCAAAAATACAAAGGCAGCTCTCAAGCAGAGAAGCGAAATGTAAAGTGCGCCATCAAAGTGCCACGTTACAACCAACGCCCACGCCACATGCTCGTATGTGTGCGAGTACGATTTGGAGGTGATGTGCACCCATTGTGGTCCAAGGGATGTCTCTTAATAAAGGAAGCAATCTTAAGAATAAATCCCAACTTAAATGCCACTTCAAGTTTCACCCCCCCCCCCCCCCCCAAAACCAATGTGGAACCCTCATCTTTGAGCATATATATCTCATTCATCTTAGCTCCATTTTGGACGTGATTTAGTGCGTTGGAAAGCCCTCACATCGTACTACACAAACGCAGAAAGTACCAACTATATTAACCTCTGAAAATACCAGCTACATTAATCTCAGTTACATGTAGTTATTGTCCAAAATTGATGAAGAAAATCATTTTTCACTAATTTTCTTCCGGAAATTCTAACAAGATCATCGAATAATTGAGAAACTATAAACTCTTTTAGATAACACAAATACTTAGAGTTTTCTTCTTTTTTTCTAAGAAGTGTAATTTTAAAATTTATTTATCAAATATGGAACTTTATACCAAAATGAATGTTTTTTTTTATATTTCTTTATTTTTAATCAATTACACTATGAAAATAATGAAAAACACTTGTAAGGAAATTCATATCCCAATAGTTCTTGTTGTTTGGCTAAGTATAGAAGATTACATCGGAAGCTAAAGATCCAGGGTAATGAAGTTATCCCAGAAGATATGAAGGACCGGAGTAGCTAAGTTATCTCGGAAACTAACGGTTATCTCGGAAGAACAAGGTTATCTTGGTGTTTAAGTTATCCTAGACAAGTACTTATTCCTGATGAATCTCAAGTTACCTCGGTAAGGAGAGTTAACCCAGAAGTTGACTATTCACTGTACTTATCCCGGTGACTGAAAAAATCACTTTTATCAGTCTGATAAGCAACAAAATTGTTCCCACCGCACCAGTAGCCGCTAAACTGTTTCCGTTGACATTTTTATCCAATATGTATAATTTTTTAGTGACCATATTATTTGTTTTTTTTTTTGTACTTAAGGGTCAAGAAGATCCTTAGAGAAATCAAGGGCTCTCATTAATTTCCTGTAGGCACTATATATATTGTATCCTTGTAACAATTGTAACCCTCGAATGTTCTCATCGTTTCCGTTTGCGAGTTAATATAATCGATAGTACCGAGCTTATACAACACTTGTGTTCTTACTTGCTTATTTTTACATTCGAGTCAATATTATTCTAAATGTGAGAGTGAATATTAACTTGATTACGTCTGGTTAATCTTGTGAATAATCTTGTCTTAGGTTATTGAGTGAACCGCCACGATCTTACAAGTGGTATCAAAGCCTTGGCTCTTGTTTTCAAGATTTCCTTTTCTTTAAAACTAATATTATTCACTTGCTTTCACAATTCAACAACCCCTATATTGGATGAGCTAAAGGGGAAATCGACGAGGCTAACATCGATTTATTCACAATTTCAAGATATATACCATTGACGGATGATGTTGTTGGAAGGTCCGGACTATGAAGAGCATGATGAAAAAGGTTATAGAAGATACTGTAATCAAATATGAGCAATCATATAAAAGACCGTTTAGTAAGTTCAGAATTTTGAAGTTTTTAGTGCTATAATTTGACAAATGTATTTCATTAATAATCTGACAAATGTATTTAGTTTAGTTTCAGTGTTTCACCTAACTTTTATGTTGATGAATGTATTTAGTTGGGTTTCACCTAATTTTAATGTTGACGAATGTATTGAGTTTTGTTTCAACTAACTTTTATAGTGAATTACAAATTTTGTCTGTTAAGTTTGCACGTTTTGCAAATTTTGTTCTTTACATTTACTAATAACATTGAATATCCTTTTAAACTTCATAAAGTTTGACTCAGTGTCTTTTGGCACAAATTTGTTCGTTACGCCAAAGGACATTCAGTGTAACTTTTGTACAATATGAAGGACACTCGGTGTAAAGTTTGTTAGGCCAAAAGACACTAAAGGGAACTTTGTGAAGTTTAAAGGACATCCAGTGTTATTAGTAAAGGTAAAGGACAAAACTTACAAAACGTGCAAACCTAAAAGATAAAATTTGTAATTTACTCTAATATTTATGTTTTTTTAAAGTTTAGGGTTGTCTTTAAAAAAAATACAAAGCTAATACTAACCGGCTAAACAAGTTCCTACCGGTTTCCAAAATTTCTTTTCCCAATAACCGGTTCGACCGTAACCGTTTCCTTTGCTAACCAGTATTGACTAGTCAAAAGCCTAACCGAAACCGGTTCCTAACGGTATCCGGTTGGGAAAACCCGGTTTGTGCACCTCTACACTCAAACATCACTCCTTTTTTTTAATGACATGTTTGAGCTCAATAACATTGCCTCCTCATATATCCATCTTTAATTTCAGTGAAAATCCGGCTATTTCGGAGAAAACTCATGATGTCTCTAGCCCGGAAAGTATTTTTGTTCACACCGGTATTTGAACCCAAGACTTTATGGTCTCAAATCCTTCAAATACCATTGTGCTATGAGATCGTAGGTTAAAACATCACTCTTTAAATAACAAAAATAGATACCAAGTACACCGCTTTCGAGGTTATATCGGTTTATGACGCATCTTAATATATAAACCTTAATGTCCACAACTACTACATAAAATAATCCCGTTAAACAGCTTTTTCCGAATTGTTTTTGTGATAAATATATAATTAATAGTTTGTCTTCAACATTAAGATAAGATATTAGTTAAATCACAATAAACAATTAGTCCATAATTATGGGGAGGATTATTGAAGAGCAGAATTAACTTGACTAATTCAAATAAGAGTACATTGCAATTGAAGAGCAGATTTTAAAATTTACGTTCTTGGAGTTTGTCCGAAAATCATGTTCCATCCTTACAATTTAAAATTTACACTTTACATGTTTGAACTAAAGGAACTTATGAGGTAACTGTTCTATTTTTCACGCAGGGTTAACTGTTCTATTAAACATTATTTAAATGACCAATCTACCCCCAAAATGTAACACATTAGGTCCCTCCCTACTCGTACCAATTAATATGCTTAACACCATCATCGCTCACATTTAAAAAAAAATTAAGTTAATCTCATAACAAATATTAGATCTTTGAAAAATATGAATGTATGATTATTTAATATATTTTTGTTACATTCTATTTGACTATAATATTGTT
The DNA here is from genome assembly GCA_039602395.1 of Deinandra increscens subsp. villosa. NCBI lineage: Eukaryota > Viridiplantae > Streptophyta > Magnoliopsida > Asterales > Asteraceae > Deinandra > Deinandra increscens. Next base: position 11,929,813 of record JBCNJP010000007.1, on the reverse strand, counting down.
TTCAATTTGTAAAATTTGTAAAATTATAATTAAACAATTTTATTTACAAAATTTTGAATTTAAAAGCTTCTACATATATAAAAATTAAAACGGATGATTAATCGATTTAGTTGTTCAAAACAATTGAGTTGATTAAAATGAAAAACTAGTGTAATGATATAGTAATCGTCCATAATGTAGATTTATTTTTCAAAATTGATAAGAAACATAAAAAATTATAACCATCCATAATTAATTTCATTTTAAATTCATCTAGTATACATGGTTTAATTTATATTAAACTAGATTCCGTAACTCATGCGTTGACGCGGAATAATGCGAGCACACAAAATCATTGCATTGTTACAACGCTACGTAAAGAAAAAAAAATCATGTAACGACCAAAATGCTCAAAAAACTATGTTACCACGACCAAAATAAAACACATTCCTACTCTCGTACCAATTAATATGCTTAACACCATCATCGCTGTCATTTAAAAAAATTAAGTTAATCTCATAACAAATTAGATCTTTAAAAAATATGAATGTATGATTTAATATTTTTTGTTACATTCTATTTGACTATAATATTGTTTTCAATTTGTAAAATTCATAAAACTATAATTAAACAATTTTATTTACAAAATTTTGAATTTAAAAGCTTCTACATATAAAAAAATTTGTAAAATTCATAAAACTATAATTAAACAATTGTTTTCAAGTGTTCATATGTCCTTTATCTATCTGCCACTTCATCTTTCTTAACTGTTATCTCATTTTGCTTTTTCTATACGCATTATTTCGTTTTCTCTCTCACCCAACCTCAGCTAACTCCTCTGGCTTGGTGGCCACCGAAGCACGGCTTTTTGGCTGGTGTGCTTGATGTTTGATGTTTGTGGTTGTACTCCGATGTGCCATCGCCTGTCTGATGTAAAGCTAGGAGATACCAAAACAACACAGACAATGATCATAAAGAGTTTCCGGATAGGATACACGGGTTAGTGTGGTCTGAGTTTCCGGGTAGGAAACAAGGGATGGTGTGCTCTTTTGCAAACAACTCTGAGGACAATATACAATCAGTTTTTAACAGGTGGAGTGTATTACATGGAATGAATGATCTCGAAGATAAAAATTAGGATTAAGGGGGAGAATGAAAGAGTTAATCCTAATTTGATGGAAATATTTTGGAGGAAAAATCAAATATATTAAGAAAAGATTTTGAGATAATTTTAGGGTTTATTTAATTAATGTATTGAATTTATTATTTTTGGTTTGTTTTTGTGAGAGTTTGGTAACTTTTCATTCCAGATATGTACGTGAGGTTATAAATTATGTGATGGAAGCTGTTGTTTGCTCAATCAGGTGATTAAAATTGCAGCCGATGGAATGATGATCATGCGAGTTCTACTGATCGACAGAATGATCGAGAACAAGGTCGAGGGAATGTAAAGCTAGGAGATACCGAAACAACACAGTCAATGATCATAAAGAGTTTCCTGGTAGGAAACACGGGTCAGTGTGGTCTGAGTTTCCGGATGAGAAACAAGATATGGTGTGGTCTTTTGCAAGCATGTTTGAGGACAATACACAATCAGATTTTAATAGGTGGAGAGTATTACATGGAATCAATGATCTCGAAGATAAAAATTAGGATTAAGGGGGAGAATGAAGGAGTTAATCTTAATTTGGTGAAAATATTTTTGGAGGAAAAATCAATATATATTAAGAAAAGATTTGGAGAATTTTATGGTTTATTTAATTAACGTATTGAATTTATTATTTTTTTTATTTGGTTTCCTAGTTTAAGTCTAATTAGGTTTCTTTTTTTCTATGGTGTAGTTTAGTATAAATAGAGGTATAAGGCCTTGTATTTTTTGTGGTTTTCGTTCAAAACAAAGTTCTTATAGTTGAGACGGTAGTCTCTAAATTCTTGGTGTGTTATAGTGATAATATAACAATTCTAGGCCAACATTCTTTAAATTCCTTAAATTATTTTGTATACTCGTGTTTTCCCCGTGACAATATACGGTAACACACACTTTGCACATCTAGTATATAACAAACTGAAACTTTGAGTTTGTGAGTTACTTAGCACGATTTATAGTGGACACCAATCGAATACTGCCACGTGGCACTTCGGTAGGGTGTCACGTCATTTTTTTCCATTTAGGTTTCTTTTGTACTAGTTTCACATCGTCGCATTTATGTGTCATTTTTTTTAGTTTCCTTGTTGTTTTAGTTTAATGTCATTGTGTGATCTTTTTGTATTTGAGTTTTCTTTACGTTGCATTTTGTTTCTATTTTCTTTTAGTTTTCATTCATTGTGGTTACACACCATCGCGTTTACGTATCATTTTTTTTTTTATATTCCACTCTAACAATGTAACTATTTTGTGTACTCATGTCATTCCCGCCACAACACTCATGTAGTGAAATTTGTGTTATATACTTTTCAAATGCGATTTACCACGCCTCTACAGGGTGAGTCGTTCTTTTCTAGTCGATAAGTAACAATCATAAAAGTATACTAGAAATATCTATTAAATATGAAAAAAGCTTGTTGGTTTTACATTAACTAGGTTTATTCCACCACTTATGGTGGGAATAACTCATGATTATGAAAATAAACAATTAATAATTTCACTTTTAAAACCAAACCAAAGTGTTGCCACCCATCCACTTGTCCTAAAGGTAAAGTTGTTATGTTTGTTTTTTTAATAACAAATAAACACCTTTTCTTTTTAGAACAGCGGCAGAACAAAATCCCTTCTTTTCGACTGTTGATAATTTATTTTTAAATTCATATTACATGTCTCCTAATAAGAGTTGAAGTTCCAACTTTTAAAGAAGTAAACACCAAACAAACATATATCTAATTCTAGTTTTAAAATTATATATTACTGTCTAGACTTGAAATTCAACTTAAACAAAAGGCAATCGCTGCATGCATGTTATAAAATTATAGTAAAACACACTTATAGATACATGTTATGTTCGTATTTTTTTTTAGGGAGATAATACTGCTTAAATTTAGCAATAATTGTGATGAAAATGTGACTATCAGGATCAGTGTTATAAAAATCGGTATTAGACGACACCTAGGCGCCAATCAGAATTTTAGTGAGGAATTTTAGGCTAGTCGGACCATTAGTCGGGTTGGGAAAAATCGATAGAAAATCGGTCTAAACGGTCCGAGTAGGTCAAGACAGTGGCTAGGCAACGCTGCAATTCTGGCCGGATTTGAGTATTCAGATAGTGATTTAGGACGTCGGTGACACAAGAAGAATCAGAATCGAAAGAAGATGAAGAAGAAAAGAGAGGAGGTTGCGTGTATGTAAGTGTGTTTTAGGCTTTTAAGGTTAAATAAGTGTATTTTAACATCTAACTCCTCTATCTTTCACTAGTTTCCTTTCATCCCTAAACTTTCTAGCAATTTTTACAACACTAATCAAAATATTATCAATATGGTATAAATTGCATTAAGTTTAAATAATTAACTTATAGTTTTTGTACTATATGGAGGTTATCTTTCATCTATATAAAACAATAGAACCTTTTTTTTAATATATTTTGGGGTTGTAAGCTAGGCTGTTGTATGTAGGGGTGTTCAGATTTCGAATCTGATTCGAAGACCTCGGAATTCGGTTCGATTCGATTTTAAAATGAGCAATTTGAAATTTGGTTCGAAAATTTAAATTCGAATTCGATTCGATTTGACGTCTAATATCGAATTTCGAATCGAATTAAAGTTTGAGATTTTCAATTCGATTCGATTCAAAATTTGGAATAGAAATAATTATATATATATTTATGTATAAATAATATTCATATAAATATTTTGAATTACTTTAACTTATTATAATTCATACCCTATTTCAAAAGTTTTAAAATTTTAAATCTTTTAGTAGTTTTGAAAATAAAATTAAAACATCTTTTATTTTGTTCAAATCAAAATGAGTTTATTTGGATTCGATTCGTATTCGCTTTGAATTCGAAAACTGAATTCGAAGCAAATTTTGAATTGGATTTCTATTTCGAATTCGAATTTGATTCGACGAATTTATTTTGAATTTGAATCGAATTCTGAAAGTTTTAAAAATTAAAATTCGAATAATTCAATTCGAATTATTCAAGTATTCAAAATTTGATTCGTTGAACACTCCTAGTTGTATGTAAAGTTACTATACCAAAATATAACATACGTTTACTCTTTTTTCTTTTTTTATTTAAAGTAACCTAAATAATGGTAAATGGAAAAGAAATGGGAGGGGGAGTGGGGGTGTCCCTAAGAATCCCCGATATTAAAAAATTAAATGGTAAATTAAATAAATATTAAACGGTAAATAAAAGCGTATTATACGAAAGCCAAAAGATTAAAAAAAACGTAATGATGAAATGTGTCAGCTCATTGCTCGTAAACTTTAGTGGAATCTTAACTGAAATGTTTGGATGGACGGTGTACCAGTGGCTTCACCAAGGACCTGCGGCTTCATAGTGGCTACCATCCTCACCCTTGTGGCTTCAACACTTGCAGCTTCAATTTGAAAGCGTGGATCCTCAGGAAGCCGATGGAAGCCGGGAGAAAATGAGGAAAGTCGGGCTTGATTATGTAGGGGAAGTCTTAGGCTTCAAAAATAAACCATACCCCCTCTTTAGGCTTCAAAGTTATTTCTCCTACTCATTATGATGTGACATTCTCTAATTACACTTTTATTTTAAAGCCTAATCCTTAATCCTTAAGGGTGGAAGAGGTGAACTGTGAAAGCTACATGAATTGAAGCCTTTCTGTGAGCTTCTACCACATAAGATAAATAAAACCAAATTAAAACTAAATAAAGCCTAAATGAAGGGGGTGAAACTTGAAAGTCTAAGGTTTCAATGGCATTCTGATAAATTTTGTAGCTTCATTTTGGTTGTTGCCACTTGATTTTGAGCGGCTTCATGAAGCCTCATCACCAAACCGATTTTTGAAGCCCTTCCACAAGGGGTGGAAGCCGCCTCCAAGCCTCTCCTAGTCGCATGTTTGAAACCACCCACCCTCGGTGGACTATAAATACCGAGTCATGATATGACATGCTCTTATTGTATTCAGTTTTAACGAAATAGAGATTGAGTCTAATAAAAAAAATTGTCTAGCAAGTTTAGGTTAGATTATAAACTGAGTTATGATAGGGTATTATAGTATTCAGTTTTGAGAGATTTTCTGAGTATATAAATGTTTGAATGTTATTCACCAATATGTGGACTTGAATTGGTATCTGAGCCAGTCAAGAACGTACCCAGATCGATCGAGAACTTGTTGCGTTCAAACAAGATTTGATCCATCGTACCCATCTATTGGAAGAAAAAGAACAAGCAGATTCTCATTCTCTATTTCAAAGTTACATTTTTTTTTTTTAGAATATATTGTGACAAGATATTCTCAAAGTTAACAAATCTCTATAGTTTCTTCTTGGGAATAAAAAATGTTGAAAGAGAAAATAATATTGGAAGTGGGTAAGGTTTGGGATGCTATAGAATCGGGATCTAATGAGAAAGACAAGAATAACTTGACGATTCCTCTAATCTTCCAAGCGATACCCGATAACTTGATCATCCAAGTTGTAGATCAAGACACCATGAAAGCCATATGGGCGGAAAATAAATTAAACCTGTAACATTATGGTTGATCGGCTTAGGAGGCACGATTGCAGATGTAATCAGCCGAGTTTAATAACTTGAGGATGAAGGAATCGGATCCCATTAATGACTTCGAAGGGAAGTTATCTTGCTTGGTTCTTGATCTTTCTGGAAGCCAAGGTGGGTCATACCGTCATACTCAATACATATAAAAATTTTGGAAAAAATTGTGAAAATATAAACATACTACGACACTACTAGACGAAAAAACCGCAGGGGTCATCGCCTCCCCAAGACAATGCTAAGCTTCGCCAATAGATGAAGGTAACAAGGACCAAGAACCATTTCTACAAGATCAACCACAAATAGCAAGTCTCGATACACAAGCCAGTATTATTATTATTTTTTTTTTGAACGGCAATTATATTCAACCAAAAACCGAGCAATCCTAATCTAGCAAGACGCTAGACCGGACCCCAAAACAAGCCAGTATTATTAGAATGAAGAATTTTGCGGGTCAGGATCTACAAGAGTTGGACCAAAAGATAAAAGATGATAAGCCAAGTACGAGTCATGATATGCTCCAAGATCAAAGTTCAACTATTAAACCCATATTTTAAAGTCCAAGAAAGAAAGAATTCAAAAGAAAGGATGTGTAATGATCACAAGAAGCAAGTGTTCAAAGTTATTGGTCAATATCATATAATATCATATATTTGTGTTTATCAATATCAATTATTGGACTTGACACATATTATAAAGTTATATTCAACAGAGCCAATAATTTTAGCAATAAAAATGTATAAAAAGACCACTTTAATCATTTATTATTTAACCATATGAAGATGGAGATTAAAATATAGTTTTTTATATTGGCGTTTAATCTTTAAACATATGGATGGGAACAAATATGGGTCGGTACAAATATGAATAAGGCATCGGATGGCGTAATACGAGGTATGGATAATTGGGATGCATCGACCCTATACATTTCCATTATTTAAGTTCTATATTTAATAAAAAATGATTTGGAAAAATTAAAAATACACATAAGCAAATGACCAAAACGCCCACAATCTAAGCCCAATACAACCAAGCCCATTAGCAAGAAACAGCAGCAAGCCCAGTCAATAATCCAAGCAATAAAAACCATGCAACCCAAACAAATTAGGTTTTGCAAATACCTTTAACATCCCTCTTAA
>JBCNJP010000007.1:11851282-11922511 GCA_039602395.1 Deinandra increscens subsp. villosa | reverse complement strand
TACCCGTAGTGGGGCGTGGCCGGGCGTTTTTGGGCTCTATAACGCCCCCTATAACGCCCACCCCCACTACGGTGGGGCGTTATAGGGGCGTTATAGAGGAGGGGCGGGCGAGGGGCATTAGCCCTTTAACGCCGAGAAGAGGGGAGAATGGTGGGGAATATAGCCGTTGAACGGCTATATAACGGTTATATATATATATATTTTTTTTTTCAATTATTTTTTAAATCCTACACTATATATATCACCATAATTTATAAAACTCACACTCATTCCTCTCATACTCTCTTATACTCTCTCAATTCTCTTATTTTTTTTTAAAAAATGGGCTCTCCCTCTTCCGCCACTCGACTTGGTCTCTTCGACGATGAAGAAGACGAGGTTGTTTCCGCCGCAATTCAACTTTTTGACGTGCCGGTTTCACGCCCAGTTATTAAGCGGAGACACCTCGAACGTGATCGTAATGCGGCCAATGATAATCTGATGAGAGACTATTTTGGGCCCAACCCACTCTACGACGAAGAGACGTTCAAGAGACGGTTTCGAATAACCAAACGGTTATTTTTGCGTATAGCTAAGGATTTGGAAGAACATTCTCCTTATTTTAGGCAACGGTTCGACGCCACTGGAAAGCTTGGGTTCACTTCTATTCAAAAGTGTACGTCGGCGATAAAAATTCTTGCGTTCGGCAACACTACGGATATCAACGATGAGTATTTGAAGATGGCCGAGAAGACAACGAGAGACACGGTGGAGGAATTTTGCAAAGGCCTTGCCGACTTGTACACGACGCGGTATTTGAGAAAACCAACCTGGAACGACATGCAAAAGCTATACGATCACCACGAAGAAGTTCATGGTCTACCGGGCATGATTGGAAGTATAGATTGCATGCATTGGACTTGGGATAATTGTCCAACCGAATGGCGAGGACATCACAAGAGGGGTGACCAGAAAGGTCCATCCGTTATTCTGCAGGCCGTATGCTCAATCGATCGTTGGATTTGGTACGCCAAATCTGGTGTCGCGGGGTCTCTTAATGACATCAACGTATTGGAAGGTTCTTCTGTGATTGAGGATTACGTATCTGATAAGATGGTGAAGATCGGGTTTTACGCGAATGGAACCTACTACCATCATGGATATGTCTTGGGTGACGGGATATATCCGGAGTACTCGATAATTGTGAAGACATTCAAGGACCCAATTGATGAGAAGCGGCGACATTTCAAGAGGGTTCAAGAGGCGGCTAGGAAGGACGTCGAGTGTTGTTTTGGAAATCTTAAAAAAAAATGGCACTTTCTAAAAAATCCTTGTCGATTATGGACGAAGGATAAGATGGAGGATTGTATGCGCGCAATTATCCTCATGCATAACATGAACAAAGAGGATAAGGGTCATGCGATATGTGCCGACTTTCGCCCCGAACATATCCAAGTGATGCCACCTGCGACGAATGAGAAGCGACTTCAAAACTACGCGATGTTGCGTTCTAGAGAGATACACAACTCTCTAAAAGCGGATTTGGTTGAACACACTTGGACCTTTAGGGCATTTGATTACGTGCCCGAACCGGTTGTGCAACAAGAAGAAGAGAGTGACGGTGAAGAAAACCAAGAAGACTACGACGATGTCCAATCCGATGATTAGTTTTTTTTTATCGTCTTTTGTTTTGGTTGTATCGTGTTTTTATTTTTATTTGTAACCTTTTATTTTTTTTAATGAAAGTATTTTGTTTAAAAAAAAAGAAAAAAAAATAATAATTAAGTAATGATGGTGGGGCTTATGGGCTTTATGGGGCTTTATCCACTACACCATAAAGCCCCATAAAGCCCCTTGCCCAGTCAGCTGCCACGTGTCAGTTAATGCCCCATTTAGTAGGGGTGTTCAAAAATATCCGAATCCGAAACTGAAATATCCGAAATATCCGAAGTCAAAATATTCGAAAGTTCGGATATCCGAATTTTTGGATATCCGAAATTCGGATATCCGAATTTTCGGATTCGGATTCGGATATTGATTTTGAACATTTTCGGATATCCGGATATCCGAAAAATATCCGAAATAAATATTTTTTTAAATATTAAATTATATATATTATTTAGTTTAACATACTTTAACTTAAGAAACCCTAAATCTAAAGTTTTAAACTTCGATGTTCACTCTTTTTGCCTCTTTGGATCCCGTCGTCCTTCAAATCTCGACCCTCACTGGCTCATTGTCTTACACCGCCGATTTGTAGTTTCCCATCGAGCTTGTTGCACACGGATTCGAGCTTCAAAATCGAGACATTTGATATCTTTTTGTTGGTATTTGACTATTTAATGTATTTGTATTAGACTATTTGCTCATTTGGATGTTTATCACTAGTAATTTTAGAGATTGAATGTATTTTTTTTTTACTTTTTTTTTTGTTTTGAAAATTCGGATATCCAGTTTACTATCCGAATCCGTATCCGAAATTTCGGATATCCGAATTTCGGATATCCGAAATTTCGGATACAGATTGGGATAGTGAAAATCAACTATCCGAAATTTCGGATATCCGAAATTCGGATATCCGAATTTTCGGATATCCGGTTTTGAACACCCCTACCATTTAGGGCTTTATGGGGCCTTAACCACTACACATAGCCTTAGACACTCAAACACTTATTTTGTTGTTATTTTCTTTTTTTCTTTTTGTTTAAACCTGCTGGACCTATATTAATATCATTAATACCTCGTTCAAACATACTAAATAAGTCTTAACCTTCCCGTAGTTTCTTCTCTGATTTCAGGGGTAGCGAAAAAATAATTTCAAGGGAAACGAAATCTGTAAAACGTTAAAACACAAAAAATATTTTCACATCGCGGTGCAAGTTCAGGGGTAGCGGGCGCTACCCCTGCGATGGTGATGAGTCCGCCCCTGACACTTGATGTTAAAAGATAATGTTATCCAGTCAGCTGCCACATGACATGATAACACCATCTTTCATACCAAGATATACAATATATACCAAGATATACAATATGGCCTAAGAAGATTATTAAAGTAATTGACATTTTGATCGTTAACATGCAAATATAATACAACTTTATATTGTCAATTTGTCAAGTGATAGGTTGATGCCTCTTGATCTTTTTTTAATAGGATATATTTTTTTTTCCGACAGTAAAAGATTTTCTACACTTCTTAGAAGATTGTGTAGATGATGTTGAACAAACAAAAGTAAAAAGTAAAGGTAATGGATGATACATTTCAGTTCTCCATGCAGGGACGGAACTAGAAAAGTTTTATTTACGGAGTCATTAGTTTTAGATGTTTTAGTTTCATATAAACGTACATAAATAAATTTTGTCTATTACTTACTAAATAGTTTTTAATGCAGGCGCGCGTTGCGATACGAAATTGCGAGTAAAGAAAAAAATAACTGAATAAAAAAAATTCTACATGATTTGCTAAAAAAATCTATACCGCAACATTGATAACGATATAATAGTAAAAAGATAATAGTAAATGGCTAGAAATGAAGATAAGAGAAAAAATAACGCGTGAAGAAAAATAATATGACAAAATGTTTGTCTATTAAAAAAAGTCTATAGTTTTATATATTGTAATATTTAATTATAAAAGGGGTCTAGATTTAATGTATTTAAAAAGAATGAGTCTATAATGAAAGTAAATAAAAAAGAGGTGGAAAATGAAGTACCATCATTTACTCTACTCATTTATAACACTAAAATTAATAAAGAAAGCTGGGGAAAAAAATGTTAAGGACATGATTGAACGCTATTGGGCTGTAAGGTTTTAGGCCCAAACATGTTGGCTTTAGTGGTTCATGGGCTTAACCCACTATGTTTAGGCCCGGCCTATTACTAACCCTAAATCTTAGTCTATAAATATGAAGATATGGTGTTACCATCTTCTTGTAACTTGTAAGCACCTTTTTGTAATACTTGAAAATACTAGTGCAACCTATGGACGTAAATCGGTTTTGATCGAACCATGCTAAAACTATCGTGTTCTTTACTTTTTGTTTCTTTTGTTTGTGATCGATACCCGTTATGGCCTAACAAACACCTTGTGTAGCGTTTTATATTTTTAATTTACTTTTGATGTCCTTCGAATTTGGACTAGCAGAGATTATATTGGGAGAAATGGAAGTCTCACCAAGATACACTAAATTTATTAACCGTCTGTGGGCTGTATTTGAACTCGAAAGGTATGTTTAAAAAAGAAGGTATGTTTAACCTTCTTTTTTAAAATACATGTCGAGTTCAAATACAGCCCATACGCGGTTAATAAATTTAGTTGTATCTTGGTGAGACTTTTCCATTTCTCCTAATATAATCTTTGCTAGTCCAGATTCGAAGGACATCACCTGTAAATTAAAAGAAACAAAAAGTATCGGTCACACAAGGTGTTTGTTAGGCCATAACGGTATCGGTCACAAACAAAAGAAACAAAAAGTAAAGAACACAATAATTTTAGCGTGGTTCGATCAAAACTATTCTACATCTACAGACTGCACTAGTATTTTAAAGTTTTACAAAAGGCCACTTGATTTTTATTTATTTATTATTATTATTATTTTAGATATTACTGTTACTTCACTTTTTCAAACAAATTATAGATGATGAAGTGGCATTCATCAGTACTAGGAGGCTTTGATATTTTGGGGGCCCAAAGCGAATTATAAAAATGAGGCCCTCTTTCAAAGTTAGTTTTTAATTTATCTTTTGTTTACAACTCATATGATTAGGTAACGAGATTTATATAGACATTGTTTTAACTAGCATGATTCATATAGTTATATATGTGTTAATATTGTTAGTCATATATATCTAAATGATATCAAAAATCCTAAAAAATATAGATATATGATAAGTGTTTGAGTTAACTTGATTGGCAAAAGAAAAGAATGTTAGACAAATGATATTATGGTTTATTGATATTTGAAGAACTAAATAAAGAAAACTGAGTTTCAAAGTGGGTTTCTTGAGCCTCTAAAGCAATCCAACGGAAAAAGAATATTGAAACGGGTAAAAAAACTTGTTACTACCGCGGTTAGGACAATGGTTTCTTTAGAAACAAAGTGGCAAATCTACCATTGAGATACAAGCCTATCATTGTATAATTGATGAAAGTATTCTTAATATTAACTTACTCGCAAGTTTGTTTTTTGAAATGGGGCCCCAAAAATTTGGAGGCCTCAAGCAATAGCTTGGGTTTGTTGTATGTAGAGACGGCTTTGGGTAACTAATAGCATACAATATTTTACATATATATAAGTATACTAGGATAGAACCCGTATGTCATACGGGTTGAATCATTAAAAATGTATATAGTTGATAATCACACACTCTTCTTAATACCGGAATAACGTATTACATTATATTAAATAAAAAGATAAAGTTATTATTCCTAATATGGTATTGGTGACTTTACCCTCTTTATCAAAAAACAATATTTAGAGCTCATGTCTTTACTTGTATATTTGAAAAATGCAACGTACAGAAGTGATTGTTAAAAAAAACAATCTAACCCTGAATAGCAACTAACGTTAATTTATGATTTGACAAACTTGAGACTTTAAGTATTTGTAGAAAGTTAGGTGAGTATAAAGTTTGATCAAGATTATAATGAACACATATAAAATCTGAGTTATAATCAATATTATAATGTTATATCAATAAAAAAATGTTATATTGGTATACATTAGAGCTCATGTCTTTACTTGTATATTTGAAAAATGCAACGTACAGAAGTGATTGTTAAAAAAAACAATCTAACCCTGAATAGCAACTAACGTTAATTTATGATTTGACAAACTTGAGACTTTAAGTATTTGTAGAAAGTTAGGTGAGTATAAAGTTTGATCAAGATTATAATGAACACATATAAAATCTGAGTTATAATCAATATTATAATGTTATATCAATAAAAAAAAATGTTATATTGGTATACATTAGAAAACTTATAATTGAATTAGTCATTATGTTTAAAATTCTCAAATTGGATGAACATGGATCATTTGATATGATAGAAAATCTTATCTTAATCCTAATAAAACAATAAAAATTGTGCTACATGTCTCATTTATAAAGTGCCCACATCACCACGCCACATGTCAAGCTCACATTGAATTACCAATTTAAGAAATCGTCAATTAAGATAATTACCAATTTTATCAAAAGTAAAATTTTATTTTAAAATTTTGATAAAACTAATGTAGATTTCATTAATTACTCAATGATTTTAGTTTTTTTTTATGAAATAATCAATAACTTGTCAAACATAATAAATTTTTAAATGTATTAAATTATTATTTAATATAATATGAGAATTTTATATCAATCATAATTTTTAAATTTCTTGATCATTATTTTTTTTTTGTACTTATCTAATATTATATATCTATATTCAGCTCGTGTAGTATACGGGTTACTAACCTAGTATTTATTATTGGATCTTATGAACATGATTTTTTCCGTTTATGAACTTCTTTATAAAAAGTATCATCCACAATGTTGATTGAATCCGTAAAATAATATTAGGTATTCATTAATTAAAGTATTAAATATAATTTGCTCAGTTATATTTGAAAACACACGAAATAAGTTTTTATTGGTATTTTATAAGTTTTTTTATATACTTATTAAAATGAAAATAATAATGTTTATAAAAAAATAATAATAAAAATAAGATAAAAATTAATATATGATTATCATAGTTTCATAATATAAATAAATACAAATATATTATGATTAATTATAAAATATGATATAATTTCCAATTTAAAAGTATTAATTAAGGAGTAGATTGGGAGGGAAAAATTTTGTGAGAATTAATCTACTGTTGACATGTGTCAACAATTGTAATCATTTATTAGAGTAGGAAGATAAGCTAGCCTAAGAATTACAAATATATATTTCGCTATCCATTCGAAAAATACCAGTTTTTACCGGTATCGGTTTTAAAATTTAAAAAAAAATCTAGTACCGGTACCGGTATCGTTTGAAGGTTAATAAAATTATGTATGTCTCTCCCAATAATGAGTACAATATGCCCTATATATAGATCTATAAAATACATTATGAACCCTTCTATAATGGTCAACATGACTAATATATCTATAACTAATACGCCCCCGCAGTTCGAGCGGTAGGAGAACGAACGCTCAAACTGTCTCTAAATGTTTGAAACAGGGGACGTGGAAGGCCCTTAGTAAAGATATCAGCATACTGGTACTCTGAGGGAACGTGCAGAACGCGAATATGGCCAACTCGAACCTTCTCTCGAACAAAATGAATATCAATCTCAACGTGCTTGGTACGTTGATGTTGTACCGGATTACCAGAGAGGTAGACAACAGACACATTATCACAATAAACAACGGTGGCGGAGCGAAGAGGAACATGTAACTCAAACAGAAGGTTGCGAATCCAACTAACTTCAGCTACCGCATTGACTACAGCTCTGTATTCTGCCTCTGCACTAGATCTAGAAACTGTCGTCTGTCGCTTGGAGGACCAAGATAAAAGATTATCCCCCATAAAAACACAATATCCAGATGTGGATCGTCTAGAATCCGGACACCCACCCCAATCAGCGTCCGAGTAAGCAGTAAGAGACGTGTCTCGTGCTACTGTCAATCGAATACCGTGATCCAGAGTACCCTGTAGGTAGCGTAAAATACGCTTCATAAACTGAAAGTGTGGCTCCCGAGGGGCATGCATAAATAAACAAACCTGCTGAACAGCATATGAAATGTCTGGACGAGTAAATGTGAGGTACTGTAACGCACCCGCGAGGCTCCGATATAAAGTTCCATCGGCTAGTAGTGGCCCATCATCTGCACTCAACTTAGAATTCGTATCAACCGGTGTGGCACAATGTAACATCCCAACATTTGAGAAATACGTGATTAATATGATTAATACACATGATATATGTGTTAGAAAGCTAAACGTGTTAAAACGTTTGAAAAATGCATGTTTACCCATTACCGGGTAATAAATCGATAAAAGATAGTATTGCATGAATGATATATGTGTTAGTTGATAACATGAGGAGAGAAAATAAAATAATATGTGTTTTATATCAAAGATAATTGATGTTAGCATGAAAAACGTAGCTAAACGTTTATATGATGGAAATAAATGATAACCGGGAGAAAATAGGTTTACACGATTACATGATATTGAAATCATGTATAGATATATGTCTAATTGTATGAATGCATGTGAAATATTCATTTAATGGATATATACGTGGAATTACGTGTTTGGATAGTTATACGTGTGAAAAATGCATGCTTAAATAGTTAACAAGAAAATAGAAAGGGTAGAAAGTGTAAATTATGGAAATACACAAATATATATATATATATATATATATATATATATATATTGTTATATGTAACCCGAACCTTCAAGAATGTTAGAAATATGTTTAGGAAGGTTGTAAGATGTAAAATGATAGTTACATCAAAAGATTAGGGTTTAATATGCATAAGATAAAAGTTAAAGGGCTAAAAGTGTAATTTATTTAAAGTTATGAATACTTACGGATATTATACGTATCTATACCTTTTATAAGTACCCCGAGACTTATAATGTATTATAATAATATCCTAAAGTGATTCGGTACATAAAATAATAAGTATTATAAAGTTTGAGGGGCCAAATGTGTAAATAATGAAAAATATATATAAATATATATAAAAAAAATATATACGCATGTATACGTATATCATCGAGAGTGTCCCGAGCCTTAGAAACTTTTATAAATATGTCCTATAATGATTTGGTGCATAAAATAATAGAACGGGTGAAGTTTAGGGGTTAAAATGTAAAAAGAAAGTGCAGGGACCAAAACTGCCAAACTGGCAAAGTCGGCTCGCGGCCTGTTTCCCTCTTTGTCGCGGTCCGCGACTCCCATAGCTGTGCAGAAACGTTGACAGCAACGTTTTTTGAACTTGGGGAGCACGATTCGGCCATCTAACGTGTCGTTTTTGTTGCCTAATCACCCTAGACACTTGTAGGAACCCTGAGTGACCTCCATGAGTATAAATATGGCACTGGATCATCCATTACAACTCGCAAATTCACCCAAAATCACCATAAAAACCCTAAAACGAACCCAGACCTTCTTCGGCAAAATTCGAGCAATCAGTGAGGAATTAGAAGGCCATCTTCTGCAGTCCTACGTTTCTAGGTATACTCTACAAAAGCCCTCTATCAATTCCTGTTAATATGTCCATTTGATTAGATTTCTAAAACTATGCTTAAATTAGGGTTCTTAATGTTATTTTGCTCAAATCGGGTGATCGGGTGGGAGTTAGGCTCTGAATTTTTGTAGGTAATCCTAATTTAATGTGTTTTAAGAAAGCCCTAAGTTTATTTCACAATTGGAAAAGTTTTGGTGAAGGTTTTGTTAACGGGTCAAAATTAGGGTTTTCATAACGTTACTCTGCCCAAATTGAGCAAACGGTTTTGAATTAAGCTTTGCTATTTTAAAGGATATTATAAAATGTTATAATGGATGATACCCTAAGTTGGTTTGAAAAGAAAATGAGTTTTGATAAAGAAACGAGAAATTTATGAAATTAGGGTTTTGAATTATGATTATTTAATATAAAATAATCTGAAGGGTATGGGTACTTGAATTTTGGTATGGAACTATGTTTATATATATATAATAAGTATATATGGGGTTAAAATGGATAAATGATAAAATATATAAGATACCGAGTTAATCGGATATTTAGAAGTTCGTGCGGACCGGAAGGGTAGGCACCTGTACACTGGGGTTACTGGCATAGCGGGGGTGTCGCCATCCCATCTGGGCAATGGCATCCCAACACTGGGCGATCCCGGAGTGAGTGTCTACTTATAGGAATGCGCGTCTTCATAATTATCAATAAAAAAGAAGATAATATACCTATAGGGGTATTTTGGTCATTTTGACCTTAAAAGAAGTAAACCTTAATAATTAGATATTATTAAGATAATATAAGAGATAAATAAACATAGGATATGTTTATAATGTTAAACCTTGCGTTAATGCCATACGATACGCGAATTAGGTTAACCAAGGATTCTGTCGGAGGTTCTGTCCGAGTTTAACAAGTAAAGAGATAAGGTGAGTTCTACGAGCCCACTTTTAAATGTTTTAAACGCTTTAATGTTTTCGGGCTGATATACATACAATGTTCAATTGTTTACTTAAAAAGTATTTGAAATGCTTTTATCTGAAAGTTTGATTATCTTAATTGATGAATTGATAAACTGTTGAAATGATACGTGTTATGTTATGAAGATGCCAATGAATGGTTATACGTGTTAGTAATGTATATAAAATGATTATGATAGAATAATGCATATGAAATGATTATTAAGGTTATGTGCTATATTCGCTTTGAAACTAGGTATCCAAATGATAAGGGTTTGTTAATAAACGTACAAGTGAGAATGTATGATTATACGAGAACGGGTGATGCATTTGATATATTATTATGTGGTGGATACGCCGTTGGTACATCCTGTATACAAACATGGTAGTATAGTTACCCGGTATATCGAAAGTGTGGAGGATACGCCGCTGGTACATCCTGTATACATACACCTAGGTAAATTGGGGGATGTTCAGTTGTTGCAGTATATGAGTACATTATCATGTTTATTAGCACACGTGAGCCACCTGGATATCTAACTAGGGGCGGGTAGTAGTACTGTGGTGGTTAAGGAGATGTTCGATAGAATGGAACGTCTAAAGAGGGTCAAGGTTACGTGAACGGTTGTCGTTGCTGAATGGTTGGGGGCTTCCAGATGAAGTTACCTGAGCAGTCTTCGAAACCGGGAAGGTATAGAAGAAGTAGAACGGTTGTCGTTGCTGAATGGTTGGGGGCTTCCAGATGAAGTTACCTGAGCAGTCTTCGAGACCGGGAAGGTATAGAAGAAATGAAACGGTTGTCGGTACTGAGGTTAGGGGGCTTCCGATAAAGTCACCTGAGCAGTATTCGAGACCAGAAGGTATAGAGGTGTATGGAATTCAGGTCATAGGAGTTAAAGGTTATGGAGGTAGATGTTTTCTAGAGAAACGTGTATGGTTATGATGTTATGTTATGTATGACTTGTTATGTGTTATACTTGATAAATGTTGTAAAAAGGGATTTTGCAGGTTCAAAGGTTTTAACCTCACGAACGAGGTAATGTTTTAAAATGTAGAACTCACCAGCGTAAGCTGACCTTTTCCCAAAACCATATGTATGTCAGGTTTAGGCGAGACGTCTGGAAGCAAGGGCGGAGCCCTCGTGTTAAGAGAATGATCGGGCAAGCTATAGAGGAAGCTGATGAGCGTGCTGGCTAGTTGTAGATAAATAAAGACGAGATATAGTTGATCGCTATATAGATAGATTGTAAATTATCTCAGTTACTTTACGTACTTGGCTTATATTATAAATAAAAGTTTTAAATTTTCCGCTGCTTATCTCTGTTGTGCCACGTGTTCATGAGTAAATCCGATAAGTGACCCCTCCTAGTGCCAAGTCTGGGAGTGGGCGTCACAAGTTGGTATCAGAGCCTTGGTTTAAGAGATTTAGGTACAAGCGCGGTATCTAAACTTAAACTAGGACTCCAGGTAGAGTAAGTTGAGATAAGAAGGTAGATGCCAGCCACGATAGCTTGTGCCCGTAAGGACGAATATGCATAAGGAACATAATAGGTGGGACTTGCGGTATGCGTATATGGAAAATACACGATTGCAATTAGCTACTGCAATTTGGCATTTTCCATATAAATAGACCATAAGTACTAACCATTGTGTGGCCAAGTGCAAGAAGAAGAAGAACGTTCAGAAAGATAATCTAGGAATCGGTTTGAGCTGATGATGAAGATAGAGAGGCGAGATGTAGACATTAGGGAATTATGTGCTAGAAGTAACTGGGTTTTGAACGCATCGTAAATATATAATTGTATCGGATCCTGCACTTATATACTTATCATGAATTCAAAATTTAGAGACTTTATGTCACACAAGTTCTGAAATGTCATCCATCTTAATTAGGATCTGAAGATGTCTACGAGTGGCGATCGTGCGAGTGCGGAACCAGAGAATAACGCCGGAGCTAATGCATTCACTAACGAGCAGAGAGCGGCTATGACGGCAGAGATGACACGCTTAATACAGGCGACATTACCTGATATATTAATTCAACTTCAAGGAGCTGCGAGAGTTGGTGCTAGTGGAGCCCGTGGAGCTGGTGGAGCTGCAGGAAGAGGTGCCGGAGCTGCACAACCTAGAGTAGGATGTTCGTTTAAATCGTTTAGTGGTTGTAGACCTCCTTTGTTCGACGGTAATCAAGATGCGTTAGCTACGTTCCAGTGGATTCATGAGATGGAAGCAGTCATAGAGATTAGTGAGTGTAGTGAGAACCAAGCCGTGAAGTATGCTGCCCACTCGTTTGTCTCAGAAGCACTACACTGGTGGGGGATGATCAAACAGACGGAAGAAGAAGGAGCTATTGCTGCAATGAAGTGGAACGATCTGAAGAGGTTAGTTTTAGAAGATTTCTGCCCTAAAGGTGAGCTGGAGCAACTGGAAAGGAGTTTTCTGACGTTGGAAGCTGGGAACATGACGCACCGGGAATACACTTCAAAGTTCAACGCAATGGCGAGACTGCTACCTACCTTAGTCACTCCCGAAGCTGAGAGGGTGAAGCGTTACGTGCAGGGATTTCCGAGTAGAGTTAGGGTGTTGATCAAGGCAACTGAACCAAAGACATTTAAGGCGACGGTGAATTTGAGTTCCAATCTTTACAGCGAGATGTTCGGCGCGAACGGCAGACCGGAAGGAGCAAAGAGGAAGGAGTCGGAGTCAGAAGCAATTTCAAGGAAGGACAACGGGAATCATCACAAGAAGGCGAAGGATCATTCGAAAGACGACAAGCCGAGGTGCCACAAATGCAAGAAGAATCATTTTGGGGAATGCAGGTCGGGAACATCTACGTGTTATACATGCGGAAAGGAAGGTCACTTCTCGGGCAATTGCCCAGAGCGTAAAAAGTGTTATGAGTGCGGAGAAGCGGGACATCTTAGGATGAACTGTCCTAAGTTAGTGTTAAACCCTACCCCACTTCGATCCATCCCGGGGAACACTACGGGTCCGAGAGCGGCTCCTGCAAGGGCATATGGTATGTTGGAGATGATAGAAGGAGATCCTCAGACCTCGTCAGGTAATTCGAGTAGTTAAAAATCATAGATAATTGTTATTCGTTTGCTTTAGTACGTTATGTGTACCATTGCTTGCTGCAGTATGCTTAGATATTAGAACCATTAGAACTTATGTTCTAGAAAGTAGCCGAAAATGTGAAAGCATTATCAAGGATCCCGTAAACAAGCTACCGTAGACAGCTTAGGGTTACGTTTTCCTTAGGGTAGATGCTGAAACGCAAAAGTAAATGTTACCGAATTATGAATGGTTATGATTTGTGGATGAGTTGGGAATGAAAGTTTATGATGTGAATGGAACAGGTTTCGAGGACGAAACCCTGTTTAAGGGGGGTAGAGTTGTAACATCCCAACATTTGAGAAATACGTGATTAATATGATTAATACACATGATATATGTGTTAGAAAGCTAAACGTGTTAAAACGTTTGAAAAATGCATGTTTACCCATTACCGGGTAATAAATCGATAAAAGATAGTATTGCATGAATGATATATGTGTTAGTTGATAACATGAGCAGAGAAAATAAAATAATATGTGTTTTATATCAAAGATAATTGATGTTAGCATGAAAAACGTAGCTAAACGTTTATATGATGGAAATAAATGATAACCGGGAGAAAATAGGTTTACACGATTACATGATATTGAAATCATGTATAGATATATGTCTAATTGTATGAATGCATGTGAAATATTCATTTAATGGATATATACGTGGAATTACGTGTTTGGATAGTTATACGTGTGAAAAATGCATGCTTAAATAGTTAACAAGAAAATAGAAAGGGTAGAAAGTGTAAATTATGGAAATACACAAATATATATATATATATATATATATATATATATATATATTGTTATATGTAACCCGAACCTTCAAGAATGTTAGAAATATGTTTAGGAAGGTTGTAAGATGTAAAATGATAGTTACATCAAAAGATTAGGGTTTAATATGCATAAGATAAAAGTTAAAGGGCTAAAAGTGTAATTTATTTAAAGTTATGAATACTTACGGATATTATACGTATCTATACCTTTTATAAGTACCCCGAGACTTATAATGTATTATAATAATATCCTAAAGTGATTCGGTACATAAAATAATAAGTATTATAAAGTTTGAGGGGCCAAATGTGTAAATAATGAAAAATATATATAAATATATATAAAAAAAATATATACGCATGTATACGTATATCATCGAGAGTGTCCCGAGCCTTAGAAACTTTTATAAATATGTCCTATAATGATTTGGTGCATAAAATAATAGAACGGGTGAAGTTTAGGGGTTAAAATGTAAAAAGAAAGTGCAGGGACCAAAACTGCCAAACTGGCAAAGTCGGCTCGCGGCCTGTTTCCCTCTTTGTCGCGGTCCGCGACTCCCATAGCTGTGCAGAAACGTTGACAGCAACGTTTTTTGAACTTGGGGAGCACGATTCGGCCATCTAACGTGTCGTTTTTGTTGCCTAATCACCCTAGACACTTGTAGGAACCCTGAGTGACCTCCATGAGTATAAATATGGCACTGGATCATCCATTACAACTCGCAAATTCACCCAAAATCACCATAAAAACCCTAAAACGAACCCAGACCTTCTTCGGCAAAATTCGAGCAATCAGTGAGGAATTAGAAGGCCATCTTCTGCAGTCCTACGTTTCTAGGTATACTCTACAAAAGCCCTCTATCAATTCCTGTTAATATGTCCATTTGATTAGATTTCTAAAACTATGCTTAAATTAGGGTTCTTAATGTTATTTTGCTCAAATCGGGTGATCGGGTGGGAGTTAGGCTCTGAATTTTTGTAGGTAATCCTAATTTAATGTGTTTTAAGAAAGCCCTAAGTTTATTTCACAATTGGAAAAGTTTTGGTGAAGGTTTTGTTAACGGGTCAAAATTAGGGTTTTCATAACGTTACTCTGCCCAAATTGAGCAAACGGTTTTGAATTAAGCTTTGCTATTTTAAAGGATATTATAAAATGTTATAATGGATGATACCCTAAGTTGGTTTGAAAAGAAAATGAGTTTTGATAAAGAAACGAGAAATTTATGAAATTAGGGTTTTGAATTATGATTATTTAATATAAAATAATCTGAAGGGTATGGGTACTTGAATTTTGGTATGGAACTATGTTTATATATATATAATAAGTATATATGGGGTTAAAATGGATAAATGATAAAATATATAAGATACCGAGTTAATCGGATATTTAGAAGTTCGTGCGGACCGGAAGGGTAGGCACCTGTACACTGGGGTTATTGGCATAGCGGGGGTGTCGCCATCCCATCTGGGCAATGGCATCCCAACACTGGGCGATCCCGGAGTGAGTGTCTACTTATAGGAATGCGCGTCTTCATAATTATCAATAAAAAAGAAGATAATATACCTATAGGGGTATTTTGGTCATTTTGACCTTAAAAGAAGTAAACCTTAATAATTAGATATTATTAAGATAATATAAGAGATAAATAAACATAGGATATGTTTATAATGTTAAACCTTGCGTTAATACCATACGATACGCGAATTAGGTTAACCAAGGATTCTGTCGGAGGTTCTGTCCGAGTTTAACAAGTAAAGAGATAAGGTGAGTTCTACGAGCCCACTTTTAAATGTTTTAAACGCTTTAATGTTTTCGGGCTGATATACATACAATGTTCAATTGTTTACTTAAAAAGTATTTGAAATGCTTTTATCTGAAAGTTTGATTATCTTAATTGATGAATTGATAAACTGTTGAAATGATACGTGTTATGTTATGAAGATGCCAATGAATGGTTATACGTGTTAGTAATGTATATAAAATGATTATGATAGAATAATGCATATGAAATGATTATTAAGGTTATGTGCTATATTCGCTTTGAAACTAGGTATCCAAATGATAAGGGTTTGTTAATAAACGTACAAGTGAGAATGTATGATTATACGAGAACAGGTGATGCATTTGCTATATTATTATGTGGTGGATACGCCGTTGGTACATCCTGTATACAAACATGGTAGTATAGTTACCCGGTATATCGAAAGTGTGGAGGATACGCCGCTGGTACATCCTGTATACATACACCTAGGTAAATTGGGGGATGTTCAGTTGTTGCAGTATATGAGTACATTATCATGTTTATTAGCACACGTGAGCCACCTGGATATCTAACTAGGGGCGGGTAGTAGTACTGTGGTGGTTAAGGAGATGTTCGATAGAATGGAACGTCTAAAGAGGGTCAAGGTTACGTGAACGGTTGTCGTTGCTGAATGGTTGGGGGCTTCCAGATGAAGTTACCTGAGCAGTCTTCGAAACCGGGAAGGTATAGAAGAAGTAGAACGGTTGTCGTTGCTGAATGGTTGGGGGCTTCCAGATGAAGTTACCTGAGCAGTCTTCGAGACCAGGAAGGTATAGAAGAAATGAAACGGTTGTCGGTACTGAGGTTAGGGGGCTTCCGATAAAGTCACCTGAGCAGTATTCGAGACCAGAAGGTATAGAGGTGTATGGAATTCAGGTCATAGGAGTTAAAGGTTATGGAGGTAGATGTTTTCTAGAGAAACGTGTATGGTTATGATGTTATGTTATGTATGACTTGTTATGTGTTATACTTGATAAATGTTGTAAAAAGGGATTTTGCAGGTTCAAAGGTTTTAACCTCACGAACGAGGTAATGTTTTAAAATGTAGAACTCACCAGCGTAAGCTGACCTTTTCCCAAAACCATATGTATGTCAGGTTTAGGCGAGACGTCTGGAAGCAAGGGCGGAGCCCTCGTGTTAAGAGAATGATCGGGCAAGCTATAGAGGAAGCTGATGAGCGTGCTGGCTAGTTGTAGATAAATAAAGACGAGATATAGTTGATCGCTATATAGATAGATTGTAAATTATCTCAGTTACTTTACGTACTTGGCTTATATTATAAATAAAAGTTTTAAATTTTCCGCTGCTTATCTCTGTTGTGCCACGTGTTCATGAGTAAATCCGATAAGTGACCCCTCCTAGTGCCAAGTCTGGGAGTGGGCGTCACACACAAGGTTTACACAAACTCATAGAAGCCCGTTGTATAATGTCTCTGGCATACTGAGACTGCTGCAAAAATAAACCAGACGCGTCACGTGTGACCGTAATACCGAGAAAATGATGCAAGTCACCCAAATCTGTCATAGCAAATTCACGGGATAGAGTAGTAATCAGCTGTCTAAGAAAAAACTGGATCTGAAGCGGTCAGCACAATATCATCCACATATAATAATAGATAAGCAGTGTATACGCCATGGCGATACACGAACAGAGATGAATCACAAACACTGCTCTTGAACCTGTGGGTCAAGAGGAAACTGGCGAACCGCTGGTACCAGGCCCGAGGAGCCTGTTTGAGGCCATAAAGTGATCGCTTGAGGCGACAGACATAATCAGGAGCAGACTGATCAACAAAGCCTGGAGGCTGCTGCATAAAAACCGTCTCTGTCAGATCGCCATGTAGAAAGGCGTTTTTCACGTCCAACTGATGAATTGGCCAAGATCTAGACACTGCTAAAGATAATACAGTGCAGATGGTTGCCGGTTTAACAACCGGGCTAAAAGTCTCCGTGCAATCGATCCCAACAGTCTGGGATTTACCATTCGCCACTAATCGCGCCTTGTAGCGCTCTAACGAACCATCAAATCTAAACTTATGCCTGAACAACCAAATGCACCGAATAACTGGATGTCCCTGTGGTCTAGGTACCAACTCCCATGTGTCATTATCCATTAAAGCTTTAAATTCATTGTTCATGGCTTGTCGCCAATTAGGGTCGTTTAATGCTTTAATATAAGAGGTTGGGACCGGGGATAGAGGAGTATCAGTATGAAGGTTCAAACGTTCGATAGGCTTAGTGACACCGGATTTAGCACGAGTAGTCATGGGGTGAACATTTTGGGGAGGATGAGGGATGGGAGATAGAGCGACGGACGAATGTGGCTGAGGTGTCGAGGACGACGTGTGGGCTGGAGCGGAGGGCATTGGGCTAGTGTTTGGGCTGGCAGGGTGTGTGTTAGGTGAGGATGGGTTGGTAGGGGAATGGGGCTCAGGAATGTGTGCAGGCGGAGGAGGTGGAGCGACAAAGGGGGCTGAATCAGTAGTGATAGGCGGGTCGGAATGGATAGAAGGAGCGGGATATGGTGTGTGATTGGTTTCAGAAAAAGGAAAGACACCTTCGTCAAAGACGACATGCCGAGAAATATGTACGTGACCGGTGGAAGGATCGAAACACCGGTACCCACGAAAGTTGCTTGGGTAGCCAAGGAAGATACACTGAACCGAACGTGGGTGAAGCTTATGAGGTTGAGTGGCCGAAAGGTTAGGATAACAAGCACACCCAAACGCACAGAGGTGATCGTACATTGGGTGACGGTGATAAAGGATGAAAGCGGGAGTGTTAAAATTGAGTCGTTTGGTAGGAAGGATGTTGTGAAGGTAGGCCTCAGTATGAAGAGCTTCCACCCAAAATGGAGGTGGAAGATGTGCTTGCGTGAGAAGAGCCCGGATGATGTCATTAAGGCGGCGAATCATCCGTTCGGCCTTACCATTTTGTGGGGATGTTTGCGGACATGAAAAACGAAACCCGAGGCCGTGATCGTGAGCAAAATTTTGAAAGTCACGATTATCAAATTCACCACCCAAATCACACTGGAAGGACTTGATAGATTTATTAAATTGGGTTTGAATGAGTTTATGAAATTTTTTGAATGTGGGAAAGGTTTCAGATTTAAATTTGAGGGGGTAAACCCACACGTGATTGGTAAAATTATCTATTAAAACCATGTAATATTTATAACCGGTTTTGCTCAAAATGGGAGATGTCCAGAGATCGCAATGTATGATATCAAATGGTGTAAGAGTAACTGATACAGATTCGGAAAATGGAAGTCGTTTGCTATTAGATAATTGACATGAGTGGCAAACATCAAAAGATTTTTCTTTATTACAAGAAATAAGTTTGTGACTAGACAAAAAATCTAAAACGTGGGCGCCCGGGTGACCAAGACAATTGTGCCAAAGATGAAGAGAGTGAGTCAAGCAAGCAAAACCATTACTTAATGGAGATGTGAAAGGATAGAGGTCGCCCGAGCTATTATGGCGGGAAAGGAGCCTACCCGTTTTGAGATCCTTTATAGAAAAACCAAGTGGGTCAAATTCAATTGCAACTTGGTTGTCACGAGAAAATTGACGAACGGAAATAAGATTTTTAATGATATTGGGGGCTAAAAGGACATTATTTAATTGATATGTTTGGTCTGGAAGGTGATGTAAAGCATTACCCGAACCCTTAATCGGCAACGTGTCGCCATTCCCAACAAAAATATTACTAATTTCAGATTTTGACAATGGGATTTGAAATATACCTGGGTTGGATGTGAGATGAGTAGACGCACCCGTATCCATATACCATGTGTTAGCTGCTGAATATTGTCCGTAAACCAAGATCCTTCTCTCTTAGGAGCTTACGGAAGCAAAAATTCTGAGCAAGACTCTTAACTTTTTTTTTTTTTTGTTCTTCAACGAAGTGGAAATTCAAACTTAAATATCACCCAAACAAGAATTAATATCCACCAATCTAGTCTTGTCAGAGCTTGTCGGCTAGAATTTATACAAAATCAAAGCTCGCACGGAACCAACTCGTAAGGCGGAAAAAAGAATTATATTGCAAATCAGAATTCCATGTTCCACCGAGGTAAAATCGAACGGAAAAAAAAGAACTTGGAAGAAGATGAATTGTCAGATGCGATGTACGACCAAGGGAAAAAAAATAGGGTTTGGAAGAGGAGGATCTTTAAGGCTGTGATACCATGAAGGTTAATTAATTATGTATGTCTCTCCCAATAATGAGTACAATATGCCCTGTATATAGATCTATAAAATACATTATGAACCCTTCTATAATGGTCAACATGACTAATATATCTATAACTAATATCGTTTAGGTTCGGTACGGTACCAGTACGAAATCGGTACGATACCAGTACTCGGTACCAAAAGCTCATCCCTAGTTTAGAAGCTCAGGCTTTGGCTTGTTTGTTGAATGAGAGTTAGTTTGGGCGCGGACTTGTTAAACCGGACTCCAGCTTGTAATGAACATATATCAACTAGCTCTCAAGCAACTACTCTAGTCACACAATTACTTATATGTTCTCCATAAATCTCGTGGAAGTTGTTTTTCATGTGTATAATACCAATGCTTGAGGTTGCTATTATCAACTCATTAGTTTCTCTTTTAGTTCTCTTTTAGTTCGTTGTTCTTATCCCGACCCGAACCTGTATTGACATATACTTCTTGTGATTTTGGCAGGTATTGCACTAATAGCAAAGACATAGTTGTGTCCGAGGAAAAGACTTCACATATTTCTTGGACATGTAACATCGATGAACCTTATGAGCGCGATATGTTTGAACATGCGCTTCTTAGAATAGTACGCCAAGGATGCACATCATATGAACTTCAATACTTGGTTTGCTCAGCACAAGGTGCAATGGCAAGCCGATTAAATATAAAAAATTGTCACGCTCATGTGATTGTGATTGTCCTTTTGGAAGATCAATTGATCTTAAACTAAATGCTATTGCTGCAATAAAAGGCAAATTGAAAGTGATGATGAAGATAAAAATGTGTCAAAACTTTTAACCGCTAAAAGAATTTTGAAGTGGATTGATAAAGAAAGTGAAATACAAAGAGGGAATTAATAATACACTAGATAAACACCCTTTTATGAAACATACAGAGAGAATTAACAATCGACTATTATTTAATGATTTTTTGTTTTATTTTTTCAGCATATCTGAAGTAAAGGGAGTTTTATCTAGTATATTATTAAATCCCGCTTTGTGTTTCACTTTCTTTATCAATCCACTCCATAAATTCCTTGAGTAGTTGAAAGTTTTGATTCGTTGCTATCTTTATCATCACTTTCAATTTGTCTTTTATTGCAGCAGTAGCATTTTGTTTAAGATAACTTATCTTCCAAAAGGACAATCACAATCACATGAATGTGACAATTTTTTATATTTATCTGGTTTGCCATTGCACCTTGTGCTTGAGCAAAACCAAGTCTTGAAGTTTTTTTTTTTGGAACACCAAAAATATATAAAGACACAGGTTAGAAATCCTAACCCGGAAAGAAAAGGAAGTTACATAAATAGGAGAGGGTTTTGTAACCACTCCGTCTAAGTTATTTTAAGTTTCCTATTTCTACTCACAATCCACATAAACGAAAATTGTTTGATCGACTCTATAATAAGCTCCTTTTTTAAATCACCAGCTTTAAAAATGGCCTCATTACGCATCTTCCAAATTACCCAACACGAGATGATGAGAATGCCTTCAATGATGTCCTTTTTTTGCTTCCAAATTTACCAAGTTTTGACGTTGATATGATGTGTATTCTTGGCGCAATTTTCTAAGAAGCGTGTTCCAACATTTCGCGCTCATAAGGTTCACCGCAGCTAGATGTCCAAGAAATACATAAAGCCCTTTTTTCAGACACAACTATGTATATGCTATCAGTATAGCTATCAGTGCAATACCTGCCAAAATCACAACATGTATATGTCAATATAGGTTCAGGTCGGGAGGTTTCACGTTTGGTAAGAACAACGAATTAAAAGAGAAACTAATGAGTTGCTAATGACAACCTCAAGCATTGGTTTTATACATACGAAAAACATCCACGTGGTTGATAAAGAACAGATAAGTAACAGTGTGACTAGACTAGCTGCTCGAGAGCTACTTGATATCGGTTCATTACAAGCTGAAGCCGGGTTTAAACAACTAAACAAGCTCACACCCAAACTAACTTCCATTCAACAAACAAGCCAAAACCCGAGCTTCTAAATAGTATATGATATGTTTTATATAATGTAAAAAATAAATAATATAATATAATAAATGTTATTATACAAATAATTATGATAAATTAACCAAGTAATAGTATGTTAAATATACTAAAGAATAACTATTTATCTATATAAATACATAGACATGATTGATAAATAATAAGCTAAGAACAAAAAACTAGAAGAGTAACTAACTACGTTGGTAATGACAACTTTACTCTTTCTTTCATACACATGATAAACAAGCTTGAGCTCAAAACTGAAGCTTGTTTAATAAACGAACCAAAGCCCGAGCTTGACCAGGCTAACAAGCCTATACGAGCTTAATATTTGTATCAGTATAATCAATTTTATTTCATATAAAAAATATATTATGTAATAAGTATTATTATACAGATAATTATGATAATATTTTACCAACTAATACTATGGTAAATATATAAAAGAACAGTTATACATTTATATAACTAATAGATAAATAAATAATAAACAAAGCTTAGCTCTTTGACATCCCTTGTTCTAAGTAGGTTGCACCTAGTGACTATGGAGATAGAGATGTGTTCCGTTCTTGGATTTGTAGTTATATAATTATGTTAGTTAAGAAAATTTTAAAACATGTTTTTCATTCCGCATTTTGTTTTTAAAACATGTTTTTCATTCCACATTATCCTTTAAAGAGATCGATCATTCCACATAATGATGGAACCCTAACTTTCAACTACAGTGTCACAATATTCTTTTTCTTTTAACGACAAGATATATTATAAACAAAGCTAACTCAAAAGGAGATAGTAGAAAAAACAATTACATGAAAAATAAAACGGATTTAAAATCCACTCGTTTCAAGTCAAATTGACTTTACTATTCCTACTCATGATCCACGTATATGAAAACAAAACAATATTGTCAAAAAACTCGTCATTCCGCACCTTATTAGGCTGAAGATCTCACATCTCACAATTCCGAAAACTCCAAATAACCCACCAAGTAGTAAAGATAATAGCTTTGAGCAAATCCTTCTTTACGCGAGATAAATGTAACCCCTCAATTGAATGAAGAGTCTCCATGGGAGAGTTTGCCAGAAAAACTATCAACCTCAAGCCAAGCCCCAATACGATCCATTAGCCTAGACGTAACAGAAAACTCAACAAAGATATGATTCAGAATTGTTAGAACAAAGCAGGCAACGTAACTAATCAATCTTAATTCCCCAAAACAAAAGATTTAGATTTTTTCAGCACTAAATCAACATGCGTGTAACAGGATTTGAATAAACAACCTTTTAGTTCAAAATATCTTTTTAAAATCTTAGACACTGTAATAAAACTTTATTTAAATAGATAATTTAAATAAACAAATGAAAACTTTCAAGTCACCAATTTGACTAAATCAAAATTAATGAAAACATTTTTAGGTAAAGATATATTACAAACATCAATGTACAATTTACTCATTAGAGGGGAAGGATTGGACCGGACGCCGGTGAGGCTACCAGCAGTGGCGAAGCTTGAAAAAAACTAGTGGGGGGTCGGGATCTATATAAAAAAATTTCACAACTAATATGGGGGGTCGAAACCGGAGCATATCGAAATTTTCTACACGAAAATTATATACTCGTTACATCGCAAAAAAAATTTCGGGGGGTCGGGCGCCCCTCTCCGCCCCTTATATCCTTCGCCACTGGCTACCAGAGGGGTTTAGATAGCAACAAGATATCATAGAGAACACACTTATTGGCGAAGCCTAAGCTTGTCCGGGGGGTGGGGGGTGGGGGGGGGGGGTGGCTCCTGCGGTTTTTTCGTTCAGTAGTGTATATTTTCGTGATTTTTTCCTGAAAATTTTATAAAGTATTGAGTATGGTCTCCTCGCTTTACGGCCCCGGTCCCGTCTGAATTTTTGTTCAAACTTCTCCACTAAACACCGTCCCACCCAAGCTAGTGAGCACAAGACAGAGGGATTATGATCACTACATGCAAGTGGTTTATGAGGTGATGAGTAAACATAGTGCAACTATGGCTTGTAAATTATGTTATAAAACTTGTAAATTGGAGAGAAAGTCCGAGGCACGTGAGGAAATTAGCATTTTCATAGTTTGGTGCGTTTATTAAGGAGATAAAAAAAATGTATATTATGTTACACAGCTTGTACATTGTGCTAGTGAGATGGATGAGGTGAAAAACGACCCTCACCCCTAATTTCGAATCAATAAAGCATTGCATGCTAAAAGAGTGGATTATTTGTATATTCCATGTGTTCCAACTTTTGTTTCATTCCAAAATTTTGTTAGGTATCATATGCTTTTAAAAACTGTTAATTTGGTCCCTTCTTTAATAACATATAGAATACTAACTGAATCATAAATATAAAGTGTTATATGTGGAAAAAAATATAAGTTCCTAATACTTTTTTTTATATTTCTTACAATTATCCTACTAGCAACAACTTACATGGGTAAACTACGACGTTGACAACAAAAAAGTGTTATAAACTTTTGGTCATTTTGAATCAGAAATATAAAGTGTTATATGTATCATTTTTCTTAACTTATATCATTTTGATAACTTGTAAAACGAAAAAACAAAAAACAAATTTAACTAGAAAGCTAATAAACTTTTGGTCACAAAATATTAAAGTGATGAAACCTGCTAACTTATTCAGATGATAGTGTCATAGGATTAATATTTAATATGATGTCATAACATATTCAAAATGTAATATCCAAGTAAAATTGAATTCTTTTATAAATTACTAAAATATAAATGAAAGGCCGGCCCATTAGTTGTAACAAAAAGGTTAGGTATTTAGGCCCAATGTTATTCACCAACTAGGCCTATAAGGGAATAAAGACAAATAAGTCTACAAGTGTTTCTCAATCCGAATCATTCATGTTCTAGCAGACACAATGTACAATCAATGGACTCGGAATGGGCCAAAGGAGCCGAACGAGTTTGTTTGCTTTTGTTTGAAGGCATTGCTCTCCCCGCCCATGGAACATCTTGCAATTGGATGGTCAACTGTGTTTAAAATCGGGCCTAAAACTTAGATTCGGTATGAAATCGACAGTAGTCATGTTATATTCTCCAAATGAACCGATTTAATTGTTTAAAAACTTGAGGAAGCGAAACGCCTTTAATGGCATTGGAGGACATTAGATATCGTGTAAAAATGGTGATGGAAAGTGGGCAATAAACTCACACACAAAGCATCTCATGTATAGGTCAAATTGATGGATCTAGCAAACCAAGCCCAACAGGTTATCATTTTGGATCAAATTATCTGGGTTTCATTGGATCTTCATGGACATATGTTTTTATTGGGCCTATTGGGTTTTGTTAGATCAACATGGAAGGCAGTTTATTCTTCACTATGTGCTTCAAGCCTAGTGCATTCACATCATGTTACGCATACATGTCTCATTTTTTATTTAATTTCAAGAAAAAAGTAAAATTTGTTTTTGATTTTAGGTTCCATGAGATTCTTTAAAATATAGTTTAGTTTAGAGAATCTAAAGAAAATATGAATAAATAGAGAATCTAAAGATAAATCTATATCTATATAATATATATATGAAAAGATGGTGATGTCACATGGCATCACCACAACAATCCATTTTGTGGTTTTTTCGCTCAAATTTTTTCCAATAAATGAAATTTGACTTTCATAATATAGTTATGATTATTCAAAAAATAGAAAGAGTCTAATTACAAACTGTATAATTACGTCTTTAATTATATTCTAAAAAAGTCAAACACATTTAAAGATTGAATTACATATCGTAAATGACGGATTAGGATTTGAAATAAAAAAGTCAATTTTAAATCCAATGAGCCTTAAATATTGTACTTTCAAACAACTAAATTAATTCTTATGAATTTTTAATAGAGATATTATCGTTATAATTGCATTCTTAATTTTATTATTTTTTACAAACAATTATTTCTTAAATAAATATAACAATATAATTAATATCAATAATTTTTTTTATTGTTTAGCTACACAAATTCCCAAATATATGTATCATAAGGGTGTCCTTGAGTGATGCTTATGACTACTCTTAGATTATTCATGCACGATTATAATCAAATGGTTTTGTTTTTGTGTTTTATTTTATAATTGAAGAAGGGTATGATATAAACTTTAATTTTCTCTTAAGTTTTAGAGATTATACTAATGTTTATATCATTTTTATATTTTACTAGGAAGTGAAAGTGGCTCATTGTAGAAGAATCATTGAAACTTTTAACTGTATATTTCTAATAAAAAAAATTCTTAGATGATATAAAGAATCATTAGTACATTTTAGTTTTGATTTTTTTAAATACCGTCGTACGATGCACGGGTTTCAATTATCGAATTACATTGATTATAATATTTAAATTGTTGGATTTAATTTTTAAAAACCACCCGTGCGTCGCACGGGTATCAAAAACTAGTACGTATATAAAGATGGAGATGTGGAGGGTTTTTTAGAAACTTTAAAATTTTAGTGCTAAACTAGTTTTTTTTTATCTAAATTATGTGGATATGGATAAACAAGATGCTGTGAACGCTCAAAAGCGATCTTTAGCTTGTGAGGAAATGTTAAAATAATTTTAATATACTGCTTAGGGGTAGGGGGTGGAGAGGCCCCCGTACAGCCTTTAAGAAAAAAAGTTATTAATGACACACACGAATACAGTGCATAGTAGGGGGTGGAGAGGCCCCCGTATAGCCTCTAAGTGCAGCAAATGGAAGACTAAGATCGTACGCTTTTAGGCTCTCCACAACGCTAGACAGGGGATCCTTCCCACAAACGCGTCCAGTCAGCATGCCACATCAGCTTTTTACCCATTCTTTCAAATCCTTCCCACAAACATTTTTGCCACAACATTGCACTTCCCACAAACACACATTTTTTCCACATCATCATTTATTTTCTATTTTTATTTATACATTATTTAATTATAAATATTTAAAACAATACATAAATTAAAAATAGAATTAATTAATATAGAATTAAATTCAAATTAACGTCAAGTTTTAAAATAAATAAATACAAGAAAATGCATAATTAAATACTACATTTGTCTAGTCTCCCATAGATACTCGACAAGGTTATTTCGTAGCGCATGATGAGTGTCCTTGCTACGGAAGCTTCTGAATCTCCATTCGGGCCTGAACTCTGTCGTTGGCCCATTGTTGTAACTTGGAGGATCGGGTTCATGCTCCTCACATGACCAATTTGTTACCCCCGACCCTTCATCCCCTACAATCATATTATGTAAAATAATACAAGCTAGCATCATATCACCTAACACATCTAGGTTTGCATATCTTTCTGGACCTCGAATAATGGCCCACCTAGCTTGGAAGACACCAAAAGCTCTCTTTACATCTTTCATTTCAGATTCTTGTTGTTTCTTGAAGTACTTCATTTTGTAATTATCCTCGGGTGGATATGTAAAACTCTTCACTATTGTCACCGATTTCGGGTAAATATCATCCGCAAGATAATACATTTTCGTGTAGATGTGCTCATTCACTTCAAAAGTACAATCTGGTGCACTTCCCTCCAATACTTCATTAAAGACCGGTGATTGATTGAGCACATTGATGTCATTCTTTGCACTTGCCACTCCAAAGAATGCATGCCAAATCCAAAGGTCATTTTATGCAACTGCCTCTAGCATAATGGTCGGATGACCATGGTCACCACGTGTGTATTGACCTCTCCAGGCGGTTGCACAATTCCTCCAAGCTCAATGCATACAATCAATGCTTCCAAGCATTCCGTTAAAGCCGTGACCGTCTAAATGCATTGCCAGTAAACGATTGATATCCTGGTTTGGCTTTCTGAGATTTTCCTCTCGAAATATTGGTATAATCGACCTGTAGAACTTATGCATACATTCAAGGGCAGTAATCTCGCCAATTTGAATGTATTCATCGACTTGGTAAGCTGTACTGCCATATGCCATTTGAGGTATGACACTTGTGACTTTTTGTCTAGGTGACAAACCCTTTCTTCCTACAGCATCATATCGCTGTGAAAAATAGTTATGAAGTTCACATTAACCTGGGTCAAAAATACTGTCAAGAATGCGGTTAAATAGTCAGGACGACATCCTGAAACGACGCCGGAAGAAAAACTCATCATACACCGGTTTAGGGGTAAAATAGCCATTCCATTACTGTAGGTATCCGGCAACAGACCTCTATCTACCTCTTTGCGTTTCTTATTTTGCTTTGAGGATCCGGACGCTTCTTCGTCTTCGCGATCTCATTCGGATATTTGATTGGCAATTGTTTCATCTACCCCTTCCCCATCGAGAACAATATTTTTGAATTGTCTAAAAAACATCTTGAAGTTACTCAAGCTTCGACCGGAACTTATTTTAATACATGTTGGTAGAGTGAGAGAATTTGAGAATTTGTGTGATATGAATGAGTTGTGGATTTATATATATAGATGGTTGAGGAATTAAGAAAAAACTAAAAATAAAGAAAAACTAGCCGTTGGAAAAGAAAAAATTTAAAGAATCCGTCCCTTGCAACATGTGGACCCACGTACGTGCGCCCACGTGCGCCGTCAGCATCGCAGCACGCCAGGCGTGCGCCATCCACATCGAACGGACGTACGAAGGGTGCCCGCGTGGTGGTCAGTCTTAGTCTAAATTTATGCACTTGAGGGCAGTTTTAAAAATTTAGAAGGGCATTTTTAATATTCACAGACAACTATAGGGAAATTAGGGGTACTTTGAGAGCTTTTAAGGGTCATTTTAGTCTTTAACCAAGGTCTCTAGTGTATTATAGCGAGCATTCACAGCAGGTTCTCTATCCTCATCCTTATAATTTATACTTTTATTATTATTTTTTCTCTCTCTTCCACTCACAATCATAATTAAATAATACTTTTTATACCTTTATCATTACATTTTCTCTCTCTTCTAATCCTTAAATTTTAGGAAATCAGTAAGTCACCAAACTTTTTGTTAAATATACAGATTTTATAAAATTTCTATCTTTCCTCTACTCACAACCACTCACAACCAAACCTTAAATTATACAGATTTACATTCACATATTTTTTAAGGAACCTACCGTGAATGCTCTTAAGATACATTTGTTGTTTTACTTTGATATTTATATAAATTGAAAGGTTTTTTTTTTTTTCGAACTGCTGTTCAGAATTTCGACCCGATTGGCCATTTTTCACATTGAAAAGTCAATATATCAATATATCAATATAAAATATAAGATAATATATCTCTAGCTTCTATTCAAATAGAAATGATTTCCATTTTTGTCTTTTTATTAATGGTATATATATTTTATTTGTTCATGTTAATTTTTAGTCTGACTTTCTATTCAAAATTATAATTATTTAATTTGATTATGTATTTATTAATTTTGATTATTAATGGTTTATCTATTGTATTGTCGTTTGACTCGACCCGTTTTAATTCGACCTAAATTTTATCCCCTATGTTGAAATTTATGTATTCACCACTGATTAGGGTGGACGGTGTGGGGGATAAATTTTTTACGATGAGTAATTGGGATAAGTTTTTTGGCCAATAAGAGAGTGCCACCAGGAGAGAGAAAAAAAAATATGTTTTTTTTTATGTTTTTTTATTCAATAATTCCTTATTTTTTAATATAAAATTTATTTTAATTTATTTAAATTTTCGGATACCGGGTATCCGAAACTTCCGAAAATTTTGGAAAATCTTGTCCAAGTCCAAGTCCGAATTTTCGGATATCCGAGTTTCGGATATCCGAAATTCCGGATATCCGAAATTTTCGGATAATTCGGATACGGAATTTCGGATAATTCGGATACGGATTCGGACTCGGATATTTTTGAACACCCCTAGTATGGGTGAGATAAGTTGGGTGGAATAAGTAAATATTTTTTGGATTTATTTTTTTTTTAATTTTATTTTGTATATGTTATATTTAAATTAAAACTTTAAGACTTGCATCAAACATAAAACTAAATTTTCCATTCAAATTAAAAAACTTACAAAAAAAAAAAACAAACATAGAAATAAAAAAAAAACAACTTTCACAAATCTAAAAATCACATTCCCAATTATGCAAAGCGACGATTCGACGTTTCTCGGCGAGAAGGGTCGGTAGTAAGCTCGTAGGGACGTTCTCGGTCGGTCTAAAAAATATTTCAAGATCGCGAGCTCGTTTTTCGTTGTCCATCGTTTCTTTCACCGCCGCGTACATCATCGCCTTTCTCTCGGCGGTTTTTTCTCGAATCGTCGCCTTCGCCTCTTTTTCTTTCTCTCATTTGCTTTCAAACCTATTCATCACCTCCAAAGCATTTGAGGACCCATCCTTCGACGATTCACCCGACTTCGTTCTAGATTTTCGTTGTGGAAGTGGAGGCGTTGAGTCCTCGTTTAAGTCGGGCAACCGACTTGGCAATTGGGTAGAGTCGACTTCGTTTGACGTTGTGTAGTCACCCGAGACCGAGGTCTTTGTCCTCTTGGGCTCACTAAGCCAAGCCCACCAACCTTCCTCCTCGGAGCCTTCCACTTTGGGTGAGTTTTCACAACTTCCCAAGCCAAAACGTGAGTAAAACCTTTCTTTTCATAGTTCTTTTCGTACTCGATATTAGCCAACTTCCACACATCAAGATCCCCCGCACCACTAGCCCTTGCATGATCCTAAAAATTATATAATAGAAACAATTTAAAAATAATATAACTTTAAAAAAAATTAAGTATTAAAAATAAAAACTTACAAATTGAGCAATGGGACCTCCAAAGTTCATCAACTTCTTGTTCAAATTCTTCCATTTTGTGCTAATTTGATGAACGGTTCGATTTGTTTCGTGACCCATTAAACCGTTAAAATGGTCCACAACTCTTTGCCAAAAAGATGAAAACTTTTGTTGGTCACCGATTTTTTTGTCTTCGGTGACGTGAATGTAAGCTTGTGCCAAATACTTCTCTTCGTCGGAAGTCCATGAGCTTCGATTCGCCTTTGTTGTCGTCTTCTTCTTGTTTTTGCTAGCTTGCTTCCGACGAGCCGGTGGTTCTTCCTAGCTCCATCTCTTCTTCTTCTTCTTCCTCTTCTACTTCTTCTTCAATCTCAACATGTTGTTCCTCCTCGAACTCAACCGAATATTCTTCATCTACTTCAATCTCCTCGTCCATCTCTTCGCTATCACTAGCTTCGTCGACAAGACGACGGGGTTCTCGGAATTGAGTATT
Source organism: Deinandra increscens subsp. villosa (assembly GCA_039602395.1). Lineage (NCBI taxonomy): Eukaryota > Viridiplantae > Streptophyta > Magnoliopsida > Asterales > Asteraceae > Deinandra > Deinandra increscens. The sequence continues at coordinate 11,891,229 of JBCNJP010000007.1, read as the reverse complement.
TTGATATGATTGTTGGGCCGATGAAGCGTATTGTTGAAAGTAGTCGGGATGTCCGAATCGAAGTAGATCATTAAAAGATTGTTGTGGTGGTGGTTGTGGTGGGTAATAAACGGGTTGGGGTTGAGAAGGTGGTGTAACGCTGAAAGGTTGTTGGTTTCGGTTTGTCGAACTTTGTCCAGTATTCGACCGGACTTTGGGTCGAAATTTCTTCGGGGCGGATGTGGAGGCATTTCTTTTTTCGAGGATCCATTATTTTTTTTAGAGAAAATAGATGAGAAATAATGAAATGTGGGTTAAAATTATGAGTTTTTGGGGTTTATATAGGAGGAAAACTTGTAAAAAAAAAAATTAAATGCTACTAGCCGTTGGCTAGTAGCCAACGTTAAAAAAAACGGTCGAAAATCCCCCCCAACGTCCTCGGCAATACTCGGCAATTACATGCCGTTTTTTCCAAATTGTTTGCCGATTTTTATGGTTGCCGAATAGGGGGTATGGTTGCCGAAAATTGCCGAAAATCCCCCCTTGCCGAAAACCCTTTTGCCGAAAAAATTAACCCCCCATAACCCCACCCTTAGTGGCGACATAAACAATATCGACGACATCAATAACGATGACTCATTTGCATATGTTTTCTTATTAATTCATGAGCTCAAGAGCGCACTAGTCCTCAAATAAGCATTCATATGTAAAAAGTTTTGAATCGAAATTAACTTTTGATCCTTTTGGAAAAAAAATTGCATAATTCTCAGAAGAGTGGTGAAGAGATTAAATGGACTCCAGTACTACATATAAAGTTGATTAACCATACTTTTTATAGGCTCAAATTACCTAACTTATTTCAGACCCGACGTTTCAAGCACAAATGTTAAAATATTATTCGGGTTTGAGTATGGGAACACAAATTGTCGACCAAGACGATGATGCAGGTCGATGTTGGAGATGAGGCGGACGAGCTAGGGAGATGAGTGGGACGAATAACGATATCGTCTAAATAGCTAGTTTATATATGTTCAACTTAATTATAACTTAGAAAAGTATTTGGATTACAACGTTTATGTACCGATATACCATGATGTTTATATATGATATTGGGAAAAAGTAGAAACTTATTGTTGGAAAAACTGTATTTGGGAAAAGTATATATTTGGGAAAAAACTGAAAATGAAGAAAATACGAAAAAAATATGTTATACCGTACAATGAGCATTAGTGGTAATATTGAGCAATAGTGGTAATATTGAGCAATAGTGGCGACACCTATTTCTAGCGACACCTAGTAATAATGGCGACTAACGAGCACTAGCGACGGAGAATAGCGACGATAATGTTGCCGCTAATACCTTAGTGGCAAAATTTTAAAGAAATACCGACGACTTTTATCACCACTAATAGTCTTATTTTTTGTGGGTCACCACCCGTTTCATTAGGTAAGATTCATGTAAAATAAAATAAATAAACAAACAAACGGAGATAAATATATATATCTTAGGGTTAGGAAAGGAAAGATAAAACGAGACAATCTTTTTCTCGATCTATCTTATAAAAGACGAGATGAATATATATTTACAAAAATAAAAATTTTAAACACCCCGCAAGCATGTATATTTTTTTTAACAACAAACTCTGTTTTTACTTCTAAACTATTCCTTATATATATATACTAAATTAGATTATGTTTAGATTTAAGTTCATAACCTTAGAGGACAAAACTAGAAAGCAAAAATCTCTCCATGTGAATTAATCTCATAACGGTTATGGCCAATTTGGCCAAACTATGCTAAGGACAAAAATATTTAACATAACGATACAAATTTATAAAATTAATTTGAATTTTCCTTTTATAAAGAAAAAATGCATTTAATACACACCATATAATTGTAATACATTGCGTCCAAAAATGGATATCCTTATCTCATCTATATAGATATTTTCATGTTTCTAAGGGGACCCATTAATAATCTTTAATCTCATTTTCAGTATACATAAAGATTTTTGTATAGCTAGGATGGATTATTTTGGATCCCATGCTTAATTTCACCTATTACACATATGTGTATATTTATATTACCATGTTTTGGGCATTTTAGTTTTTATAAAATGTATATTGAAAACGTGTTTTTTAATAGCGCACGTGACTCTAAATATCACATAGATACGAATGACCGTATTTGAGTTTGCATGAATTTTACGTACTCATATATATCTCTTTCTTGCATGCAATGAAAATTTATATATAAAATTAAGATGGTGCTGTTTCACACAATCACACCCCAGATTAATTTAATCACATCAAACGCAAATATTATTATTAATATTATTTTCTAAAATGGTTATTTTATTCTTCTTTTAACCGGCATTTGAAAAAGTCAAAACAACCGTTTGAAAAAAGCAAACGACTGTTTAATGTATTCACAAATGTTGGTAAAGGCCATTAAGATCACATTATAATTCAAACGATGGAAAATAATCCCTAAAAATAATATATATCGTTCATAAAAAATGTTGCGAGTACAAATTTTATAGAAGCAAAAATATTCAGATGTAGATTGTTAACGATATTAATTACTTGAAAATAATTTATAACTCACAAATTGTCTACCATAACACTATTAATTATTTGGAAAAAAGTTCACCTAGTTAAGACTATGATATATATATTCCCCTATATAATAAAAAACAAGTTTTGTAGAGGATTTATTGCACTATATGTACTATCATTTTATGCACAAACCTAGTTGACATTTTTTGTTGTATATGGTACAAATGATTATTGCATGTATAAATTTTTATGTCATAGATGCAAATGACTTTCTTTATAAGTATCACCTCCTGCTTCTATATATAATGCTTTTTTTCTTTCTACAATATCATTATTTTTTTTTTCAACATAAAACAATTAAGGATTCAAGTCTTAAAGTTGACAAATGATAAAAAAAAAATTGCTATAAAAAACTACTATGTATACCTAGATTATCCTCACGGCAACATGCTGATAATAAAATCTATCTATATTTATAATACAAATTTACTTGTATAATTAAGACAAGATTTGTTCTTATATATAACTTTTCACCAACTTTTACTACTACCACAAGTGTCATCAAACCCTAATAACCGTTCAAGGTAATCACTCCCCAAATCCTCCAAAACGACAACGTTTTGATCATCATCCTTCAACGACACTTGTCCCACTTCTTTCCTTTTCTTCTTCTTCTCTGGCATCACACGCCTCCGTTTAAGGGAATACATCCTTTTCAACGTCAAAACCGGCGAACTCCCCTCTTCATACACATACCCCATCTCCTTCAACGACTCATACGCCACCTCCTCCGTAAAATTCAGCGTGGCCCCCGATCCCCGCATCGCAAATGCGGCTTGATCGTAGGCCAGTGCGGCCGCCTCGGCCGTCTCGAACGTTCCCAACCAAACCCGAACCCCGTTACGTGTCGCGTCGCGGATCTCCGCCGCGTACTTTCCCCAGGGGCGTCGCCTCACGCCTCGGTAACTCGACTCCTTTTGATCATCTTGATCTTTCATTATCATCTGCTCCTCCTCCACTGGAGAAACCGAAACAGTGGTGGTTTCTCCAGTGGAGGAGTCGGAAATGACTCCGAAGAGAAGCATGTCTTCGGAGTCGTTTTCGTTGAACGGGAGGAAATGGTGGTCGGAGTAGTCGGTTGGGGAGTAATCCGGTGAGCTGAAATAGGTTTCCGGTGAGAATTCCGGGTGGTGGGAGTATGGAATGTACGATGGATGATCCATGTGGAAGTTTTTTTTTTTTTTTTGAAAATGAATTGATTGATTAATATTTGAATAAATTGAAAGTGTTTATTTTTTGTTAATTGTTTTGGAGGTGGAAATATATATAGAGAGCGCCATGCCATGTAGGCAGCCGTAGGGCTGTGTGTCGGTGGGACCCAGGAGGAGGTAATACACGTGGGTCAAATAAGTCGTGTCTCTTCTGGCGGCGTGGTCAAAATGACGTATGCTTACGTCAGCTTAATAATTATCTACTAAAGACATCATCTCCTCCTGCATGCTCTAAAATGTTTGCATAGTGATGTTAATTGATAAATGGTAAGGGTAGGGGTATTCATACGTCTAAGTTATAAATTTGAAATATAAATCTAATTAATCAGGTGCTCTTAATGGGAGTGAGAAAAATATGTAGAATGTATGTTTTGGTGATGGATATGATTGTCTAAACATAATTATCGATAAACTTGGATAGTTTTGTGAAGTGAGACCATCATCATCATACACACATAATTCTCGGCAACGATCAGCAAAGGTATGCCGATTTCATTTGATTAATGCCGACGCCGAACATGCCGATTTCTCTCGGTATGGTTGCCGCAAGTCGCCGAAATCGGTGCCGAAGGTGACACCGATACATACCGCCTACCCTAAGATGTGATTCATGTAATCATGTTCGTCTCCGTATAGATTTTTGAAGACCTAAAATGATCGTATTTTCAATAACATTTGAAGAAGTTTGAAAAAGATTGTTCAAAAAGAGGAGTAGCTTAGGCTTCGCTTAATTAGGATTCTTGATTTTTTTTTCGAACAGTAATTTTGGATCATTGACGGAGACATTACACCACCCAACCGATCATCTCCAATCCTCATCAGGAGGAAACTCACCTCTGGTGAGAAAACCCCTGACCCAACTCGTGTGGCCGAACCTGAGGTTCGGCCGGTCGTATTTCAGCACTATATATATGTGTCTCTTGTATTGTAGGGATAACAGTTTATGCTTCCGCGTCATATATTCTCTGTATACTCTGTGGTCTCTGTGGTTAATACAAAGCTCATTTGTATTTAGTCTTTGTGTTACATCTCGTATTTCATTGATTTCGTTACGACTAAGTAGAAGATCCATACGCTCACGCACTTTCAACAATCGATGTCAATATGTTTGGTACGCTCGTGAAAAACTGGGTTATTAGCAATATGAATGGCGGCCTGGCTATCACATTTCAGAGGAACTCGTTCCATGGAGGGCAATGAAAATTCATGTAACAACCGGGTTAACCATGCTAATTCAGATGTTACACGTCTCATAGAACGGTATTTTTATTCTCTGTTGAACTAAGAGAAATGGTGGCATATTTCTTCGATTTCCAAGAAATAGGACTACCACCCAAAAGAATGAAGTAGCCACTGATGGATTTGCGAGTATTTAGACAGGAAGCCCAATCGGAATCGTAAAAAGCTTCAAGCTTTAGATCAGAATTGTCATTAAACCGTAAGCCTTGGGAAGCAGTATGCCGAATATATATCGCAGAGTATGAAGGGCAACATCCCAATGAGGCAATCGAGGTTTTTGCATAAATTGATTAAGGAACTGTACAACAAAGCACAGGTCAGGTTTGGTATGCGTCAAGTAGTTCAATTTGCCTATTAAACGCCTATAAGGCAAAGGATTAGGGAGAATATCCCCATCAGCAATGGTCAATTGTAAATTAGTGGGCAGAGGAGAATATGTAGGAGGACTATCAGGAGAATCAAATTCTTACAAAAGATCCAAGACAAACTTTCTTTGAGACATTGAATAACCTGAAGGAAGTTTTACAACTTCAAGTCCCAAGAAATAATGTAAAGAACCCAAGTCTTTGATTTTGAATGTGGCATCTAGAAATTGTTTTAAGAATAACATTTCTGAATGATCATTGCCAGTCATAAGAATATCATCCACATAAACTGCAAGGTGCACAATAGAGGAACCCATGGACTTAGTGAACAATGAGTAATCATTTTGAGACCTCACATATCCTCTGCTCTTTAAGGCATCAGATAATCTGCTATACCATTGCCTAGATGCTTGTTTAAGCTCATACAAGGATTTCTGAAGTTTGAGTACTTTAGAAGGAATGTCAAGAACCATACCAGGTGGAGGAGACATATAAATGTCTTCATCAAGATTCCCATGCAAAAAAGCATTATTAACATCTAGCTGAAACATGTCCCATTTAAGTTTGACTGCAGTAGCAACTAAAGCTCTAATAGTTGTCATTTTAACAATTGGAGAGAAAGTTTCATTGAAATCAATGCCTGCAGTCTGAGTATCTCCCCTTACTACCAACCTAGCTTTATATCTTTCAAGAGTGCCATTTGAATGATACTTTAGCTTATAGACCCATTTGCACTTGATTAGCTTCTTACCAGGAGGTAAATCAACTATTATCCAAGTATTAGTTGTTTGCAAAGCATCAAATTCATGTTTCATAGCTTGCTGCCAATGTGGATCTCGAGCTACTTCTTTATAAGAAGAGGGTTCAGACAAGGAACCAAGAGAAGAAAAGAAAGCAGCAGAAGAATCAGGAAGAGAAATAGTGGTAGCAACAAAACAAGTAATAAGACTGTGATGACAAGAAGCATTGTTACAGACATAATCTGCCAAGTAAGAGGGAGGATGATGATTTCTAGTGGATGCACGAGTAGGGGGAGGAATAACAGGAACAGGAGGAGGAGAATCAGAAGTAAAAGAATGAATAGGAGAAATGGGAGCATGAGGTGAGGTAGGAGAGGGGACAGAAGGTGAGGTAGTGGAAACATGTGAGGAATCAGTGGAAGGAACATGAAATTAGGAATGAATGAAGGAATGGAAGAGGAAGAGTAAGATTCAAAATCTTGAATGTGCATGAAAGGAGGAAAGATGGAAGAAGCATTAAAAGAGGAAATGGAAGGGAACATATGTTCAAAGAATACAACATCCCTAGATATGTGGACGGTATTAGTGTTCAAATTGTACAACTTATAGACCTGTTTTAAGTGTAGAAGCATAACAGAGACAACCAAAAGTTCTCAAATGATCATAGGAAGGAGATTTGCCAAAGGGAATTTCAAAAGGAGATTTCCCTTCAAGAAGTTTAGTGGGAAAGAGATTGATTAAATGTGTGGAAGTAAGCACACAATCACCCCAGAATTTTAAAGGTAACTTGGATTGAAATAAAAGAGCCCTAGCAGTTTCTAGGAGGTGTTTATGTTTCCTTTCTACTACTCCATTTTGTTGTGGAGTAGCAATACAAGAGGTTTGATGAAGAATGCCCTCTTTTAACAGAAATTCAGAGTTAGATAGACTAGATCCTAACTCTAATGCATTATCAGATCTAATGCATTTAATAGTGGCATGAAATTGGGTTTTGATCATAGAAATAAAAGTTTTGAGAATGTCAGAAGCATTACTCTTTGTACTTAAAAGATAAGTCCATGTAATTCTGCTATAATCATCCACTATTGTGAGAAAATATCTATATCCATTGTAAGTAACAGTATTATAGGGTCTCCATATATACATCTATATGGATAAGATAAAAAATAGCAAAAGAGTGTTTACTACTTTTAGGAAAAGGCAATCTGTGTTGTCTTGCCAAAGGACAAACATTACATTACAAGGATGACCATGATCAAAATCACACTTATTACAAATTGGTAATTTTCTAAGTTTATAAAGAGGCAAATGCCCAAGTCTAGTATGCCAAATGTGTGTAGAAACAACAAGATTGCAACTAGAAGTGGAGGAGTTTTGACTGTTGGGAGGAAACAACTCTTCTTGTTTGAGAAGATATAAGCCATTGATCAGTTTACCAAGAACCACTGCCTCTTCAGTGAAGGGGCCTACAAAGTACAAGTGTCAGTAGTGAAGTGAATAATGCCATTGATATCTAGACAAAGTCTGGGGACAGAAAGAAGATTATGTTTGAATGCAGGGAGAAAAAAGGACATTGGAAAGAGTAAGATTAGATGTGAATTAAATATCACCAGATTTAAAAGCTACAATAACATTACCATTTGGTAATCCTATTGCCACTGGTTTAGGAAATATTTTAATGTTGAGAAAAAGCTTTTCATCACAACACATATGGTTACTTGCACCCGTGTCAATTATACACTTAACAGACTGTAGAGAAACTGCAAAAGAATTAGAAGCCTTTATACCTGGAAAATTTGCAGAATCAATGATATTGCTGGAGGTATCTTGCAGAGATTTCTGAAGAAGTTGTTGAAGTTGAGCATAATCTTCTTTGGTTAAGCCAGTAAGAGCAGAAGATGAATTATCAGGCATAGCTGCATTAGCTGAAGATCTCCTTGGATTTAGTAAATTTAAAATCCTTTAGAAAGCCTATCAGCCTATAGCATTTTGCTGCAACATTACATGTTTTCTTACAGTGATTGCACACAATCTTCTTATGATCAGCTTTATTCATTTGAGAATATTTGTTAGTATCATAGGCATTTAAAGCAATAGCATCAGAATTGAACTGATTTGTAGCATGCACTTCTCTTTGTTTCTCATCTTGAATCAACAAAGAGTAAGCCTTATTTACAGATGGAAGATGATCCATCATTAATATTGTGCCTCTAACAACATCATAAGAAGAATTAAGTCCCATGAGAAATTGAAATAAGCGATGATCACTTTCTCTTTTGAGAATAAGACTTGATGAAGCACATGAATAAGCAGGTATGAGGTCAAGAGCATTAAGTTCATCCCAAACACATTTGATTTTGGCAAAATAAGATGCAATACTACTATTCCATTGACTCATTTAACAAAAAGACTTTTGTAATTCATAAAATTTTGCACCATTGGATTGTTCATACCTGTCATTGAGCTCTTTCCACAGTAAAGAAGCTGTTTGAGTGTACATCACACTTTCACTAATATCCTTGATAAAAAGTTTTCAAAATCCATGAGATTACCATGTATTGCACCTCTTCCAGTGATGTTGAGTCGTATCAGTGCTACTGATATCACCATTAACAAAACCTGATTTGTTCTTTGCAGATAATGCAATCGACATCGCTCTTTTCTAGGAGGCAAAACCTGTGCCATCGAAAGGCTTGGAAACGAGGAGTAAACCAGGATGATCGGAAGGATGAAGGAACAACGGATCAGAAGGATCAATTGACGAGTTATTAGTGTTCGTCATGATGAAAATGAAATCGAGAATGAAAGGAGGAAACGAAACAGAGAAATGAATCGGAAAACGAAAACAAGAAGTAAAGGAAAAACGAAAAGATCAAAGTCATCAGAATTCGAAAGGAAAATAATTCAGAATGATCGGAATTTGCATTGAAGACGAAGGTCGAGCATCAAGCTCTGATACCATGTTTATTATAATAAGAGATTGAGAGAAAGTGCTAAATTCTTCATTATTCAGCTAAGACTATACAAACGAATATATAAGCTTCTAACTAACTTTTAATTAACTAACTAACCAAAGACTAACTATGGTTAAGTTAACACTAACGACCTATAACAAACATTTGAAATCAAACAAACACTCGATTAAACTTCAGCCGGTTCATCATATAAACTCCGGTTCAGGTTCGGTTCGTCACATAGCTCCGGTTCAGGATAACATGATGGATCTTGCATAAATTACATGCATAAATTTCGATTTTGGGTGGTTCTAACCAAGAGGTAACCTACTTCTTTACATAAGTTGTTCTTTCATGAATGTTAGTAAGGGATTTCGAATCTAATGTTTGTAGGGATCGAAAATTTGGGCTAAAATGGTTGGTTGCCTAGTTGCCTAGGTTGTAAACATTATATAAGAAGATTATTGTGAGCTTAAAGCACTGTTTAAAAGCTGTAAAGCTTATTACTGCAATGGGTTACACCAACCCTTCTTTGTGTGTATTGTACTTAACAAACGTATGAAAGTTGTTTACACATGTTGACTCTCATAAGGTATCTAACTTACGAATAGGTCATGCCAAATGTTTTTTTTGAAAGACTTCAAATCATGGTAAAGTTACACAAGTGGAATTATTAAAGTATCCATTTGAGTTTTAAAACCTAGACTTATCTTCCGCAAAAGTCATAATAAACTGAATATTCGGTAACAAGTGTTACAATTCAAACTTAAACCATTACAAACACAAGTTGTTCAAGCTATATAGGTTACAAACATAGATGTTTTTGAATTGAAAATACGAAATGATAGTTTGATAAGAACCGACACATTCACATGATAACTCGATTAAACGTTTATGTTCGATTTTATTCCATTGTCTTCACCGCCGTATCTCGATCTTTTGCTCGACGTAAGTCGGCTTGTTCTTCTTTATCGGAAAGTGGAATCGAATCCCCTGTTGCTATCTCGTCTTCGTGTACCGCCAACTCTGCTTCGATTTCACCTTCAAGATTAGAAACGTTTTGTACACGTTCTGTTGCATCTAGGTGATCATTCAAGCAAATGAAAACCTCTAGGGACTCAGAAGTGAGCCTCATCCTCCGGACAAATAAAACCCTGCCACTAAGAGAAAAGGTCAATTTCGAAGCTACCGTGGAAGCTTGGACTCTTAGTAGGTCTCGGGCCATGGCGGCAAGAACGAGGAATTATGTTTGATGTTCTTTTCACCAAGATAAAATATCAAAGTTATCAAACTCATCGGTGTTTAGATGTTGAAAAAAATTCGTCCCTTTGTATCTCCCAAATTCACTCCTCGCGGTGCTACTTTTGGCCCGTTTGCTACTAACGTTTCTTAATGTGTTCAAATTTTTTTTGGATTTTGCTAGTTTTTGAAATACTAGTCGATGCCGTACTCATCGATTTATGTATGTTTCTTATATTTTCATACCTCTGATAATAAACTTCATACATGTTTTGAAAATGTGAGTTAAAACGATCTTTTGTTTGTTGAGAAAAATTAGGAACCTCATCATTTAAGTTCAAAGCATTTGTGATATCATCAATTAGGACTTCAACACCGGACACATTGAAAAATGGGTTCAAAGCAAGGACACAAGTGAAGACGGCCGACACATCCTCAATATTTTTGGAACTTTTATTTTATCGGACCAAGCATTTTTTTTTCAAAAACCTCACCTTCATATTCAAAGTCATTTAGTTTTTTCACACATATAAAAAATTTGATGAAGTACCAAACTACTCGTGGGATAGTAAACCCCAATAAATTAGTAGTGACGGTTTTAAAAGTTTCAAGTAAATTGATTAATTTCTTAATAGCTTCCCAACCCGGAGTAGGAAATGTGACAACGAGTCCTGATGTGCGTTAAATTTTACATATTTTTCTATCAAATGTTCCTCACATTTTGGATTATTTCTGACTAACTATAATCAATATAGTGTTATATTGTTTTCTTTTTAGTTTTTCAGTGTAATTCAGGTGAAAATCACAAAAGAAGTAAAAAAATACCTAAAAATGAAGAAAATATGAAGACTTCATGATTTTGTGCCAAGACCCGGGCTTCGCCTCTGCAGAATGGATATTATGCCTTCATACGACCCTCTATCGAGTCAAGACAAAGTGGTAACCCCAAAACCTAACCACATCTCGGAGCACAACTGCTAAAAGATAAAGGTGTGCTCAGCAACCGCTAAAAACTTAGCAGGAGCATATCTAGAGCTAGAAAATTAGTTACGGGGTCCATAAATAGTGAATTTCAAGTATCTCGATGAGAGGAAGAGGATTATAAGGTCAAAACGGTATGTTTTTGAGCTTAGCATGGCTCGTGCAAACTTTGGCATGACCCCGTATCAAAGTACAGCGCATGGCGCTCCTCTGACAGGCACGACCCCATGCCCTCTGACAGGCACAACCCCGTGCCCAAAGTACAGATTTTGGCTATAACCCCCCCCCCCCCCCCAACCTCCCATTTCAACTTGCTCCTTCTCTATCTCTTCTTTACTGGTAGTTTTTCTTTCTCTTGATCCATTTGGTGTTTTTATCATTTTGTAATCAAGTTTATAAGAATATAAACTTAAGTAGTTTTTGCAAAGTATTTGTCTATGAGTATTTGATATGCCTTAAAAGTATACATGTTTTATAGCTAATTTCCCCCAGCTTATTAAGTAAAATATGACTAACTATCACAAAGAAACAATGTTTTCGTCTTCTTTGTAATTTTTCAGGTTTTGTTAAGCCGAAATTGCAGAAGGTACGGAAAACGCAAAGAAAGGATAACAAAAGAAATAACTTTTGGATTTCTGAAGCGTGACACGCCCCCGTGCCCCACTAGGCACAGCCCGTGCCCAATACCAGCCAAGCTCCAGGTCGTGCCTCTGTACCAGTCTGTATTACACGCCCCGTGCCACTGACACCGTTGGTAGAAAGCTCTGACATTGCACGCCCAGTGTTTGACGAAACACGCCCCATGCTGCTAACAAGCTTGCTGGAAGACTGACGAGTCTGACATGGCACGCCCCGTGCTTGACGAAACACGCCCCGTACCGCTGACAAGCTTGCTGAAGGACTGACGACTCTGACATGGCAGCCCCGTGCTCCAAACCACACGATCCGTGCTGCCTGACATACACACCCCTTGCCCAGCCAGGCACGGGTCGTGCTCCACTTTGGCTGCCTATAAATAGGAGGAACCGATTTCATTTCTCCTTGCTCACTTTCTCCCCCTCTCTTCCATTAGTTTCCATATTTTCAGTTGTGAGCCATTTGTTTTAGTGATCTTGATCTACTCGTCAAAGATTGTAAGAACTTTAACTTACGGTGATAATGAATTGTTATTTGTCTATGAATATTTCATTGTCTATTAAGCATATCTTTAGACTAACACTTGTCAGCCTCAATCTCTTAAGTGTTAGTCAAACTCTTACACTCGTTTGAGAATAAACGGATCTTTGGTGGGTTGGTAAACTGTTTTTATAAATTTTCTGTAAGGTGTGTCCAGTGACTTTATAAAAACCCTTTTTATTGAAAGTGTATTACTGATTTTCTGAACCAAGCGTGCTTCACGTATCACAAACCATTTGGGGAGTCGAAATCCCAAAGGCCGAACTTGTGACACCCGGTCAGGGGACGATGCATGATCCGAAAGGTGACTCGGGCCCCATGATACATGATACGTTCGAGGTCCTTATGTCTATGTAAGCAAACTCGGTTGACCACGCAAGTGTGGGCTGGAAGTATTTGGTTGGGAATGAGGGTTGGTAATATCTTCTCACTTCACGGAAGTCGAAGGTATGCGTTTGTGAACTTGGCTCTGGTCACGCCGGACATACATACACGAAAGCGGTGTACGGAAGAAACATGTCTTAGTCCCTTAAAAATGTCATTTTTATAATAAAATAATCCGGCACGTAGGGTTGTTCCCCTGCTGGTTCATGACGGCGTGTCGAGCGTAACGGTTGCCTGACCAAGTGGCCCTACGACTAAGTTGCACTAGACCACTTCATTTGATTACTGACAGCACCTTCCCTCGGCATTCGTACTCCTCGCAGACGATTAGCAGTTGGATGGTGGTTGACCAGGTGGGCCGAAAGGCGGTTTAACTTTCTGCCAGTAATCAATCTTAAGGAAAAAATATAAAATCCAGGGTACCAATTCCACCATTGATAAGTCCTCCAAATGATATTATCTGCGACCGAGTTAATCAAGACACGCCTTTTTAGAACATATATTTTATTTTACTATTTTTACATATTTTACTAACATCTTCACTTGAAGAATGCTCAGGTTAGACGTCAACAACGATAAAGTATCAAAAGCCCTCATTTTCCTTTGTGTCTTTGATCAACCCTGATTAAACTTACCACTACTGTGCTGCTCACGATGGGTGCACTTGCCCGTAAATGTAGTGAAATAGTAGTTGTCGGTAAATCAGATTTTATAAATTTAAAAGCTTCAAATGCTAAAAATGTGTCACAAAATAATGCTATATTTTATATATACACCACAACACACCAGTATTTCTTCTTCTCTTAAGCAAATCATTAAAGGCATGAGTGGCTAAACTTTTATACTCACTTGTGAGTCAATAAACCATTGACGGGTTGGTAAGTGACTTTATAAACTCATCTTAAGGTGTGTGTTAATGACTTTATGAAAACCCTTTTTTATTAAAAGTTTATTATTAATATTTTTGAACAAGCGTGCTCTACGTATCGCAGACTATTTGAGGAGTCGAAATTTCATCAAGCAGACTTATGACACCCGGTTGGGGGATGATGCATGATCCTTCGGGTGACTCGCCTCCCATGCTACACGATACTTACGGGGTCCTTATGTCTATGTAAACAAACACGTCTGTCACGCATGTGCAGGCTGAAAGTATTTGGTCGAAAAAATGGTTGGTAATATTTTTTCACCTCACGGAAGCCGAGATGGTACGTGTTGATGGACTTGGCTTTTGTTACGACTTACATGCATGCGCCTGCTGGTTCATGATGGCGTATCAAGTGTAACAATAGTCGGAACAAGATGCCCTACAACTAAATTGGCTTTAAACCCACTATGTTTGTTTACTAGCAGCACAGTTCCACAGGATTCATACCACAAAGGGCGAACAACGGGAGAGTAGTGATACTAGATTTGAGGCTGAGAGGTGGTCTAGTTGTCTGCTAGTAAACGATCTTAAGGAAAGTTTATAAACAATCATTTTTACATTCATCAACCACTGGTAAGTTCTTCCAAGTGATATTAACTTCAATTTACAAAACTAAAAACACCATCTTATTTCATCTTTATTTTATTTTCTTATTTTTTGTTTAGTTACCTAACCCTTTTCTATCTTTAGATTTGGTTAGACGTTAACAGAGGTGAAGTACAAAGAGCCCTCATTTTTCTTGTGTCCTTGAACGACCTCGGTCAACTTACCACTACTATACTGCTTTACGATGGATGCACTTGCCCGTGTTATATGGTGAAATAGTAGTTGTTCAAGTTTATCGTGCATAAATTGAAAAGCTTAATGCAATAAAGGTGTCATTAAAACTGTTATATTTTTATGTACACCACAACGCACAATAAGACCTTGTTGAGCAAGTTGGAACATCCCATTTCGGTCCTAAATAGAGCGAATCCGTATTGGGACAAAAACGACGATAATCACTGTATCGTTTCTTTCCACTATTAAAAACATCTTTTAGCATTTGTCTAAAATCATCTTTTATAGTTTTAATACCTTCAACGTTTAACCCGTCTTGCACAACCAAGTTAATGATATGTGCAACACAGCAAGTATGAAAAAACACACCGTTACAAATTGGTTTTTATTTTAGTTTTAGTTTTTGAACCGTACTTGAGTTGTTCGAAGCGTTATCAAAAGAGATTGGAAATATTTTTCCTTCAAGTTTAAAATATTGAATAACACCATCCAAAATATAAAACAAGTATTCACCGTCGTGCGGATAGTCAAACTTTTCAAAAGCTATGGTTCGTTTCATTATTTGCGATGTATCGGGATTAACACAATGTGCGGTAACGCAAAGGTACAAATTGGGAGAACCATGCGGAGCTGACCAAACATCGGTAGTGAAGTTAACTCCGGTATCTAAATTTTCAAAACCCAAAACTAATTGTTTTTTTTTTTGCTTGCTTCCATCTTTTTACACAATCGCTTATAAGATTGTACGACTTACGTATGATAACGAGGTTGAAGCGTTTGTTGAATCAAGCATGTCAAGCGCGGGTTGTCGAAGTGATCAAATGGTAAGCTATCTTGAATCACAAAGTTAACCATTTGTTCCTGAACCATATCCGCATCAAAATTCCATATACCTCCATCGGGTCCAAATTGGGTTTGATCCGAACTCGGGTTATTCTTCTTTGCTTTGCAATTTGTGCTCAAATGCACAATACTTGCACCGAACCTTTTGTAGATCGTTTTTAAACTCACACAAGTCGAAATGTACACCGAAAAATGTCGGGCCCCTCTTCGTTGGTAGGATCTTCACAACCGTGTATCCGTCGTCGATACTAACATTAATGTTGGCATTACTTTGAGCACTAGAACTGCCATTGGATTGATAAATTAGTGTGTTTGAGTGTTTTATAGAGGTAGAGAAGTGGGGGTAATGAAACTAACAAACCATGAGGCTATATATATAAAAAATAATGGTCAAAATGGGTGAAAAACTAGCAAAAAACTGTTATAAATGGCTATAATGTCGCTACCAACGCCTAGTTCAACATCTCCTAAAAACATGTGTACAAACCGGTTAGAAACCGGTTATGCTCATCTATGATTCGATGTAAACGTTATTAAAAATAACTTTATTTAAAACCGAGTTACGCGTAATAATTTACAAGTCAATAAACACAAACACACATGTCATCAACGGTGCTTCTAGGTTTCGTTTCTTTTACAGTTTTTTTTTTAATTTTAAAATATTTCGTTTTTGTCTTATAACTTTTAATGTTTTATAGGGTTTTGAATGTACTGTTGCAACGAGCTTATATTTTATATTTATCAACTATTCGCAATAAAGTTTATTCGAAACCATGTTATGGGTAATAATGTATAAGTCTCTGAAGTGCAAATGTAGAAATCGTCAATGCTGTTTGCTTTGAGGTTCATTTTTGTTACCGTTTTCTTACATTAAGTTTTATCTACGATTACATGCAATTTTAATCATAATCGGTTGTACATGATAACGTACAAGTCACAAAAGCACAAACATACAATTTATCAAAGATGATTTGAGGATTTTTTTTTTTTTTTACATATTTTCTTGGTTTTGTAAAATATAAAATGTAATCTTTTATATAGTTCCAAATGTATTATTGTGATGAGCTTATTTTATCTACATTGGAATTCAAATTTATTCAAAAGTGATACAAGCCGTCAAAACTGATTGGGTGTTTCTTTTTTAACATTTTCTTTATTCCATTTTTGTAACTTTTAAAATATGTTCTATAAAATTTTAAACTTTCGTTGCAGTATGTTTATTTTTATTAGCGTTCTGATCTGACAGTTTTCTTTATGGTTTGTTTTTGTTTTCCATTTCAGCTTTATAATAACACATGATTGTTTCGCTTATAATAATTGTATTTAACGCACACTATATTTACTTCTAAATTTAAACCAGTTTGTGATTTAGAGATTGAATTGGTAAATCATTTATTTGGCTCCTGCAGCGTCGCTAGAAAGTTTTGGAGATCGGTTTATGTTTAGCTTTCCTTAGTAGGGCCGGAGGTTTTACTTCCTCGTGACTTATCCAATTGGTTATAGATGTGTGTCGACTTTCAAAGAAACACAATAAACGTGTTGAAGGGATTATGTTTAGCGCCCAGTGAGTTATATTGAAGGAACGGAACGACATAGTGCATAAGAATGACGATTTGAAGATTTGCTTCATGTTTAATTCTATTGTTCATTTTTCGTACCATTGAATCACTTTTAGAGATAAAAAAATGTTGTATGTCTTGGGTGCACTGGTTACAAAACCCACTCATCTTTTTGTAACTGTTTGGTTTGGATGGTTAGTTATGTTTTTTCTAAACGCTACGTGTTTTTTTATATATCTTGTTACCGTTCAAAAAAAGAAAAGAAAATCTAAACGGGTTTGATCAGCATTAGTCCAGAAAAGCTTCTGACCAAGTTAATTTTTGCTGATCCACGCTCATTTTTATTACTGACCGAGTCAGTGTTTCTTAAAAGGGAAAAACACGAAAATGACCATTGTTGACTTTGAAAATACAGTTTTGACCCTTTGAATTCGAATTCTCCAAAATGACCCCTACCAATGGAACAAAGACAACTCACCAGGTCCGTCTGAAAAGGTTTGTGCAAACATCCAATAGAAACTTCACGCGTGTACAGTTACTCATACCGGCGCAATAATGGACCCCGCCCCAGTTCATATTCTTGTAACTTTATAGCCTCACATTCCGAAGCATCCGAGGCAGACACGTGTCCACGTATAAAACTCAAATACCATACCGACTGAATACCTTTTAGCCGGCTAATTTCAGCCGCCCAAGCCGACGACTTAATTTAGTCCGGTGCAGTTATAATTTAAAGGCGAGTCTCTTCACAGTTATTAATTCCATCGAGAAGAGTCGGAGCACAATTGGGGGAAATCAAAATTAATCAAAGGCGAGTTTCTTTGCTGGTAACTTGGTTTTCATGGTTTTAATGAGTTCATCCTCTTATTAGAGTCGGAGCCACCTACACTATGTTTCACCCATCTAAATTTAATTTTAATTCTGTGATTGCCTGTTTGTTTTTTGGGTCCCTTGTTTTTTTATCTCTTTATTGGTGACATGGTTTGTCTTGCACAACAGGATGAGTTCATACGTCCCTAGTTCCAGAACAATTATTTCGATAATGGAGGAGCCATCAGAGGGTCCTGAACCATGGACCAGTGCACAGGAGGAGGCACTCGTACAAGCATGGGTTTTTGTTCGACAAACAAGCCCTGATGTGAATACGCTAGAATTCTGGGATTTGGTTCAGAAACGGTTTCATGTGATACTTGGAGGTGAAAGGTGCAGAAACAATCACGAAGTTATGACGAAGTGCCTTCATCTCCGACAGGCGATGTTGTTTTGGAGGAGCGTATATGATGATGTTTACAAGGAGCGTTTGGAAGAATGAAATGAAACTGACATCTGGGAGATGGCCCAAAACCTGTACCGAAAAACCAAAGTTACCAGTTTCAACCATCTTGGTAGTTGGGAGGTTGCTCAAGGGACAGAATTCATAGAGTAACTCTTGTGAAAATTGCTACATTTATTGTTTTATGTCTAATTTGTATGGATTTTCACTATTTTTGTTGGTTATGAACAATCCCCTGTTATTTGGATTCATAGTTAGAACTATATCTGGTCCAATCTTCAACCGCTTCAAACTTAAGACTGTCATTTCCAACCGCAAGAAATTCATTTTTTTTAATACAGCTGGTCCAATCTTCTACCGGAAAAAATTAAATCATTACTATTTAATAAATATTTAAAAAATATTTAACAAATATATTTAAAATTGAGTATAAAAAAACTTAAATTTTAATAAATATATATATATAAATCCGATCCAATCTTCCGACTCAAATTCTGGTATATACCCTTTTTAATATTGTCATTTCCTTTTCAAATTTAATATATATCAATGTAAGTCCTATAGGTAATAATAAGATTCTGACAGTGTAGAGTTGTAGAGTTGCTAATTAATAATAAGCACTTATAGCTGGATTTTTTTTACTACAGTTGTTCCCGTCCCAACTTTTCTTTTATATAACAAAATTTTAATAAATAAATAAATAAATAAAACCAAAATTTAATAAATAAATTAGATCATATTTAGATGTTCATATCGGTGAGGATAACTCTATGGACTTCCGATTACACTTTTAATATATTTTATATTTTCACTATTAAAAAAATTAGTATCTCTATAAAAATATTATACAAATATAAATTTATATAATAGACGTTTTGGAATTTTATTTATAATTATCAATATATGACGAGCCTATAGTACAACACATAGATGGTCTTTTTTACTTATTGGAAAATTATTTATTATAAGTTTGACTAACACTTAAAGTAAGTCAAAACTTTATGTTTATCTAGATAGTATAGATATATATATATATATATATATATATATATATATATATATATATATATATATAGCTTAATATAAAATAATTGATAAATAATTAGTTTGCACCCCACCTTCTCACGCAACCTTCTGCTACACACCTTCACCCGGAGATGAACAGTGTGGAGTATATAGGCTTCCGTCCCATCATTCTGACGTGAAGTTATCGTCATTACCGATTCAAATATCACCCGGATATTAGAATATAATTTTTAATTTATTATAATTGGCTATTAAATTTATATACCGTGTCTAACCACATCCGGTCCAATCTTCAACCGGTTAAGTTAAGATTGTCCCATTTTCCGACTAAAATGTAAAATATTTAAAACCACAACAAATTAATTCTACCGGAAGAAATTCATTTAACAAATATTTAAAATTGAGTATAAATAAATTTAAATATTTAATAAATATAGATATACATCCGGTCCAATCTTCCGACTCAAGTCCTATAGGTAATAATAAGATTCTGACAGTGTAGAGTTGTAGAGTTGCTAATTAATAATAAGCACTTATAGCTGGAGTTTTTTTACTACAGTTGTTCCCGTCCCAACTTTTCTTTTATATAACAAAAATTTAATAAATAAATAAATAAATAAAACCAAAATTTAATAAATAAATTAGATCATATTTAGATGTTCATATCGCTGAGGATAACTCTATGGACTTCCGATTACACTTTTAATATATTTTATATTTTCACTATTAAAAAAATTAGTATCTCTATAAAAATATTATACAAATATAAATTTATATAATAGACGTTTTGGAATTTTATTTATAATTATCAATATATGACGAGCCTATAGTACAACACATAGATGGTCTTTTTTACTTATTGGAAAATTATTTATTATAAGTTTGACTAACACTTAAAGTAAGTCAAAACTTTATGTTTATTAGATAGTATAGTATATATATATATATATATATATATATATATATATATATAGCTTAATATAAAATAATTGATAAATAATTAATTTACACCCCACCTTCTCACGCAACCTTCTGCTACACACCTTCACCCGGAGATGAACAGTGTGGAGTATATAGGCTTCCGTCCCATCATTCTGACGTGAAGTTATCGTCATTACCGATTCAAATATCACCCGGATATTAGAATATAATTTTTAATTTATTATAATTGGCTATTAAATTTATATACCGTGTCTAACCACATCCGGTCCAATCTTCAACCGGTTAAGTTAAGATTGTCCCATTTTCCGACTAAAATGTAAAATATTTAAAACCACAACAAATTAATTCTACCGGAAGAAATTCATTTAACAAATATTTAAAATTGAGTATAAATAAATTTAAATATTTAATAAATATAGATATACATCCGGTCCAATCTTCCGACTCAAGTCCTATAGGTAATAATAAGATTCTGACAGTGTTGAGTTGTAGAGTTGCTAGTCATTTTGGAACTTTTTTTAAAAATTATTATTATATGACGAGCAAATCAAAAACTTTAAATAAAATAAACCCTAGTATGGATATTAAGTATTTGGATAATTATTTATTATAAGTTTCACGAGTCTACATTTGGCATGTGAATCGCTTTCAAGCTATTATATATATTCTAAACTTATGTTTACTCACCAACTATCTTTAGTTGACACTCTCTATTTTATACATGTTTCAGGACATGCAGTGTGAGCCATACTCGATTTATGCTACATCTAGGATGTTTTGGACCTAGATTGAATAAATCAAACTCTATCAGTATGTTATGTTATGTGTATTTGAATCTATTGTAAGACTTGGAATTTGGTAATGATTAAGTAATTCCACTCTATTGGTGATTGAAACTTTAATTAGTGTCATGAGCATTTGGACAATCATCATGCCCCGACGTAAATTCCAACTCTAAAATTTTGTGGTGATGACGAGTGTATTTTTTTAGTAATTAAAGTATCACAAAACATTATGTTTTTTATATACTTTATATATAGATAGATATAGATATAGATATATATTAATAAAAAAAATGAAATTAGTTTACACCCCACCTTCTCACGCAACCTTCTGCTACACACCTTCACCCGGAGATGAACAGTGTGGAGTAGATAGGCTTCCGTCCCATCATTCTGACGTGAAGTTATTGTCATTACCGATTCAAATTTCACCCGGATATTAGAATATAATTTTTAATTTAATATAATTTGCTATTAAATTTATATACCTTGTCTAACCACATCCGGTCTAATTTAAGTTAAGATTGTCATTTCCGACTAGATATGCATTACAATAACTATTATAAAAAAAAAAACATTCTCATTGGGTGAAGTTCTTCTTCAGCTGCATAGAAGTTGACCTTGCAGAAGTTATCCGACTCAGAATGGCATCCAAATGGGAATCCAACACGCCCTGGTCCTTGCAGTACCTCCTGGCTGAATCTACACATTCTTCATTGTCGTTGGAAAGCAACCGTTCACGTAGCCTCTGTGTATCCACAGATCTGTCAAGCACATACTTCCTTAGCTGGTTCAACCCGTTTGTGATGTAGTAGTCTTCTCTGCTCAGGTTGTTAATTGTCTCTCCTATCTTGTCATTCCACAACTTTTCCTCTCTTGACTCCATTGATAACCCTTGAATGTGTGTTGTGTGAGTTTTTGAATTGGTTTTAATGGGGCTCAATCCTGTCTATTTATAACCCGATCACCATGCGGAACACTAATCGTTTCTGACGTTTGCTTTACAATTAAAGGTAATAATTAGATTCTCTGTTAGGTCTATGGTAATTGTTACACCTGTAAAATAGCTTTGGTGAATGTACCCTTTGAGATCGCCAGATATTACTGCGTGTAGATTGTGCTGGCAGATAATTTCATATATACCCCTTACAAAAGTGAAAAATAGCAAATATACCCAATTTACGATGAGTTTGTATTTTCATTTGTTTTTGCATTAATATTTTATATACACATGAACATATATTAATTGGTTTTGGATAATTATTATGTTTCGCAGGTTATATTTTTATATATGAAACTTAAAGTTTGAGAAGAATCAAGGATAAAATGGTGACATTTTAAAAATGTTATAATAATTTTGGTGAATTTGATATTTTTAAATTTAGTAAGGGTTTTTATGTAAATATCCCTAACAAGTCCACCAAAAATGGTTTCCCTATAAATACGTGACAGACCCGTAGTTCGTTATTTGCTTCTCCTCCCAAGATTTTCTCCCAATATCCCTCTATATTCCATTTCTCACAACAATGGCGTCATCGTCCTCTAACACCACCTCTGGGAAGGTCTCCAAGCAAGAGCTGTTAAGCTTCGTCAAAGAGAAAGTGGACGAGCAGATGTTTGTGCACGATTCTCTCATGTGTTCCATTGATAGGATGAACGAGGGAATCAGTATTTTCTATAAGAATTAGGGATGAGGTGAGGCGTCTCCCTGAGTCAGACCGTCGTAATCAAATGCTCACATATTTGGAGGAGTTGCTGAGGATGGAGCACAACACTATGAAAGAAGCTTCTGAAGCCATAGAGGTTGTGTCAAAGTCGATCGATCTGCAGATTGCCTTTCTTGACAGTTTAGGATAGTGTTATTTAATTTTATTTTTATGTTTAATTATGTCAACATCCTTTGTATTTTGAAATGTTATGACGGGGTTTAAAATTAAAATGCTATGTTATAAATGTTATAAATGTTTGTATTTCTAAATTAAATGTTCGTTATAAAATATAATTCACCTTCTGTTTATAAAATAAAATTTATATGACGGTTAATAACCTTAATATAAAAATTTATATCCGAATAACTAATTATATCTTAGTTAATAAAATTATAAACTAAAAAATACCCTAATGTAAAAATTTTGGATTTGAGTAATTATTATTGAAAATGTATGGTTAAACAAAAATTTATTTGGGGATGCCAAGTGTCTTTTCTACTAATTAAAGTATGTCAAAATAATATAGTATATATAGGTAAAGATCTAGATATAGATATTTATTTAAATATTGACCAAAAAGCTCAGACGGAGAACCTTACGGTTCAACATTACCGATCCAAACCAGGGTGAATGCTTTATAGAGACACCCGGCCCACTTTTCTACTGGAAGAACCTTACCCCATCTGAATTGAAGTCACCCGGCCCAGTACCAATTCTTTGTATAGACACCCGGCCCAAGCTTCTACCGGAAGAAATAATAGGGTCCGGGACAAACTGTGTTCCTTTGAAACTCAAAACGGCAAAACAATAAAAGCCCTAAAATCCCGCCATTCCAAATTAACCAACCTATTTGTGTTCCTTTGAAACACAAAACACTTCCTTCTCTTCTAATCACTCAGGCAACCACAATCATCCATGGCACCAAAAGCTGCTAAAATCAAGGGTAAAAAGGGCGGAGAACCAGAATCCCCATTTGCAAAAGATCATAATGTCACTGCAATTCTGGACAAGCCTGCTCAAAGAGAGATGTTTCATGGCATGATTGATTTTCTTAAAGAGTCGCATCTTCACTTTGCGTTGACGGTTACGGCGGATATT
This sequence comes from Deinandra increscens subsp. villosa, assembly GCA_039602395.1. Classification (NCBI taxonomy): domain Eukaryota; kingdom Viridiplantae; phylum Streptophyta; class Magnoliopsida; order Asterales; family Asteraceae; genus Deinandra; species Deinandra increscens. The sequence goes on along the minus strand of JBCNJP010000007.1, from coordinate 11,867,402 downwards.
TACGAAACGACAATGTCAGAATTTTGGTCGAATGTAAGTGTTTGCGCCGATGAAAATAAGGAAAAGTTCTTAGAGAGTAATATTGGAGACGTGGTAGTGTGCATCAACGAATCCATCATTAGAAAACACTTGAGATTGAGAGATGAAGGAGGATATATGCTGGTCGATCACACAAAGTACCACGAGACATTTGAGATGATCGGCTACGGCGGTGATAGGACGGTAAAAACTGTTAAGAAGGGGCAACTTCCCTACAAATGGAGGTTCTTAGCACACACGCTACTAGCGTGCCTAACACCCAAGAAGTCAGGTTACGACGACCTTGCCGCTGAACAAGCGTCAGCCTTCTATGCCATCATACACGGTGAGAATTTTAATTTCTCAAAGATGATACTGAATGGATTACTTGAAAACGCCGTGAATTATGGGTTTTACATGTACCCCAGGTTTCTTTCTTACATCCTAAAAAGCGAGTACCCATCTATTGTGTTTAAAGGAAACATTTTATATCAAAGGCTTTTAAATGATACAACCTTTTCGCGTTTGTCCCTTAACAGAACAGAGTTTCTTGGAAGGGATACGGACTATCCCATACCCAAACCACGTCAGTTTTCTGATGAACCTCACCAAGTTGAGGTTCAGACAGAGAGGGGTACTGATGTTCATGGGCAGGCAACACCAGATGTAGGTCCTACTGAGCATGTAGTTACCATACCAAGAACCCATCAGGCCTCTTCTAGTACAGACAATATTAATTCAACTTCTAAAAAGAGGAAGAGGGCCACTCTTAGAACATGCTCCCCTACATTGCAAGAAACACCAAGTGTTGAGCTCGCCAACCCGCCTCAACTTGAACAAACACAGACTGCCATAACAACGGGGCACGTTGAGGGAAAAAGGTGTAGACATAAGAAAACCAGAAAGGATCATTTCTACCAGACACCCAATATGGTTAACTACACAAATGACCAATCATGCTCTGTAGAAACCGTCACAGAACCAGGTGGGGACAGTATGACACCAAAAGAACTGACGGCTTTGTGCAAGGGTATGCAGTCTCAAATCTCTAATCTCACACAGACTGTGGCAGCACAGGGGGGTCTCATTAAGTTGCTGCAACAAGATGTCCACGGAGAGGCTGCAAAAACTACCGGAGAGGCTGCAAAAACTACCGGAGAGGCAGAGTCTACACACACTCCTTTACTCATACAAAACGATGAATCAGTACCCAGAGATGTAAGGGAGTTCAATATTAGGAGTGCAGGGGTTGAACCTTTTGATGTGGACCAAGCATGGGATGAGGTCCCAGTTGTTGAACTTATGAAGATAGTTCCTGTGGTAACTGTAAAGGATACCTTGTCGGCTTCACTAATGCTTGGTGGAATGCAGCATTCGGATATTGACAGCATACATAAATTTATTCAGTATAAGAAATTACCAAAATACAGGAAAAATTTACCAACAAATGTTGGTTCCAGCAAGGGAAAAAGCGTGATTCTTGGAGATGTGAATGAAGATGGATTCTTGTTTAGTGAGACTGAGGATGTTGCTCATGTGGTTCAGGATGATCCAACCGAGGAAAAGGCATTAGAGAATGAGGTTATTAATACACATTATCTTATGTAGTTTAATGTTTTCATATGTGGCCACTAATATTACGTTGTCACTCAGGCGGTAGAGAACAATGATGATTCATTGTTGATTAGTGATGCTGACAAAAAGGAAGAGGCAGTTTCACAAATTATGGCGAATGAGGTACATAACCTCTGTTACGTTATCTAGCAAATAGTTTGGAAATGATTATTGATGTGGTAAAAGATACCAATGTTGTCGTGCAGGCTGCAGAGAAGCCTAAAGAGACAGTGTTGTTTAGTGAGGTTCAGTATGAGGATTTTGGACTTCATGCTGAAGATAAACCGGAAGAGGGAGTGGTGGCAAAGGAGCCTGGGGTACCAAACATTTAATTATCTTTTTTAGTTATCTAATTGCATATAATTAATTGTGTGGGAAAATAGATGATTGTGTTTGATGTAATGCAGGTTGAAGTGATAAAGGAATTTCAGGTGGTTGGTTGTCAGTCTGAAACTGAAACTGTTGCTCTACAGGTTGAGGATAAGAATGCTGGGGCAGACATGGTTATTGAGAATGAGGTAACTAACCTCTGTTACCTTATATAGTAAATAGTTTAGAAAGGATTATTGATGTGGGAAAAGATACCAATGTTGTCATGCAGGCTGCAGAGAAGCCCGAAGAGACGGTGTTGTTCAGCGAGCCTCAGGATGAGGATGTTGGACTTCAGGCTGAAGACAAAACGGCAGAGGGGGAGCCACATATATCTCCTGGGGTAACAATCAGTTATTTATCATCGGATGAGTTTATATGGGATGGGGACATGGTGGATTCCCAAATAGGTGAAGTGTTGCTATCCTATGGGGGTACCTCGGGGGATGAGTCAAATGATGAATTACCAGAGAACGAATCATCTGCAAGGGAACTTGAACCGGTTGTACAACCGGTTATTTTACCCGTTCAAACGGTTGTACAACCGGTTATTTTACCCATTCAACCGGTAGTGACAACCAAGAAATTTCATCCGGCTGAACCCATAGTGCTATCCAAATATGTTACTGACTTGACAGAGCTCCAGATTAAGTCAATCAGGAGAATGGGCACTATGGAAGATAAGTGGGTGTCTGTCAACATTCATAGATGCCTTTACATAAAGACAGTCAGGCTAGGTACTATGTGTAGTTTGGTAAAGACGACGATCCAACGGACTATCGATGCTCCCACGGCTGATACCATTGAGGTGGTGGAGGAGGTAAGAAGTGAAGGGACTACATCACAGTGCTTCAGTTCTAAGGTATATGGGTTCTATCCCATTGGCCCAACCGGATGTCTTATAAACAAAGATGTGAAGGGAAAAGCTCCAATGCTCGAATACCAGGTGGAAGACGACTGGTTGAACTGCAGATACCCCCCACGCCTATCCTTTGTCAAAGAACCGGGAGAATTTGCATGTTGTTCCAGACAAATTGTCTGCCCCATCATCGACAAATATGGAGAAAATCAGGAGGAAGAAAGTATTGTTGACAGGCATTGGAAGGAGGAATTCCATAAGAGAAACTATGCAGAAATGAAGCTTGCTCAGAAGTTGTATCTGTTGGACTCAAGTAGTGTTCAGTCTGTTGAAGATAACATGGATGAGAGTAACAAAACCACCAATATCATGGTCGATGATGATAAAATTCTTTCCCGTCACCTTCAGGTTGTTGAGGTTAAGAAGGAAATAGAGTATATTGAGTTGAGGAAGCAAATAGAGGATGATGAAATTCTTGCCCGGAAGCTTCAGGGTGATTACGCTGATAATAAGGTAATGGTAAATCTGATTGAGGAAGCTCTGAAGAGGTTGTTAGATGCTAAGATTGCCAGTATGGATGTGGCCCAACGCAAAAGGATAGACAAAATGAATGCTGAATCTAAAAGGTTCATTCAGGCTCAGGAGCGGAAGATCCGGCTCAATTTTAGTAAGGAAAACTATTCTATGCTGAGGGATTGGAAGGATGGCTGTGTTACCAGAGGGTGGAAAACGACTCATGAGCTCAAGGGCATGACAGAATACGAATTGTGTGAGTACATAATTGAGAAGATGAAAGAGAAGTGTGAGCTTGAACTCGAAAAGAGAACCGTGGACGACGTTATAGAAGAAACGAGGAAGAGAGATGAGATCAAGAGGGTGCTGGACAATAGTCCCTTACCTCCTGAGGCGGAGCACATGGCACTCAAGGAATATTTTATTACTGTGCTGAATGAGAACCCAAGGAGGATCAGGCCATCTTCGATCACTACCCTCAGGAACAAATATAATGAGTTGCATGGAAAACAGATAGAGGACTCTAATGATTACGACATGCATCCATCTGTGAGGGCATTACCAGCAAGCTCAACTGCTACCTATGTGCCTGCCCACACATCATCTAGTCTCATTGATTCTTTGTTATCAGGGACACCACCAATCACTACCTTTAAACATCCCCCCGCCAAAAGAAAGCAACCAATCAGAAAACCCAAGGCTAGAACACCACCCCCCAAAAAGATCAAACCTCTACCCCGGAAATATAGGATTGATGACTTTCAACCCTTCCTGCCTGGGGAACCCACATCGAAACCCAAACCATTCACCCAGCCCACATTGATTAAATCAAACCCACAACCTGACCCTGAGCCGGAGAGGGTTATTGTAGACTGGAGTTATGACAAGGAACAGAAAAAATACATATTCCATACAAATCAAGGCCAAACCTTGTCTTACACCCTCTCTGAAGCCCCTGGCAAATTATCATTGTCTGAGATGGCAGATGTCCATCTCATTGGTCATAGAAGGAATACTCTCACCATGGATGAGAACTTGCTCTACTTCAAGCTGAAAATCTTATTGGACGAAGCGAGAAACAATACAGAAGAAGATCCGATGGAAATCTCACCTCGTGTCTCTAAGATTAAGTATTGGGTATACGTGGATGATGAGAAACGGTATTATGTGCACAGAGAAGATGGGACGTTCACTAAACACAAAACAATTAGTGATAGGAGAGATTGGCCCAATGATGAAGACTGGGAGACGCTTCGCTCCCTCACCCCGAACCGGGCGACCGTTGTGCGATCTGTGGAGAGTGGTGGTAAAAAATTATAATTTTGTAATAGACCAACTGTTGAATGGGTTATAACTGTTTACCGGTTGAAAACCTCAGCCGGGATGGAAATTTACACGTTTGATAATTTCAAGTGTGGCATCCGTCTTAGTTTAAGGTCCGGGTGAACTGTCTACTTAATGGATGGAATTTATATTCAACGTTTAATTATCAGAGACCTTATATATACAAACATTATTTAATTCTCAATCGATAACAAGTTACTTTAACATCAAAATAAAATAACCAACATTGTTACATATGGGACGTACCTAACTATCCCTTATTTTTGTTTAATTAAATTATATAAAAGGAATTTTAGTCATTCCACGTGGACCCGTCAATCAATTGTCACCCCTAAACTTAGTCGTCTAAATTTGTACTCTACGTCTAAAATTAGCCGGATGATTCAGATAAAATCATTTTCCTAGCCTACCGGGTGAACTCCAAACAGATTGTGCCAGGTTTTGCACTAGTCAGCCGGAAAAACTATTACTTTAAAACTCCCGGGTGGACTTCCAACCGGAAACACTTTCGACCGGAGATTTTAGATTCAAATGTGAGCTCCCATGTACAAAGGCAGCCTTACAAAGTGTGACGCCCACTCCCAGACTTGGCCCTAGGAGCGGTCACGCATCGGATTTACTCATGAACACAAGGTACAACAGAGATAACTAAAGCAGCGGAAATAAAAACTTTTATTCATATGCCAAGCATTACATAGTAAGAGAGACAAATACAAAAGAGAAATAAGTATCTCCATGCCAGTCTTTGAAAATGTCTTCTCTTGATAGCTTGACATTGTCTTGATAGTGTACGCCCCCTAGTTCCTACTCACATCTCAGCTTTCCCTTTTCGATCCGATGGTCCAGCCTCATCTGACATACATAACTTAACAAGTCAGCTTACGCTGGTGAGTTCTAAGTTTTTGGAAAACTTTACCTTTCGAACACATACTATTTGGGTCAATCAAACCATTTCTGCAAACAGACAATTAAGCATATAGTATCATAGGTTTACACATAATCATCCATATATTTAGTAGATTACATCTACTCTATCATTCTATAAACCTCGTGAATAGAATAACCTTCTATAACCTTATCATCTTCGCCTCACATTAAGAACCTGTCCTAATGTATCTTTTTGTCACTTCTCGTCTCAAGTACCATCTCGGGGAATAGTGTTGTTTGATCCTCACATGACAGTGGTCTTTCATTCCTGCTTTGCCGACACTTCAGGAAAAACACTATAAAACTACCTATTTCAGAAGCCCCCACTTAATACTTGACAACCCTTGTGACCTTACTGATTACCATCCTTAACATGTTCTACTTAGCTAAATAGAACCCTGTTAATGGACATCTTACTTTCCCTGGTGGATTACTACTCTTAAAGACGTCTAATCATCTGATTTAAAACATCTTCCTAGTAATCCTACTTTCCACTAATCCTTTCATTACTTAATCACTAAAGGCAAGTAACATCGTAAACATTTCACATATATCAATACTTTATAAACATTAGAAAATATTTACACAAGACGTTATGTATATCAGCCCAAAACAGTTTAAAGCATTTAAGCAATATAAGACAGGGCTCATAGAACTCACCTTAGGTTGCGAAGTAGTTACTTGGCTTATTCCTTCGTGAATCTAACTTGCTTTAACGTGATGTCCCTAGAAAGACATCCTAGAGGTTACAAGCGGTCATTAAGGCTAACCCCTTATCCTAAACCCAATCCCTTGTTGGTTTAACATCCATTTGTCTAAATAACCGTTTTTCCCCTTATGGGAAAAGTATTCTTTTAGTGATACTTATGAAGAGGTGCATTCTTATAAGTAAACGCTCACTCCGGGATTGCCCAGTGAAGCGTATGCCATGTCCCAGTTGGAATTTATGCGACAACGCCACTATGCCAGAAACCCCAGTGTACAGGCGCCACCCTTCCAGTCCGCACCAACTTCTAGATATCCGAGTAACTCGGTACATTCAATAATTTATCAAAACCCATGTTTTAACTTATATATGCTTGGTACATATATATAATCATGTTCTTTTGTTGAATATTATTACCCTTGCCCAAGCCTTTATGTCCTTGATGAGTGATTCTCATGACCGACCGTATAGGCGTTATCACGACCAGGAGGCGGGATTACTATGAGATATCACCCATATTTGTGTTTTAGTTTGGTGATGATCATGACCGACCGTATAGGCGTTATCACGACCAGGAGGCGGAATTACTATGATCAAAACACCAATGTTTATGTTCTTGTTTTTGGTTTACTTGTTCTTGATAAACCAACATGGTGAAACCATACCAACCCTTCTTTAAATATGAAATTAACTTAAGGATTTCTTAAAACATGTTATTCTTATACCAAATTTCAACCCATGATTCCCACTAGAACTCCCAATCTCAACAAAACATGTTCAAGAACCTTAATATTGCATTATTCTTAAAAGGCATATCTAAGTGTTATGAATCATGCAACTAATTGAAGGATTATGTTAAACATACCTTAATTTGATCTATTCCAGAATATGGGCTCCTAACTCCCTTTGAATCTTCAAAAATGCAAGCTAGAGTGTTCTTGGTGTTCTTGAGGTTTCTTAGAGGTTTTAGGTTGATTTTAGGTGAATTAGCAAGAAAAATGGATGGATCCATGGTCTATTTATAGCCAAGAGTGTCTCACATGCTTCTTACAAGTGTCCTAGTGACTAAGCATGAGAATTGACACCTAGCATGGTGACTAATCATGAGAATTGACACCTAGCATGGTGACTAATCATTCATATAACATATAAACATATATATATATATATATATATATATATATATATATATATATTTTAAATAATCTAACCCGATTTACCTTATGCATAGTTTATTGTTATAACTTTAAATACGCATTTCTTAACATTTTAACATGTTAATCACATAAACACATATACGACACATATTTTCACATAAAAATATATAAAAACATATATATTTATTACCTTTAGATTTTGGGGTGTTACAACTCTCCCCTCCTTAAACAAGGTTTCGTCCTCGAAACCTGTTCAGGCTTCAAACAACTCAGGATGAGATTTTCGCATCTCGTCCTCTCTTTCCCATGTAGACTCAGAACCCTTCTTGTGCATCCATTGCACCCTAATCATTGGAATGGTCTTATTCCTAAGCCTTTTCTCATATCGATCTATAATTGCAACGGGCCTTTCTACAAGTGATAATGTGTCATCGATTTCAATCTCATCTAAGGGTATTATTTGCGACTCATCCACCACACACTTCCTCAAATGTGATACATGGAATGTTGGGTGAATTCCAGACATTTCCTCAGGTAGATCTAGTCGATAAGCAACTTCTCCTACACGTTCAGCAATTCTAAAAGGTCCTACGAACCTCGGGCCTAACTTGCCCCTCTTGCGAAAGCGAATAATACTCTTCCATGGAGACACTTTTAATAACACGAAGTCTCCTACTTGGAACTCTATAGGCCTCCTCCTCTTATCTGCATAAGACTTTTGTCGATCTTGAGCAGCCTTTAATCGTGCCTTGATCGCATCAAGGTTTCAAGCCATGTTCTGAACCTCATACTTTGCTTCCTAGCTCTCGCTGGCCTACTTCACCCCAACACACTGGAGTTCTACATTTCCTACCATACAACATTTCGAACGGTGGCATACCTATGCTAGCATGATAACTATTGTTGTATGAGAACTCCGCCAGGTGTAGGTGACTATCCCAACTTCCTCCAAAGTCAATAATGCATGCACGCAACATATCTTCCAAAGTTTGTATCGTCCTCTCACTTTGTCCATCCGTCTGAGGATGATATGCCGTGCTAATATGCAATCTTGACCCCATTTGTTCATGGAATTTCTTCCAAAACCGCGAGGTGAACCGCGTATCCCTATCAGAAACAATAGTTACCGGCACTCCGTGTTGAGCAATAATCTCCTTTGTGAATAACGTAGCTAACTCTTCAGAAGAATGTGTTTCTTTTATAGGTAAGAAACGAGCACTCTTTGTTAGCCTGTCCACTATCACCCAGATGGTGTCATAACCTTTAGCTGTTTTGGGTAGCTTGGTTATGAAGTCCATCGTGATATGTTCCCACTTCCATTCGGGAATCTTCAAAGGTTGAAGCTTTCCATAAGGCTTTTGATGCTCAGCTTTAACCTTTGCGCAAGTCAAACACCTATTCACATATTGCATGACATTAAACTTCATACCCGGCCACCAATAGTCTCGTTTTAAGTCTTGGTACATCTTGGTCGCACCAGGATGAATTGAATAGCGTGACTTATGAGCTTCATCTAAGATCTTACCGCGAATCTCACTTAAAAGCGGTACCCACATTCGACCGTACCTAGTCTTAACTCCAAACTCGTTTTCTACTAAGCTTCCAACTTGTCCTACCATCCTTTCCTTCTTGACGTTCTCATCCTTCAACGCCTCGTACTGATCTCTTCGAAGTTGGACCAGAAAATCAGGAGTAACGACTAACTTATATGACTTCACCCTGATTGGAGAATAATCCTCCTTTCTACTCAAAGCATCGGCCACTACGTTGGCCTTACCTGGGTGATACATAATCTCACAGTCGTAATCCTTGATCAACTCTAACCATCTACGCTGCCTCATATTAAGATCCTTTTGCTCGAAGAAGTACCTTAAACTCTTATGATCAGTGTAGATGGTACACTTTACCCCGTACAAATAATGCCTCCATATCTTGAGTGCAAACACAACGGCCGCCAATTCTAAGTCGTGAGTTGGATAGTTTGTCTCATGAGGTTTTAGTTGCCTTGATGCGTATGCAATGACCTTGCCCCGCTGCATCAAAACACAACCTAATCCTTGATAAGAAGCATCAGAGTACACTACTAAATCATCAGACCCATCCGGTAAGGATAACACCGGTGCCTGAGTCAATCTGGCTTTTAACTCCTCAAACGCATTCTGCTGACTAGGTCCCCATAAGAACTTAGTGTCCTTCTTGGTTAGCTTAGTCAGTGGCGTTGCAATCCTCGAAAAATCTTAAATAAACCTACGATAATAGCCGGCAAGACCTAAGAAACTACGAATCTCTGAAGGCGTCTTAAGTGGCTTCCAACTCATTACCGTCTCGATCTTTGCTGGATCTACAAGAATGCCATCCGCGTTTATCACATGACCGAGGAATTGGACTTCCTTAAGCCAAAATGCACATTTCGAAAACTTGGCATATAGCTTTTCCTTCCTTAAGGTCTCTAGCACCTCCTTTAAATGCATCGCGTGATCCTGTTCGTTCCTGGAATAAATTAAAATGTCATCTATGAACACGATCACGAATCGGTCCAACATGGGTCGACATACCCTATTCATGAGGTCCATGAAAGCTGCAGGGGCATTAGTCAATCCAAATGACATAACCAAAAATTCATAATGACCATAACGCGTGCGAAAAGCTGTCTTCTCAATATCTTCGTCTCTAATCTTGAGCTGATGATAACCCGACCTTAGATCTATCTTAGAGAACCAACTCGCTCCTTGTAGCTGGTCGAATAAATCGTCGATCCTAGGCAAAGGATATCTATTCTTAATAGTCAGCTTATTTAGACCCCTATAATCGATGCACATTCTCATACTTCCATCCTTCTTTTTGACAAAAAGCACTGGAGCACCCCACGGTGAGATGCTTGGCCTTATAAACCCTTTGTCAAGCAAGTCTTCTAATTGTGACATCATCTCTTTCATCTCTGATGGAGCTAACCTATAAGGTGACTTTGCTACGGGTTGGGCTCCTGGCACTAAGTCGATCCTAAACTTTATCTCTCGATCGGGAGGAATACCGGGTAGTTCTTCTGGAAACACGTCTGGAAATTGGCATACTACCGGCACATCTTTTAGCTCTTTAGTCTTCACCCTCGAATCGATAGCATAAGCAAGGTACACCTTGCACCCTTGACTTATGAACTTCTGCGCCTTGATCATTGAAATGATCTCTAACTGCTAAGCTATCACAATCTCCATAAATGGATATGGATTTCCTAGTTGGCGCTCGAAGTTGAACCTTCTTTTGGTTACAGATAATCTGCGCATCGTTCTCTGCAAGCCAATCCATTCCTAACACAACATCGAAACCTCCTAACGCCATAGGGAATAACTTAATAGGTAATTTGTACCCTTCTAACTCTATTAAGCAGTTATCTACTACCTCGGTAATCCTAATACTTTTCCCTGAGGCAATCTCGACCTCGAATGGTCTATTAGCCTTAACAGTTGGTCGATCAAATAACTCACAGAATTCATGCGAAACAAAACTCCTACTAGCACCAGAGTCAAATAACACAGAAGCAGGCACATTATTAACGAGAAACGTACCTGAAACTACATCGGGTGTTATCTTGGCTTTGGTGGTAGTCAGGGTATAAGCTCTACCCTTTGCCTTTGGAGCCTCTTTCGCCTTTGGTGGTTCTGAATTCTTCACCAACTTGGGGCAGTTTGTCCTGATATGATCGGGGCTTCCACACTCAAAACACTTCCTCTGGTCAGGGCAACGGTTAGCATAGTGACCTTCCTTCCCACACTTATAGCAACCAGATGAACCTGACCTGCATTCTCCAGAGTGGGTTTTGTTACACATGGGGCATAAAGACTTGCTGCCCTTCGAACCATTCTTTGACTTCTTGAAGTGACTGCTATTTCTTTTTTTTCGAACCTTCCTCAGACCACTTCCTCTTTTGCTCCCCTGGTCTACCTTCATCTCCATACTCTTCCTCATAAAGAGTAGCACTGAGGTTGATAGCTTCCTGGTAGGTCTTAGGAGCGTGAGGCTTCACAATCTTCCTTACCTCTGGTGGAAGGGCCTGGACATACCTCTTTATCTTTTCTTCCTCGGGGGTAACCAGCCTTGGCACCAATCTCGCCATCTGGTCGAATTTGCTAGTAAACTCTTGATGAGTCATGTTGCCCGCCTCTAACCTAAGAAAGTTCATCTCAATCTTATCTAGCTCATGCCTTGGGCAAAACTTGCTCATCACGATCTCCTTTAGATCGTTCCATCTCATAGCGGTAATGGCTTCACTTCCTCGGGACTGCTTAACGGAGTCCCACCAAAATAATGCGTCTCCCACGAAGAAGTGTGATACATACTTTACCACTTGGTCCTCTCGACACTCGCTAATGTCGATTGTTGCTTCCATTTCCCGTATCCATCGTACGGTTGTAACCGCATCTCTCTTCCCTTCGAAGGTTGGGGGTCTACATCCGCTGAATGATTTGAAAGAACAACCTTGACTTCCTTGTTCTTCCCTCCTATCTCTGGAGTTGTCTCCTCCACCAATATTCCCGTTGTTGTTTCCTCCTCCTCGAGCTCCGTTGGCTCTACCGGTGTCTCCTTGGAGCTGAGCTATTGCTTGAGCGACAATAGCTGCTACTTGCTCACTAGTAAACGTACTAGCTCCACCGTTACTCTCAGGCTCGGGATTTGCACGAGTGGTTCTTCTAACTATTCTACCGTCATTGCTATGACTTCCTCTAGCCATTTCCTACATTAAGATGAGTGACATTTTAGAATTTATGTGACGTAGAGTTTCCAAGTTTTGAATACATGATAGACAGATAAGCGCAGACGTCAATACGTTTATTTATATATGATGTCTTCAAAACTTAGCTACACCAATTCACATGCATTCTTAGTGTCCCCATCCTAAGTTCCTACTTCCATTGACAACGTATCCTATCGTCAAATGAATTATCTCGCACTTGGCCTCATAATAACCAGTATTTAAGATATACTTATATAGTTAATACCAAATTGCAGTAGCTAATTGCAATTGGGTATTTCCCATACCCATATACTCTAAATCCCGTCTATTATGTTCCTAATGCAACGTTCTACCTATGGGCATAACTATCAATACTGGCATTTGTCTCATCTTACTTGGCCTTCCCAGAGTCCTAGTTTAAGTCTAGACACCGCAATAGTATCTAAATCTCTTAAACCAAGGCTCTGATACCAACTTGTGACGCCCACTCCCAGACTTGGCCCTAGGAGCGGTCACGCATCGGATTTACTCATGAACACAAGGTACAACAGAGATAACTAAAGCAGCGGAAATAAAAACTTTTATTCATATGCCAAGCATTACATAGTAAGAGAGACAAATACAAAAGAGAAATAAGTATCTCCATGCCAGTCTTTGAAAATGTCTTCTCTTGATAGCTTGACATTGTCTTGATAGTGTACGCCCCCTAGTTCCTACTCACATCTCAGCTTTCCCTTTTCGATCCGATGGTCCAGCCTCATCTGACATACATAACTTAACAAGTCAGCTTACGCTGGTGAGTTCTAAGTTTTTGGAAAACTTTACCTTTCGAACACATACTATTTGGGTCAATCAAACCATTTCTGCAAACAGACAATTAAGCATATAGTATCATAGGTTTACACATAATCATCCATATATTTAGTAGATTACATCTACTCTATCATTCTATAAACCTCGTGAATAGAATAACCTTCTATAACCTTATCATCTTCGCCTCACATTAAGAACCTGTCCTAATGTATCTTTTTGTCACTTCTCGTCTCAAGTACCATCTCGGGGAATAGTGTTGTTTGATCCTCACATGACAGTGGTCTTTCATTCCTGCTTTGCCGACACTTCAGGAAAAACACTATAAAACTCCCTATTTCAGAAGCCCCCACTTAATACTTGACAACCCTTGTGACCTTACTGATTACCATCCTTAACATGTTCTACTTAGCTAAATAGAACCCTGTTAATGGACATCTTACTTTCCCTGGTGGATTACTACTCTTAAAGACGTCTAATCATCTGATTTAAAACATCTTCCTAGTAATCCTACTTTCCACTAATCCTTTCATTACTTAATCACTAAAGGCAAGTAACATCGTAAACATTTCACATATATCAATACTTTATAAACATTAGAAAATATTTACACAAGACGTTATGTATATCAGCCCAAAACAGTTTAAAGCATTTAAGCAATATAAGACAGGGCTCATAGAACTCACCTTAGGTTGCGAAGTAGTTACTTGGCTTATTCCTTCGTGAATCTAACTTGCTTTAACGTGATGTCCCTAGAAAGACATCCTAGAGGTTACAAGCGGTCATTAAGGCTAACCCCTTATCCTAAACCCAATCCCTTGTTGGTTTAACATCCATTTGTCTAAATAACCGTTTTTCCCCTTATGGGAAAAGTATTCTTTTAGTGATACTTATGAAGAGGTGCATTCCTATAAGTAAACGCTCACTCCGGGATTGCCCAGTGAAGCGTATGCCATGTCCCAGTTGGAATTTATGCGACAACGCCACTATGCCAGAAACCCCAGTGTACAGGCGCCACCCTTCCAGTCCGCACCAACTTCTAGATATCCGAGTAACTCGGTACATTCAATAATTTATCAAAACCCATGTTTTAACTTATATATGCTTGGTACATATATATAATCATGTTCTTTTGTTGAATATTATTACCCTTGCCCAAGCCTTTATGTCCTTGATGAGTGATTCTCATGACCGACCGTATAGGCGTTATCACGACCAGGAGGCGGGATTACTATGAGATATCACCCATATTTGTGTTTTAGTTTGGTGATGATCATGACCGACCGTATAGGCGTTATCACGACCAGGAGGCGGAATTACTATGATCAAAACACCAATGTTTATGTTCTTGTTTTTGGTTTACTTGTTCTTGATAAACCAACATGGTGAAACCATACCAACCCTTCTTTAAATATGAAATTAACTTAAGGATTTCTTAAAACATGTTATTTAAGGCTTCATACCAAATTTCAACCCATGATTCCCATTAGAACTCCCAATCTCAACAAAACATGTTCAAGAACCTTAATATTGCATTATTCTTAAAAGGCATATCTAAGTGTTATGAATCATGCAACTAATTGAAGGATTATGTTAAACATACCTTAATTTGATCTATTCCAGAATATGGGCTCCTAACTCCCTTTGAATCTTCAAAAATGCAAGCTAGAGTGTTCTTGGTGTTCTTGAGGTTTCTTAGAGGTTTTAGGTTGATTTTAGGTGAATTAGCAAGAAAAATGGATGGATCCATGGTCTATTTATAGCCAAGAGTGTCTCACATGCTTCTTACAAGTGTCCTAGTGACTAAGCATGAGAATTGACACCTAGCATGGTGACTAATCATTCATATAACATATAAACATATATAATATATATATATATATATATATATATATATATATTTTAAATAATCTAACCCGATTTACTTATGCATAGTTTATTGTTATAACTTTAAATACGCATTTCTTAACATTTTAACATGTTAATCACATAAACACATATACGACACATATTTTCACATAAAAATATATAAAAACATATATATTTATTACCTTTAGATTTTGGGGTGTTACACAAAGATGACCAAAAGAGATGAAACAGATCAGGACTTGCATTTTTTTCATTACAAAGAGGACCATTACAAAGATGAGTCTACCCCATCATTACATCACATATTAAAAACGAAAAATGTCACCACTACATCAACATCTAGTCTTAAAAATGGATCATTTAGTCATCCATCCTACTGCAACAACTAGAAGAACTAGAAAGACATAAAATTGCATCTTCATCTTGTACTTAGTCAAAGTAAGATTTTCCTTCAACATTGTGTTCTCGACTTCCAGTTCCTCTAGCTTCCTACCTTGAATTGCTCTTCCAATGTAATTAGAGTCAAGAAATTCTTTGAACATGTTATGCACATCTTCCTTCCACATAAAGAAGTCGCAATCATTTTTCTGGAAAAAAGACACAGGAGGAACTGTTCACGTGAATGGTGTTAATTGAACTTGTGTCTGTAAATCTGAAACTTACCGGCCAAAGAGGGCATCCATAGAATTCTTGGCCAGATCGTCTACTCTTCTTTTTCACGACTCTACGAACTGAAATAAGACCATGATTGCAGTATAAATTTCCATCGCAATCGACCTTGAAGATATGGTTCTTGAAGCTTGATGAAGAGGCTGAACTCATTGTCTGTGAATGGGGGATCGCTGATGAAGAATGGCGATGAAGATTGGTTTTAGGGTTTAAATAAGGCTTTTAAATAATTAAAAAATATATATATAAAGATAATGATATTTGAATTATTTTGAAATTTTTGGGACAGTTGCCACTTGTCTGGCTAAATTTTGCAAACGGCTAGCCGGATTCTTAACGGCGGCTGAGTATTAGCCGACCGTATTTAAATCGGATGTACAAAGAAACGTGGCAGCCTCGGGTGCTACGATGAAATCCGGCTAAAATTGGTCCGGAAACACAACCGCGGCTGAATATCAGACAGAATGTCAAGTTCTTATTGGCGATCAGAAAGTTCAAAGATTGGGAGGTGGGCCCGTGTTGTTGCCTTATTGTCA
>JBCNJP010000007.1:11824157-11850782 GCA_039602395.1 Deinandra increscens subsp. villosa | reverse complement strand
AAAGCAATTCCCAATAGTTCCATAAGTTTTGGCATCCCTCATGTTAAGCGGAAGACCTTGAACATGAAACCAAGCTATCACCTCCTCCATAACTTCCTGACCTTCCCATAAACAGTGACCTCGAGAATTTCGGGAATTTCATTCCTTTCATCGTTGAGAAATAATAGTGCAACATCCCTGCTCCAAAAATTGATCAGTACGTTGTACGCTTAACCGCCGATATACTTGATTGTTGTGTTGTGGGCCTGATATGAAAGAAGCCAGTCCGCAACGAAGTTTAACGCTGATAAGTCTTTAAATTAGCCGATGACAACATTCCCGTGCATTAAAACTTAGTTCCGGTGATGCTTCGTCCGCGATGTTACCTTTTTCATAGGCCCTTCTTGCACATTCTTTCCAACCAGAACATCCCTGTAATCAAATGATGTTCCACTTTTTTCAGTTGACACATAGTTATGTTTTTAAACCTTCAATTCCCACCTTTTTTAAGGAGGCTCTTGGAAAATTTCCGGTTTGCTTGTCGCCTTGTCATGCAATATTTTGTTACCATCCCTGTCAAATTTAGGCAGATTAACCCCCACCACGAGGTTTCCTATTGCCACCCTTCCCATCCTTGCAAGTGCTTCCTCGGGGTTTGTGATTCCTTCGAGTCTGAAAAAACCAAAGCCTGAACTAGATTTAGTCTTTCTGAAAGGTACTATGGCGTCGACAACCCTACCAAACTGATTAAAGACCTCCTATAATTTCTGGCTAGTTACTCCCTGTGGAATATCCGAGACGAAGAACGTTGTAGCGTTGATCCACTTTGCTCTTGTTTCCTGTCTGTAGACCGTTGGTCTTTGTCGGACTTTCCTTGTTACATGCCCATGCCGCCATCCCCCCTCGTCGGAGTGGTCTTGATCGTCGAACTTCCCTTTCATAAACTAAAAATCTGTAAATGGTATATATATATATATATATATATATATATATATATATATATATACTAGTGGGGTACCTGCGCGTTGCGGCGGGCGTCAGTTTATGGTACGTTATTTGTCTTCTGTTCGCGCATTATGTAGCGTCGACAATTTACAACACGATACTCGTTTATGTTAACAAAATTAACCCCTTTAATCGGTAAAGTTTAAATAAATTAAACCGTCATAAAACCCAACTATTGGAAACAAACTAATTGATGAAATGAAAAAACTAAATAAGTAACATTTATATATTAACAATTGCAATTGAAAGGTTGTGTCTTCATTTACTGTACAACGATTTGGCCATTTACCAATTGCCACGTGTCATTTACTTGACATGTGGCGTAATACTATTAATTTTTTTTCCACCAGCTTCTGTTTTCCTTAATTTATATTTAGTTGGCAAAATCTTGACACATTCGTTTACATGGTTCAGCGGTTCGAGTCATTATTCTCCTACTAAGTGCCGTAAGTTCGAATCTTTGGTTTTCTTTTCTTTTTTTTTTCTTTTGTTAACACGTGGCGCTATTTTTTCCTCTTCTGTTAACACGTGTTGTTGTACGTGTATATGTTTTACGACACACCGATTTAAATCTAGGGTTCCCCTTTTCTTTTAGTTCCTCCAAGCCTCCCTTCCTTCTTCTACTCTCGCCTACATTCCCGTTTTCAGGTAGGTTTTCCGGCCGCCGCATGTTTCGCCTTCCTCTTTCTCCCCTGTTTCCATTCCTATCTTCAAGTACGCTTGCATTCGATTTTAGTTTCTGATCGAATTCTTTTCACTTTGCAGCTTCAGTCGCTTGCGAGAGTGTCATGGATTAACTTTCGTCTCACGGTATGAGTTCCTTTTAGTGCATGTTCTATTCTTCGATTTTAATTGTATTATCTACTTCTATTCGCTTTTTTAATGTAGTTTCTCATTTCTCTTCCTACATTTACTTATGCAGCTTGCATTCGATTTTAGTTTCTAATCGAATTCTTTTCACTTTGCAGCTTCAGTCACTTGCGACAGTGTCATGGTTTAACTTTCGTCTCACGGTATGAGTTCCTTTTAGTGCATGTTCTATTCTTCGCTTTTAATTGTATTATCTACCTCGATTCGCTTTTTTAATGTAGTTTCTCACTTCTCTTCCTACATTTACTTACGCATAGAAGGTGTTCGATGAAATGCCTTCTGCCACTTTTACATTCATGCTTTAAAATTTCGATGTAACAATTGAATTTTGGTTAGTGGACTCTGATTGTATTTTTTTCCTTTTATTGTGCAGCTGTTTGTTGAAGTGTGTTGACACTGAAGGTAAAGTTCCATCCTCTAATAACTTTAATAACCGTTTTGTATTGTGACTAAAATACTAATTTGCTGTTTTGATTACTGCCTACTGAGATGATTCCTGATTTTAACTTTCTTTCAATTTACAAGTGGTTCTTAGTTAAATATTAAATTCTCTATGCGATCTATGATCCATTGGCTAAGCTAAACTAAGATGTTAAATTCTGGTGGCTATTTACGATTCATTGGCTTAGCCAAATAGGAATCTGTTTCTAAGGATAATTAACAATGAAATTGTATCAAATAATTCACCTTTAGTTAGTAACTGAATTTATAATGACAACATCTGCTTTGTAATGTGTGTGATTGTCCCTTTTTTAACATATCACCAGTTCATTTTTTCATTGCTTTTACTTTCCCAAACTAAAGGTAAAATCAACTACTGAATGTGCAGCCCTTCCCAATGTTACTGTGATTGTCCCTTTTTTAACATATCACCAGTTCATTTTTTCATTGCTTTTACTTTCCCAAACTAAAGGTAAAATCAACTACTGAATGTGCAGCCTTTCCCAATGTTACTGTGATTGTCCCTTTTTTAACATATCACCAGTTCATTTGTTCGTGAAATGTGGGCTGCAAACAAATTTCAGACTTAACATAATTCCTAATCAGTAAAAATGTGCAGCCCACTTATGACTGGATTGAAGTTATAACAAAAGACACAAGTCTACAACCTATTTAGTTTACTTATGAACCAAAAGTATATTTTAAACTCTTCCTTTGGTTATTCAGATGTGTATTTTGACTTCTTTGGGTAAAAAATACAATCCTAATTTGTGCTTATAGATTATGTAGTCATAGTTAATTAGTCCATTAAAAATAAAAGGTTTACAAAATTTACCATCTGATTGTTAACCTTCTCTACAATGGTTTATTTATCTGTGGTAACTAATTATAGGGATGGTATTCATGAAGGATTTCATTTGTGGTAACCAGTTATAGGGATGGTATTAATACTTTGGTTTGGGGTTTATACAAACACTCAAATTTAGTATCGATGCAAAGTTACAAAATATTAACTTAAATTCAGGTTTCATGAGGATAAGAATTGATTCCATATTATAATACTTTCATGGTTTGAATCCACATTACTAACAGAGTTTCTCATCTTCATTCTCTATTCCTAATACACATTATATTGAAACAGACTTTAGGAGTCACTTTTACAACAAATATAACATAAATAATACTAAAATCACTTAATATAATTTTCTTTGTTCTTAATTTTTAAAATAATTTAATAATTTGGTAACTACTCTGCTCAAACAGAACCTAACTGTTTGTTCTTATCAGTTTTAAAACCATTTCTTTAAACTTTCAATAGCCAGACTAAAAATCACAGCCCAGCATGTTATTTGGTTTTTGTTTGGATATTGCTTAGTCTATTTGTATTTGTAGATGTCAAAGGTCTTTAGCTACATATTTTCACAATGCTAATGTATGCGCCATGCAGTAATACTATTTACTAATTACTTTTGCAATTTGCTACAGATTGGATGCTCTTTTGAGTTCGAAGTTTATGCTTTTCAAGGTAAGTAAACTTTCTTTACCTACTTTTACTTTGTTAGTTGTTCATATATAATATATGTTCATATATAATAGTTAGTTGTTCCTTCTATGCCACTACATATTTTATACATACGTATGTCTATATAAGTACCTGCCAGACAACATTTTTCATTCATAGTATATATATATATATATCTATATAAGTAGTAGCTTCTTTCTATATATAATTAATATTTCCTAATCAATAATTCTTATTAAAAGTTTACAAGTATATACCTTATTATAAATTTAAAAGTCTACTCCACTTTCCATTTTTCATCATGCATAATCGACGTCGACGTTCACGGGAATCCTTTGACGCAACTTTGGGATCTCTGTCAAGTACTCAAGCTCGCAGAAGAGCTAATTTTCTAAGTCGCAGGTCATCTGTTCCGTCACTTTATATCGACTGCGGTGACTGTACTAATGTCTGTTCAAAGTGTCTTGCTAAGTTTTGGGACGATGAGAAACTGACATCCTCTCCTGCTAATGGTCCTCCTAAATACAATCAATGCTGTAAAAATGGAACTGTAAGATTTCCCTTTCCTCGGCCTCCTCCTGTTTTATTAAGAGACTTGCTTCTTGACTCTCATTTTCAAGAATACATTCGTGGTTACAACTCAATGTTTTCTATGACTTCTTTTGGTGCTAATGTTGACGATGAAATAAACGATGGGCCAAATCCATATGTCTTTAAAGTTGAAGGTCAAATATGTCATCGAATAGGGTCTCTTTGTCCAACTAACAACAGAAACCCTGTCTACCTTCAGTTATATATCTATGACACAGAAAATGAGGTCGCAAACCGTCTCCGTATCTTCAATAATGATAATGAACCTTCAAAATATCGTCCTGAAATAGTTACCGCTCTTCTATCAATGTTAGAATCAAATAACGAGTTCGTAAAACTCTTCAGAACAGCTCGCGATCTTTGCAATGCATCTGATGTGTCTGACTTTTCTGTTTGCTTATTTAATTCTCCACGTCAAGTGTCTTATGACATACCTTCACCAGGATGTATAGGTGCTATTGTACTTGGAGATGATTCAAGTCTAAATGAATATGACATCATCCTTCATCTAAAGGACGATGTTCGTAAACGCATAAGTAAATTACATCCATCTTACATGCCGCTTCAATATCCATTGCTCTTTCCATACGGTGACACCGGCTGGTCACGTGAAATGAAACTTCGTGGTGAATCAGAAGGAAAGCAACTTACTATGAACATGTTTTATAGCTATCAGTTACATGATAGACAAAACGTGTACTCACTGATACTACGCAGTGGCCGATTGCTTCAACAGTATATAGTTGATGCTTACGTTTGCATTGAGCAAAGCCGCTTAGACTATATTCGTGATCATCAAAATTACTACAGATCTGAACTTTTAAGAGGTGTACATGATGCTGTACTAAGAGGTGACACTGAAGGACAATCTGTAGGTAAACGGATGTTTCTACCATCATCATTCACTGGCGGTCCACGATATATGTATAAACATTACCAAGACGCTCTCGCTATTTGTAGAGTTTATGGTAATCCACAATATTTCATTACATTCACATGTAATAGTAATTGGCCAGAAATACAACGATATATATCTCAAATCCCTTCCACGAAATCTCAAAACCGTCCAGAGATGGTTTCCCGTGTTTTCAGAATGAAAGTGAATTCGTTGGTATCTTTTTTGAAAAATAAGAAGCCATTCGGTACTGTCACTGCACGTAAGTTTCTGTTCCACCTCTTTCCATTGTACATAACATTTTTTAAGCTAATTTCAAAATCTTCTAATCTAATTTCCATTTCCTTTCTTTTTCCTTAACCAGATCTGTATACTATCGAGTTCCAAAAACGTGGCCTCCCTCATTGTCATCTGTTATTGTGGGTTGAAGATATGTATAAAATTCATACTCCCGAACAGATAGATAAATACATTAGTGCTGAAATACCGAATCCCAATACTGATCAAGAACTCTACAAGATTGTATCTGAGTTTATGATTCATGGTCCCTGCGGTTATCTTAATCGCAAAGCAACATGTATGGCCTCTTCCGAAACATGTGCAAAGAAATTCCCAAAAGACTATATAGAAGAAACAGTTCTTGACACAAATGGCTATGCACATTACAAAAGAACTGCTTCTGGCTTTACTGTCATTAGAAATGGAATTTCAATTGACAATGGATTTGTTGTTCCATACAATAGAACATTGAGTCTCCATTTCTGTGCTCATATAAATGTAGAGTATTGCGGGTGGAGTATGTTAATTAAATACCTGTTCAAATACATATCAAAGGGTGCAGATCGCATTCGATTTACTATCACTAGAAATCCGCCACAACACAATAACAACCAGCCTTCTCAATCAAATGCGATAGACGAGATTAAGAATTTCCAAGACGGTCGATTTATATGTGCATATGAGGCATCATGGCGAATTTTGAACTTCCCTATTCATGAGCGTAATCCAGCAGTACAAGTCTTAGCTGTCCATTTAGAGAATTTACAATCGTTGACTTTCAAAGACAGCGACCGTCTTGAATATGTTGCAAACAATCCCTTTATAAGAAAAACCACTCTAACAGAATGGCTACAGAAAAATCGTTACGACCCTTCAGGCCGCCATTTAAGATATGTAGACTATCTTAAAGAGTTCCGGTGGGATGCATCTGCTAGAGCTTGGATAAGAAGAGCCTACCATAAAACTCCAACAATTGGAAGACTAACATACGTACATCCAACCTGTGGTGAAACATTTTACCTACGTATGCTCTTATTTCATCAAGTTGGATGTCAATCGTATGAAGATATACGTACCGTGTCTGGTCAAATACTTAACACTTACCGTGCAGCATGTGAAAAGTTAGGGCTACTAGGAAACGATCGAGAGTGGCTTGACACACTAGAAGAAGCTTCCTTTACATCGACATCAATTGAATTACGAACTCTTTTCACTCACATGTTACTATACTGCAACGTCACTAACCCAGTACAATTGTGGAACGAATACTGGCACAAAATGTCTGATGACATCACATACCGTCATGGATACATAAATCCTGAAGACTTAAAACAGTATGTGCTTTACGAGATAGAGTTACTGTTACGGTCTCTTTCTCCAACAGCAACACTTAGTAACTACGACTTACCGCTGCCAAAACAAAATCTACTGGCTCAGTTAGAAAATAGGCTTCTCATGGAAGAGAAAAACTACGATAGAGTTGCTCTTTCAGAAGAACATGAAAAACTTAAAAATGAGTTACACTCACATCAACGACTGATTTATGACTATGTCATAGATACATTACAATCGAACAAACAAGTCCTTGCTTTTGTATACGGACATGGCGGGACAGGAAAAACTTTCTTATGGAAAACAATTATATGTGCCTTACGTTCTAAGGGTGATATAGTTCTAGCAGTAGCTGCATCTGGAATAGCGTCATTGCTTCTACCAGGAGGGAGAACTGCACATTCAAGGTTTCGACTTCCAATAGATTTAACTAAATTCTCAACTTACAACATCAGTAAAAATACCAATTTGGCTAAGTTGCTAATTGACACTAAACTTATTATTTGGGACGAAGCACCTATGAGTGAACGAAAGTGCCTTGAATCTTTAGACCGGACATTAAAAGATTTACTAGATACTCCTAACGTACCTTTTGGTGGAAAATCATTGCTACTAGGTGGTGACTTCAGGCAGACATTACCAGTTAAACAAAAAGCCACAAAATCTCAAATTTTAGAAATGTCCTTGCCACGTTCTCCTCTTTGGATCCAATTCAAAATCTTTAGACTCACAGAAAACTTACGACTAAGACAACCAAATCTTGATCCTTTTAAAAGACATGAACTGACACAATTCTCTGCATGGCTATTAGACATAGGGAATGGCACAATCAATATACCATCCAACATGAACTCAAATGATACAAAAATAATTGAAATACCAAATAAATTTCTAATTCCATATACTGATTCAGCATTGCAAGAACTTATAACTTACATATATGACAACTCAACACTTACAAACCCTACAGCAGAAACACTATCACAAAAAGCCATAGTTTGTCCTAAAAACGAAACTGTAGATGAAATCAATGACATTGTATTGAAGATGACTTCAGGTAACATGACAACGTACTTTAGCACTGACACTGTAGTTCCTCATGTAACAAACGAAGGTGAAACAGAAATACTCTACCCTACAGAATATCTTAACTCACTACAATTCAGTGGCTTGCCACCACATCGTTTGGAATTAAAGAAAAACACACCTATCATACTTTTACGAAACATTAATCAGTCTCTGGGTCTATGTAATGGCACACGACTAATAGTTTCTCAACCCCTACATAATGTAATTGAGGCGCATATAATTACTGGAACGTCAATTGGTAAACGCGTATACATACCTCGAATAACTTTAACTCACAATGACAAAGAATTGCCATTCTATCTAAAAAGAAAACAATTCCCTGTCAAAGTTTGTTATGCAATGACAATAAACAAAAGCCAAGGACAATCCTTAAGTAAAATAGGAATATATTTACCTCATCCACCATTCGGCCACGGTCAACTATATGTAGCTCTCTCAAGAGCAACATCATCTAACGCGTTAAAAATATTAATAACTCCAAATGACGATCATCCACCCAACTGTACCAAAAATGTAGTTTATAGTGATTTTTTAGCAGAGATAGAGAGAACAATACATACTTGATTTTATTTATTTATTTCCACTACATTTTTATACATTCATACAAACTTCTGTGACTTGATATTACATATATTGCTTATACTGCCACATACACACAACATTTACGAAATTGTTCATACATTTACATTATAGTATAACTACAATATACTTCATTGACATTTTGTTCCAATGAACAGAGATACAGTGACAATGACTACAAAAGGGATCGCTGACATTAAACTGCAGTTCGTACCATTCCCGCTAGAAGTAAGGCTCTTAAGAAAATACAAACCCTACATGGGTGGTCAAGAAAGCAAAGATCTTTACTATCTATTAGTAGATGCAAAGGTAAGTACTTTATAGAAAATTACTATTCAAATCAATTCAAATACATATACTAACTTACTATGTATAATTTCCTTCATGACTAAACAGGGAGATGCAATTGAAGCCAAAGTAGATAAGGACAACATGAAAGTAGATGCTCTGATGAAAATAAATGGATGCTACTCTATCATCAACCACATCTGCACAGATCCACGTCCTTCAGGTAGAGCAGTCTTTCACCCAGCAACAATTACACTCGCAGAGAGAACCACTGTCAAATCAATAAGTGAGAGAAACATTCCTACTGTGTAATTTAACTTTGCATCTTATGACATGCTGGAAGAACGTTCAAAACCAAGGTACCCGTTCCTTACAGGTACATAAACTGACTCTTTTTATCATTCTCATAAGTTACAACAACAAATATAACAAACACTTTCAGTAAAAAAAAACATACTCATGTGGCAAAAAAACAGACTACATTGGACGTGTTCAACGATCGTCAGGATTACAAAGAAAGAAAGATTACAACATGGTGAAAGTAACACTTCTTGATCACAGGTAAAAATTAATTTTAAAATGAAAATTCAGCAAAAACTTTATGACACATGCATGATGATAGGAGAAATAATGAATTGCACAATATAAATGACTATTATTAAATCTGAATGCAGCGGTTATGAAATTGTTTTAACTCTTTGGCAATCAACGGCACTCTCATTTACAAAAGAGAACATTGATGGGAGAATCTTAGCAGCAGCAGTAGTAAAAGTTACAAAACATCAAGGTAAAAAAAATCTTAATATCAGTTACATTAACTACTACATTGAACACTAACACAAATAAAACAGGTAAGCTTCAACTAGAATCAACTGACATCACTGTTACATACATCGACCCAGATTTGCCAAACCTGCAAGACATTATCAACAGGTTAATGAATTATCCTACAATATACTATTAACTCCCTCTTAAACATTCTTATTTACACATCATTTTCTTCACGTTTGCCAGCTTTAGAAACACACAGGTGAAACCACAAGTTCATCAAACTTTTCAAATGATCGAGTCAGAAACAGAGACAGGCCTCACATTAGTTGAGATCAAACAGAAAAGCTATGACGAGTACAAGGTAATTAGTAGAATTATAGAAGAAAAAGAAAAGTACTAGAAAAGTACCATTTATGTAATAATCAATTTAAAAAAGGCTTTTATTTTCCACTAAATCAGCTTAGCTGTCACACCCCCAAATTAACCACTAACGGAGTTTATACCGTTAAGGGGTGCGAGCAAACCAGGACCACAACCATTAGTTACAAATACTAAACGAATCAGAGTAAAGTCCAAATAATAATAATAATAATGAAAACAGTTTAACAGTACGCAGCGGAAAACATTATCTTTAGCACTAACCACGTGCTTTACATAAACATTGTTTTAAAATTCCCAAGTTTAGTTTAAACAAAAATAAACATCTTCTCGTGCCATGCCAACCTCCAGCGGATACTCCTTAGCGATCTGCAAAAGTTTAAACCACGCAAGTGTCAACCTAACGGTTGGTGAGTTCACAGTGGGCTTGTCACGCAGCGGCCCGGTCTAATAATCATAATCGTATGAACGTATCCTTATGTACAATTTATTTGTGAAAACGCAATGCTTGTGTAAATCAGAATCATAGTATCGTGGTTTAGTAAAAGTATTGTCCGTAACCTACGTTATCGGGTATGTACTAGTTTTGTATAGTTAAAGTGCTCAACCGATATCGCGGGTAGCTAATCCGTTGTTCCATGCACTAAGGAAGTTTGTACCAAAGCTGACCATAAATTATCGTAGTGGCCGTGCCATCAGTACTGCGGACCTACGTCATCGCGGTTTTGCCTCCCCCGTGTCCTCTCGGGATCACGGTCAGATAGGCTGATATTGTACCTCCGTGCACTCCCCGTGCCACGGGGCGGAGTTTGTCAAACTCCAGTAGATCTACCCAACATCCCCTCGCTTTACAATTAATGGTACAATTTAGTTGAGGACTTTTAAGTTTTCAAGGCATCCTTAGAAATCATGTGATATCATGTGGTCTAGACTTTAACCTACACTAGCCATATTAAAACGGTTTACCGGATTCTCACGAATCTCAAAAGTGTTTTCAGTTTCGTTTCAAAAGTAGTTGTTCAAGTAATTCACAAGTGCTTCCCATAAAGCACTTCAAGTTCATCAAGTGGGTGCCGAGCACTCCAAGTTTTCAAGTTTATCAGGGAGGTGCCTGGCACTCTCGAGGTTGTCAGCATTGTTTTTCATTTGGTTATTTGGTGTGACCCAAACGGGTTCACGGTAATCGGGTTAGTGACACTCACCTTGGGTTGCACTGCTACACTTGCTAATAATCCAAGTATGCTTAACGAAGACCTATGAACACGTTTAGGTCTTAAGTATTAGTTTTGTGTCTAATCTTTACTTAACGTCACTATGGCCCATAACATAGCACGTTGGAACTATGACTCGACATACAGACACACGACACCGATGGTTGATCATAAACAAGGGTTCATATTCATCAGAAATCAAAGCATGTATCATCATGGCAAAATCATGTAAGTCATGGCACAACATTTAAGTAAATTTCACAAGTTTGGATTTAGGTCAGGCCATAATTTCGCTAGCAGTTTCGCTAGGTAATTTCGCTAGGTGCACGGGCAGCACTTTCGCTAGGCTGTACCCGATGACACAGTTTCGCTAGGCTAGTTTCGCTCGAAACTGTTGGCACAGTTTCGCTAGCCTAGTTTCGCCCGAAACTGGTTTGAACTTTCGTTCAGGAAATTTCGCTCGGTAATTTCGCCCGAACAGGTCTACATAGTTTCGCCAGCGACACTACAGTTTCGCTGACAGTTTCGCTATATGGATTTATACACAGTTTCGCTACATGACGATACACTTAGTTTCGCTACATGAACCTACAGTTTCGCTGGTCGCTAGAAAAACCCGAAAAACTATCAAGAAATCTTTCTAACAGCCTCTATACAACATGTGATTCATTTCTAAGCATATATAAGCATTTAGGAACATCACAGGAGCATCTCTAGCATCATAAACATGGATTTACATCATCAAATCATTTAAAACACCAAAAAGTCCATTTTCACATATTTTGACCTAGATCTACCTAGATCTCTAACATGGGTGAGTTTTGCACGTAAAGTTAGCAACTTTATGATATATCTAACATGTATACACATCATATCAGAAGATCTAACAGGTTCATGAAGATTGAGGCATGCTTTATGAAGAAAACATATAGAAAAGTGCATATAAATAGTTTTTGGGACTTACGATTCGATCTAGGGTCTGAATGGATGAGATGAGATGATGGTGGTCTCTTGGTGATTCACAACTGACCGGATTTCTCGAGAGAGCAGATGGAGGGTGGTGTGTGTTTTGTGTAAAAGAGGCAAATGGTATAAACTAGGGTTTATTAGGATGTTATATATCAGGGCCTAGTTTCGCTGGCAGTTTCGCTGGCCGGCGAAACTAGCTCTGTTCACGAGTGAGTCCATAAACTGCCGGGCGACACTATAGTTTCGCCCGGTAGTTTCGCTGGTTACCAAGAGTTGGTCAATTTCACATTCTAAGCAAGTTAAACACGATTCATAAATTGTCATGCTATTCATAATATTAAATCATGCATTTAAATCACATTGCACAAAATGACAACAACAAATGAACACATAGCACATATGAACGGGTTCGGTGATCAACCAAAGGACGTGGACGTATTCGGCCTAGTTAAGCATTAGTTACTAAGTTAACACTTATAACGTAACTAACGGATTTGTCTAACGGAAGTAAACCTTGAAATTCTCGGATGTCACATCATCCCCTTGAAATTGGAATTTTCGTCCCGAAAATTATTCTTGCGTCGTAGCGTTCGCAGCCTCGGCTGTCGTTGTTGCTGGGGAAAGAAAGCAAAAGTTTTAGGGTCGTCACATCCTCCTCCTGTTAAAGGAATTTTGGTCCCCAAAATTAAATCATACCTTGAGTATCTGTGGACGTTTGCTCGAACAAGTGGGGATACTTTTTCTTCATTTGATCCTCTCGTTCCCAAGTATATTCAGGTCCACGCTTGGAGTTCCATCGCACCTTGACGATCGGAATCTTGCTACGTTTGAGGGCTTTCTCCTCGCGTCCCATGATTTCTACCGGTTGTTCGATAAATCTCAAATGTTCGTCAATTTGCAATTCCTCCAAGGGAATTATTTCGATGTCTTCAGCCAGACATTTCTTTAGATTAGATACGTGAAACACGTTGTGAACTCCGTCGAGTTCGGCAGGGAGTTGTAATCGGTAGGCCACCGGGCCTACTTCCCCAATGATTTCAAACGGTCCGATATAGCGAGGATTTAATTTCCCCCGCTTTCCGAAGCGTATCACGCCTTTCCAGGGAGATACCTTCAATAGCACCTTGTCACCTACCTCGAACTTCAAAGGTTTGCGGCGTTTGTCGGCATAGCTCTTTTGTCTGTCACGTGCTGCGGCTATCCGCTTTCTGATTTGAATAATTCGTTCTGTCGTATCATGAATGAGCTCTGGTCCGGTGAGTCCCTTCTCACCCGTTTCGGCCCAACACACGGGCGATCTACATTTTCTGCCATAAAGAGCTTCAAAAGGTGCAGCACCGATGCTCGAATGATAACTGTTGTTGTAGGAGAACTCCACCAACGGAAGGTGAGCTTCCCAGTCTTTACCGAAGTCGAGAACGCAAGCTCGGAGCATGTCTTCTAAAGTCTGAATAGTTCTTTCCGTTTGACCATCGGTCTGCGGGTGATAGGCTGTGCTCATATCCAGTCTGGTTCCCAATGCTTCTTGCATAGATTGCCATAGTCGGGAAGTAAATCGAGGATTCTCGATCTGAGATAATAGTCTTAGGCACTCCATGTCGTGCCACAATTCGGTCAATGTACAGCTTCGTTAACTTATCCATATTATCGTTTTCCCTCATCGGGATAAAGTGTGCGGATTTGGTTAGTCGGTCAATGATAACCCAAATCGCATACGGTCGATTCGATCGATGAGGTAATCCTGTTACAAAGTCCATAGAGATATCCTCCCATTTCCATTCTGGGATCTTTGGTTGCTGCAATAGCCCAGAAGGCTTTTGGTACTCAATCTTAACCCTTGAGCATGTTAAACACTTAGCCACATATCGAGCAATGTCGGCTTTCATGTTCGGCCACCAATATTAGTTCTTCAAATCTTGGTACATTTTATCTGATCCAGGGTGCACCGAATATCTTGATTTGTGAGCCTCGTCCATCACGAGCTCACGGAGATTTCCTAGTAGAGGAACCCAAATTCTATCATTGTAATACCTGAGTCCGTCGGACTTAACTTCAGAATTTCCATCCACCCCTCGCAGTGCTTCGGCTGCGAAGTTTTCTTCCTTTAAAGCTTCTTGTTGGGCATCGCGGATCCGATCCGGCAATCCCGTGTGGATGGTAAGTTGCAGCGCTCGTACCCGTCGAGGCTTTTCATACTCTTTCCGACTTAATGCATCAGCCACAACATTGGCTTTTCCCGGGTGATACTTAATTGCTAAGTCATAATCATTCAGTAGCTCGACCCACCGTCGTTGTCGCATGTTGAGATCCTTCTGATCAAAGATGTGCTGTAAGCTTTTGTGGTCAGTAAATATCGTGCACTTTGTTCCGTAGAGGTAATGTCTCCAAATCTTGAGTGCATGAACAACGGCTCCCATTTCCAAATCATGCGTTGTATAATTCTTCTCAGTGTCCTTCAGTTGCCTGGACCCATAGGCAATCACCTTGTCCTGTTGCATCAACACGCAACCGAGTCCTTGAATGGATGCATCACAATAAACTACAAAGTCGTCAACCCCATCGGGTAACGCGAGAATTGGAGCTGAACATAACATATCTTTAAGAGTTTGAAACGCGCGTTCTTCTTTTTCACCCCATCTATATTGCACTCCTTTGTGCGTTAAAGCCGTTAAGGGTTGAGCCAACTGCGAGAAACCCTTGATGAATCTTTGATAATATCCGGCAAGTCCCAAAAATTGTCGGATTTCGGTTGGCGCTCTAGGAGTAGACCAATTCTTGATAGCTTCCACTTTAGCTGGGTCGACGTGAATTCCATTTTGATCAACAATGTGTCCAAGAAATTGGACTTCGCGAATCCAAAAATCGCATTTCGAAAACTTGGCATAAAGCTGTTCCTTGCGGAGCAATTCCAAAATAAGTCGTAGGTGCTCCTCGTGTTCCTCCTTTGTCTTGGAGTAGATCAAAATATCATCAATGAAAACTATCACAAACTTATCGAGGTACGGCTTGCACACTCGATTCATCAGATCCATAAATACGGCAGGCGCATTAGTTAGCCCAAACGGCATAACCAAAAACTCGTAATGACCGTAGCGAGTTCTGAAAGCAGTCTTGGGGACATCTTCGTCACGAACACGGAGTTGGTGATATCCAGACCGTAGATCAATCTTTGAGAAGTAGTTCGAACCTTGCAATTGATCGAAGAGATCGTCGATTCGAGGAAGCGGATATCGATTCTTGATCGTAACCTTGTTAAGCTCTCGGTAGTCAATACACATTCGAAACGTTCCATCCTTCTTCTTAACGAACAAAACCGGTGCTCCCCATGGAGACGAACTTGGACGAATGAACCTTTTGTCGAGTAGCTCTTGAAGTTGTGAGGAGAGTTCGTTGAGTTCACTTACTGCCAAACGGTAGGGTGCGCGTGCAATCGGAGACGCTCCAGGAACTAAATCGATTCCAAACTCTACTTGTCGAAATGGAGGCAAACCAGGCAGATCTTCAGGAAATACATCTTGGAAGTCGCGGACTATCGGGTAGTCGTTGATTCTGCGCTCGGGAAGTGTCGAATCAGTGACGTTTGCAAGAATCGCGAAGTGACCTTTACGAAGGCACTTTTGAGCTTTGAGAAACTAAATAATACCAGTCACTGCTCCACCTTTCTCACCTTGAACCGTTAACATTTCACCTCCTTCGAGTGGGATACGAACCACTTTTTCTTTACATAAGATTTCAGCTCGATTCTCAGATAACCAATCCATTCCTACTATAACGTCAAAACTACCAATCGGGAAAGGCATAAGATCGATTCCTAATGTATGGCCAGCTAGTTCTAACTTACAGCCCTTAACTATCTGAGTCGTATCATGAAGTTTACCATTTGCTAGTTCTACCACATATTTAGCGTCTAAGGCAATAGGTTTAGCATTAATCAACTTAGCAAATTTAGTGGAAATAAAACTTTTCTCAGCACCAGAATCAAACAATACAGTAGCAAAGAAACCATTAAGGATGAATTACCGTTAATCACGTTGGCATCATTGCGAGCTTCACCCTGACCCATGACAAAAGCTCTTCCTCTGCCATTTCCACCATTCTCATTGCCATTCCCGTTACCATTTCCTCCACCATTACCGTTCCCACCGTTGTTTCCTTGATTACCATTACCTTGCCTTCTCAACTGCGGGCAGTCCCTTTTAATGTGGCCTTGAGCACCACATTCAAAACAGCCACGGGCTCCACCATTGTTGTTCTGGTTATTTCCTTGCCCGTTACGGTTGTTCCCATAGTTATTGCCTTGATTGTTGTTGTTGTTTTGCCTTTGGCGGTTCTGCTGCTCAGGTAGAGTTGCCCAACAGTCTTTTGCTTCGTGGCCTTTCTTTCCACACCTATCGCAGCTCAGATTCTTTCTACAAGCACCAGCATGATGCTTCCCACACTTGTTACACAAAGGCAGGTTACCTTTGTAGTTGCCTTGCCCATTGCCACCCTGGCGGTAGTTACCACTGTTGTTCCCGGACCTCTTGCTTTGACCTTGGGAGTTATAAGACCTCCCAGTGCTGTTTCCAACACTCTGATTGTTCATTGAATTTTCAGGGGCTTCATCATCAGCTTTCTTTTGCCACTTAAGGCAGTATTCTCAGTGGTCTTTGCAGGAAGTGTACCCTTCTCAACCTCCTGATCAGTAAGTTTGTGAGCCAGTCGGATGGCTTGCTGCACGGTGGCGGGGTTGCTGGCGGTCACCAAACTCTTGATTTGAGGCGCGAGGCCTTCCAGATAACGCTCAATGCGTTTGAATTCAGCATCAACCATTGTGGGGGCACAAGACCTCGTACTCATGATATCGTGCAGTGTATTGTTCGACTTCAGACCCAATCATCTTCAGATTCAAGAATTCGCCTTCTAGCTTCTTCACTTGGTCACGAGGACAGTACTCATCCATAATCAGTTCCTTAAATGCTGCCCATTGCATGTTATTAGCCGCGTCTAGCCCAATCATCTGAATTTCAGCGTTCCACCAGGAGAGTGCAGCTCCTTCAAAGGTACCAGTAGCAAACTTCACCTTGCTTTCAGCCGGGCAATTACACATGGAGAAAACCTTTTCAGACTTCTCAATCCACCTGAGGAGTCCTACAGCCCCTTCTTCGCCGGAAAACGTCATCGGCTTGCAGTCCATGAAGGACTTGAACGTGCAGTGGTGGTGGTTTCCTGATGCATAAATAGTTCGGGTTTTAAAATTAAACAGGTCAAAATATAATCGCTTTGTGCCTTAACCGGCATAATAGTTACCCTGTGCGGCGTATGCAGCTTGGACGGCTGCCACCGCGGCTTGCACATGTTCATTAGTCATTGCTTGCAGCTGTGTAGGCGTCATGTTTATGTTGCCTCTTCCGTTTCCTCTTCCAGACATCTTGGTGAACAGTTAAAGTAGCCAGTGTTCAGTCACATTTCTACTTTATACATATCCCATAATATGCATAATAACATTTTCCCCGTTATCCCACTATTAGTCCAGAAAAACGTTTTCGTGCAAAATGGAGGTGTCGTCGGAGAACGTCGTAAGTCGTAAGTAGCTATCGTCGAAAGTCGGCTTTCCCATAAAAGTCACCATCGGCGTAGTCATCGTAGTAGAAATCAGGACGTAGCGTGTAGCATCGTTTCGTTGTCGCTTTCCCCCGGCACAGTGCGCGCATTAGCGTTCGCGTTTCGTATTCGTGTGTGAAAATTTTCCCTAAGGTTTTCCGTTAGACTTCCTAGACACGGTCTATATATATATATTTATATATATATATATACACATACGTACTAAGCTTTTACTTACACAGCAGAGCGAGTATCCCAGGTTGGCACGTAAAAATTTTGTTTTGGGAATTTGTTTGTTCGTTTGTAACTAAGGTGTCAAGTTGCAGTTTCCAAATCGTTTTAGAAAGTGATTCCAGTTCTCTGCAACTTATGGCTCTGATACCAATCTGTCACACCCCCAAATTAACCACTAACGGTGTTTATACCGTTAAGGGGTGCGAGCAAACCAGGACCACAACCATTAGTTACAAATACTAAACGAATCAGAGTGAAGTCCAAATAATAATAATAATAATAATGAAAACAGTTTAACAGTACGCAGCGGAAAACATTATCTTTAGCACTAACCACGTGCTTTACATAAACATTGTTTTAAAATTCCCAAGTTTAGTTTAAACAAAAATAAACATCTTCTCGTGCCATGCCAACCTCCAGCGGATACTCCTTAGCGATCTGCAAAAGTTTAAACCACGCAAGTGTCAACCTAACGGTTGGTGAGTTCACAGTGGGCTTGTCACGCAGCGGCCCGGTCTAATAATCATAATCGTATGAGCGTATCCTTATGTACAATTTATTTGTGAAACGCAATACTTGTGTTAATCAGAATCATAGTATCGTGGTTTAGTAAAAGTATTGTCCGTAACCTACGTTATCGGGTATGTACTAGTTTTGTATAGTTAAAGTGCTCAACCGATATCGCGGGTAGCTAATCCGTTGTTCCATGCACTAAGGAAGTTTGTACCAAAGCTGACCATAAATTATCGTAGTGGCCGTGCCATCAGTACTGCGGACCTACGTCATCGCGGTTTTGCCTCCCCCGTGTCCTCTCGGGATCACGGTCAGATAGGCTGATATTGTACCTCCGTGCACTCCCCGTGCCACGGGGCGGAGTTTGTCAAACTCCAGTAGATCTACCCAACATCCCCTCGCTTTACAATTAATGGTACAATTTAGTTGAGGACTTTTAAGTTTTCAAGGCATCCTTAGAAATCATGTGATATCATGTGGTCTAGACTTTAACCTACACTAGCCATATTAAAACGGTTTACCGGATTCTCACGAATCTCAAAAGTGTTTTCAGTTTCGTTTCAAAAGTAGTTGTTTAAGTAATTCACAAGTGCTTCCCATAAAGCACTTCAAGTTCATCAAGTGGGTGCCGAGCACTCCAAGTTTTCAAGTTTATCAGGGAGGTGCCTGGCACTCTCGAGGTTGTCAGCATTGTTTTTCATTTGGTTATTTGGTGTGACCCAAACGGGTTCACGGTAATCGGGTTAGTGACACTCACCTTTGGTTGCACTGCTACACTTGCTAATAATCCAAGTATGCTTAATGAAGACCTATGAACACGTTTAGGTCTTAAGTATTAGTTTCGTGTCTAATCTTTACTTAACGTCACTATGGCCCATAACATAGCACGTTGGAACTATGACTCGACATACAGACACACTACACCGATGGTTGATCATAAACAAGGGTTCATATTCATCAGAAATCAAAGCATGTATCATCATGGCAAAATCATGTAAGTCATGGCACAACATTTAAGTAAATTTCACAAGTTTGGATTTAGGTCAGGCCATAATTTCGCTAGCAGTTTCGCTAGGTAATTTCGCTAGGTGCACGGGCAGCACTTTCGCTAGGCTGTACCCGATGACACAGTTTCGCTAGGCTAGTTTCGCTCGAAACTGTTGGCACAGTTTCGCTAGCCTAGTTTCGCCCGAAACTGGTTTGAACTTTCGTTCAGGAAATTTCGCTCGGTAATTTCGCCCGAACAGGTCTACATAGTTTCGCCAGCGACACTACAGTTTCGCTGACAGTTTCGCTATATGGATTTATACACAGTTTCGCTACATGATGATACACTTAGTTTCGCTACATGAACCTACAGTTTCGCTGGTCGCTAGAAAAACCCGAAAAACTATCAAGAATCTTTCTAACAGCCTCTATACAACATGTGATTCATTTCTAAGCATATACAAGCATTTAGGAACATCACAGGAGCATCTCTAGCATCATAAACATGGATTTACATCATCAAATCATTTAAAACACCAAAAAGTCCATTTTCACATATTTTGACCTAGATCTACCTAGATCTCTAACATGGGTGAGTTTTGCACGTAAAGTTAGCAACTTTATGATATATCTAACATGTATACACATCATATCAGAAGATCTAACAGGTTCATGAAGATTGAGGCATGCTTTATGAAGAAAACATATAGAAAAGTGCATATAAATAGTTTTTGGGACTTACGATTCGATCTAGGGTCTGAATGGATGAGATGAGATGATGGTGGTCTCTTGGTGATTCACAACTGACCGGATTTCTCGAGAGAGCAG
The DNA here is from genome assembly GCA_039602395.1 of Deinandra increscens subsp. villosa. Classification (NCBI taxonomy): domain Eukaryota; kingdom Viridiplantae; phylum Streptophyta; class Magnoliopsida; order Asterales; family Asteraceae; genus Deinandra; species Deinandra increscens. The sequence goes on along the minus strand of JBCNJP010000007.1, from coordinate 11,830,438 downwards.
ATGGAGGGTGGTGTGTGTTTTGTGTAAAAGAGGCAAGTGGTATAAACTAGGGTTTATTAGGATGTTATATATCAGGGCCTAGTTTCGCTGGCAGTTTCGCTGGCCGGCGAAACTAGCTCTGTTCACGAGTGAGTCCATAAACTGCCGGGCGACACTATAGTTTCGCCCGGTAGTTTTGCTGGTTACCAAGAGTTGGTCAATTTCACATTCTAAGCAAGTTAAACACGATTCGTAAATTGTCATGCTATTCATAATATTAAATCATGCATTTAAATCACATTGCACAAAATGACAACAACAAATGAACACATAACACATATGAACGGGTTCGGTGATCAACCAAAGGACGTGGACGTATTCGGCCTAGTTAAGCATTAGTTACTAAGTTAACACTTATAACGTAACTAACGGATTTGTCTAACGGAAGTAAACCTTGAAATTCTCGGATGTCACATTAGCCGATACCAAATCCATATTCTTTATTCGGATATACAAGTTTCATTTAGGAACAGCAGCAAGGCTGCTGTGTACTAACTGCTGCTATGATTTATCCTTTTTCTTTAACCAAAATACCTATCACTGCTGTTTTCTTTCATGTACTTGAAATTAAGAGTATTTGCCAACATAAAGTGTTTTCTTTTATGTTGGGCAATAATTGCCAACATAAAGTGATATCTCCATATGGTTTGCTAAAAAAAAGTTTGGTGTTTGAAGTTAAGAGTATGTATCTTCAAAATTTTAATGTTTAACAATGTTGTTGATATTTGTTGAATCAAAACAGACAAGGCTTTACACATGTCAAGCTACTATGAAAGAGTTTGATACCTACCGCCGCTGGTTTCTACCCAAATGTACACATGCAAACTGTGGAAAAACACTGGTTGAAGAATGCCAAGAAGGCGATGAAGAGAAAGGAATACCACCAATACTCAGCTGCCCACGGGGACACACTGTAACAGAGGCAACCTATCAGTAAGTACACATTAACATCAAGAATACTCCAGGACACTACATTCATCACTATGTTACTTTAACTAACACATAATGTACAATAGCTACTGTGTAAACGGGCTCCTCATGGATGAAACAACAACACTGCCTGTCGTCATCTTCAATGAAACAATGGCATCTGCTCTCAATATAAGTTGCAGAGACTTAGTTATTCAAGAAGGTTACAACAACCCAAAAATCATACCCGATCCAATGCTTACCCTCCTAGGAGCTACAAAAAAGTACATAATCCGGCTGAGGCAGAACACACAAGCTGTAATTGAACACATAAAAACAACAGCCATTGACAGCCACCCGACTGAAACAATTCGCCTCCTACCACCACCTGAACCACACACTCCAGCAGGCAATCCAACCCGTAAGCATACTCATGACTCACCAGGTAAAATTAGATCTTGCTAAGAAATAACATGCATAATCCATCAAAATTTATATGGCCATACCTTCTCCATTTAATCCTCTACAAATGACAAGCAAGCCACACCCAAGAAGCAGAAAGAAAAAGCAGAATAGGAAGAAGTGAAGGCACACCAAGTTAAGATTTTGGAAGGAAATGAAACATAAAGCAGCATTTTGTCACATCATTAGAAAAGAAGCTACACATTTTGGAAGGAAATGAAACATGAAGCTGCATTTTACATCATTAGAAAAGAACCTGCATTTTGTGACATCATTAGAAAAGAAGCAGAAACAAGAAGCAGAATAGAAGAAGTAATGTTAGGAAAAAACAACCATTTTGTAAACCATCCTGTATATGAAAGACTAGACAAGACTTAGACTAGATATAAACTTGGTGGTGCACTTATAACATCTTAACTTAAATGCAGTATATAACTTTCACTTTACAATACACACGCAACGTCGCCGCCGCAACGCGCGGCTGGCAAAATTCTCGTTAATTATAAATAGCTGAGAGAAACACATATACTTTCTGTTTTTATGTTTTTATACATGTATCTTTCAGTTTTGTACAAATAACGAAACATCACGATATAACACATCCAGACATCAAAATTAATTATACATACTCACATATGGAATATATAGAAAAAAGTAGTTTATAAAACCATACTACAATTTCATCCATAAAGTGTGGTAATGTCTTTTTTGTATTTTGGGTGAAAATAGAACACATCCAAATAAAACAGTCAAAAATCCAAAAAGAGTCAATATCAAGCATATATTCTTATCCATATCATTATAATTTGTTGAGGACTAAACATTTATGATTTTATTTGTGTAATTATCTTTTGTGACAAATCGAGTGAATACTGTAGAATTTTTGGTGGGCCCAATATCAACTAAATACCTTTGAAAAACATATGGAAAAAAAGAAAAAAGAACAAAAGCATTCGTAAGCACCAAATTGTATCCATTATTAAGCATCAAATTTATGAACCAAGGGCAGTGACAACAATACAAACATTCTTAAACACAATCCTCCTTTCAAATCACTAAATACCTTTAAAAATACAAATGCAAAAAGAAAAAAAAAAACTCACGCAAGAAAGGTATATATGAAATCCTAATGAGATTTGATGACCCTAGTTGCCTTCAATGCATCTATAGCATTATGCATAACAGACGAACGAATGAAATGGTTAAAATTACGGGTAGTTGTAACGTGGCGGTGCTTTGTGAAAAGTTTAAAAAGAACATCAAGTATGTGCTAGAAGACCGTGAGGATCCGATGGTTCTGAAATGCTTCGATTTGGTCGTGGTGCCAGTTTTTGAAAACATACACTACTAAGTGGTGGTGTTCGACATGCGGCGCCCGGGCATCGAGGTTGCAGAATGTGCATACGTAGATATGGGAACGCCAACGAAATTTGTAAGTCATTCACGAATAATTTACATAACTTTATTTTCTTTAGTAAATCACATAGACATATAAACAATGTTAGTATACAACAACGATACACAATGCACGTGTATCAGAAAAGGATGCATAATGCATTTGTATGATAATAATGCATGATGCAATACTATACAGATTGTTTGTTAATATCGTACTAATACACGAAACAACTGACGTGTAACAGAAATATTTGTTATTCAAGAAGCGAAAGCTCGTTCCCTCATCCGAGTCGAAGTTCTCTTTTGATGTGTTAATGGAAGGCAAAAATGGTCTCGGATGGCTACTCAAATTTGCAAATGTAAGTTTTTTCTACTAAAGCCTAATTTCAATTTCGATTGAAGTTTCATTGAGCTTGTTTTGATTTTATGCAGTCGTCATCCGAGGACCAACATACCTGTGTAAATCTCTACTTCGTTCGTCATGTGATTTTCGTTTGTTGCAATTAGGGTACTTAATTTGTTTAATTTTGATTAAAGGATAATACCATGTTTCAAGCTAAACACAAGTTCATGCCCACAGCAACTACAACCAACAGTCGTCAGGGTCATTAACCTAAACAGGACACACGAAGTTTGGGATGATTTTGATAGTTGCGAGATGACGAATGGTACTAGGAGACCACAGTGTAAAAATTGTGGTGTGGTATTTAAAGCCGTTTCAGTTACTAGTATGCGTGTGCATACAAACCGGATGTGCCAGGCAAGACGTTGAACGTTTTTAAGGGTTTAATTGTTTTATGTGTGTGTTTAGGTGTTTTTTTAATTTATGTTTCATTGTTTAAGTGTTGTTCGTATTAATAAGTTTAAGTGTTGTTCACGTTATGTTGTATGTATTTGTACGTTTGTATTAATAAAAGTGTCTTTTCTTAATAAATATAGGAACCCTTAATTTCAACTTGTTGGAGCATAGAGAAAGATGAAGAGTTGGTTGTTACTATACATCTTGTTACGGAGGAAACAAGGATTCATGATCCCAAGGGTCCCGAAAACGATACTTACTGGAATCGGTTAACTGAAATGTATGACAAGGATATGGGGTACTATGATCTCAATTCATAAACTCGTACGTTGAATAATTAAAAGGGAAATGAGCAATCAACAGTTTCAACTTATGTAACACGAACGACTGGTGTTGTATGAAGGTCCAAACTACAATTATCTTAATGATAACGTTATTGCCGAAACTGTAATCGAATACGAACGGTTATATAAAATGTTGTTTGCTCAGTTAGGAATGTGGAGGTATTTAATGTCATAATTTCAGTAATGTAATTTTTGATAATTTTAGAAATGTTTAGTTGAGTTTAATAACTTGAGTTTTTCTTAATTTTAATTTGAAAAAAAAAATAATTTAAAAAAGAAAACTGATTTTTCTCCCGATTTCGAATTAACCGGTTCGGTTTATAACCGAAACCGGTTTATAGGTTTGAGTTTTTATTAGAAACCGATTTTTACCCGAAACGGTTAAGTCAAAAACCTAATTTATTCCCGTTAACCAAATAACCGACCGGTTTTTCTAAAGCCGATTAAACGATTTGTACACCTTTAAAACCAAACAAATAGTTTTTACTTTGTTGACTTTATAAATGTAATAGTATATAATATAATAAGGGGAAAGATCTATAGAAGACCAATAATTATCCAGAAAACCAAAAAACCAACTTTTTTTTCTCTATAACTTCTTCATATATTAATATTTTTTAAAAATAATTTCACCAAAAATTCTATAATTTTATTAGCTTTATTTATGGGAAAAAAATTTAAAAAATAAAAAGTTTAGTGATTTTTTATTATTGCATCATGCAATAGTACCAATAGTATTGCATAATGCATTATAATTAAAACTACTTAAAAACAAGAGACTTAACTTAAATATGAATGTGGTTTATGCGAATAATGTAAAAAACAAAGAATTGACATTCATAAACCAATTTTATATTATTGTTACATAGTGCAATATTAATTTCAAGCTAAAATTCGAATTTTATTTTATTTTAAAAAAAAACTCGAAAACGTTTTTAAAGTTTTTTCTTTTTCCAATATTCTTAAAATCATGAAAGAAACATATAAAAAAAGTTTAAAAAAAATAATTTTTTTCCTTAATTTTTTGGTTTTTTATAAAATATTGGTTTTTCTATAGAAAACAACCCAATATAATAAAGTGGTCAATTAAAAAATGAAAAATATCCCCAAGGTTTCAGGATATATATGATTTCGGGTTACGTTTTTTCCCGCACTTAACCCTAGTTTCCAGTAAACATATATGTCCTCCCCGCCCCCAAATCAACAATACGATCCTGCGAAAAGAAAATGAAGCACGAAACTCGAAAAGGAATATACAGATCATCCAAGAAGCGAAAGCTCGTTCCCTCGAAGTTCTCTTTTGATGTGTTAACGGAAGGCGATAAAGCTCTCGGATGGCTACTCACATTTGCAAATGTAAGTTTTTTTTTTTTTTTTTTCTTCTGCGAAAACCTAATTTCAATTTCGATTGAAGTTTCATTGAGCTTGTTTCGTCTTTATGCAGTCGTCATCCGAGGAGCAGCATAGCTGTGTTGATCTGTACTTCGTTCGTCAGGTGATTTCCGTTTGTTGCAATTAGGTTGATTTGATTTCTTACTAACACCATTTAGGGTACTTAATTGGTTTGATTTTGATTAAAGGATGGTACCATGTTTCAAGCGGAACACAAGTTCAGACCCTACTTTTATGTTGCTGCAAAGGTATTATGATTGGATCTTAGTGGATTGTTTTGTGTTTAGAGCCTATTCTATTATGCCATCTTCTATAACTTATAAAAACTTACTTTAGGATAAGATGGAAATGAATGTGGATGCATATTTAAGAGGACGATACCAATGCCAAATTGCAGACATCCAACTAGTAGAGGAAGAGGACCTTGATCTTGATCTTGTAAGTCATTATATTATAATTTCTTTTGGTCACAGCAGAATTATACTGTAGATCAATGTTTTAAAAACCGGTTTTTTAGTTGAACCGGAAAATTTTCCGGGGCCGGTTCGACCGGCCGGTTGAACCGGTTAGGGGATTTATATATATATTTTTATAAAAATAAAAATGTTAATATATTTGTACACCACAACGGAAATAGTTAAAATACAATGATAATCCACTAAAAAATAATACCAAATAGGTATTTCATAAGAATATATAAGTTTTAAACTTTAAAAAATAATAAAAAATTAAAATTTTTTTTTTTTAATTGTTAGAAAACCGGTTGAACCGGACCGGTTGAACCGGAAAAAACCGAAAAAAAACCGGAAAAACCGCCCGGTTCAAAACGGTCCGGTTATGTCCAAAAAACCGTGGATTAAAAAACCGGTATGATGACCGGTTGGCGGTTGAACCGGATGAACCGGATGAACCGGACCGGTTGAACCGGTTTTTAAAAC
>JBCNJP010000007.1:11711623-11823657 GCA_039602395.1 Deinandra increscens subsp. villosa | reverse complement strand
AAAAAAACTTCAAAGACTTGGTTTTGCTCAAGCACAAGGTGCAATGGCAAACCAGATAAATATAAAAAAATTGTCACGTTCATGTGATTGTGATTGTCCTTTTAGAAGATAAGTTGATCTTAAACAAAATGCTACTGCTGCAATAAAAGACAAATTAAAAGTGATGATAAAGATAGCAACGAATCAAAACTTTCAACTACTCAAGGAATTTATGGAGTGGATTGATAAAGAAAGTGAAACACAAAGCGGGATTTAATAATATACTAGATAAAACTCCCTTTACTTCAGATATGCTGAAAAAATAAAACAAAAAATCATTAAATAATAGTCGATTGTTAATTCTCTCTGTGTGTTTCATAAAAGGGTGTTTATCTAGTGTATTATTAATTCCCTCTTTGTATTTCACTTTCTTTATCAATCCACTCTAAAATTCTTTTAGCGGTTAAAAGTTTTGACACATTTCTATCTTCATCATCACTTTCAATTTGCCTTTTATTGCAGCAATAGCATAGTGTTTAAGATCAATTGATCTTCCAAAAGGACAATCACAATCACATGACCGTGACAATTTTTTATATTTAATCGGCTTGCCATTGCACCTTGTGCTGAGCAAACCAAGTCTTGAAGTTCATATGATGTGCATCCTTGGCGTACTATTCTAAAGAAGCGCATGTTCAAACATATCGCGCTCATAAGGTTCGTCGATGTTACATGTCCAAGAAATACGTGAAGTCTTTTCCTCGGACACAACTATGTCTTTGCTATTAGTGCAATACCTGCCAAAATCACAAGAAGTATATGTCAATACAGGTTCAGGTCGGGATAAGAACAACGAACTAAAAGAGAAACTAATGAGTTGGTAATGGCAACCTCAAGCATTGGTATTATACACATGAAAAACAACTTCCACGAGATTTATGGAGAACAGATAAGTAATTGTGTGACTAGAGTAGCTGCTTGAGAGCTAGTTGATATATGTTCATTACAAGCTGGAGTCCGGTTTAACAAGTCCGCGCCCAAACTAACTCTCATTGAACAAACAAGCCAAAGCCTGAGCTTCTAAACTAGGGATGAGCTTTTGGTACTGAGTACTGGTACCGTACCGGTTTCGTACTAGTACCGACCGAACCTAAACGATACCGGTACCGGTACTTGATTTTTTTTTTAATTTTGAAACCGGTACCGGTAAAAACTGGTATTTTTCGAATGGATAGCGAAATATATATTTGTAATTCTTAGGCTAGCTTATATACTTATATATATGTAAAATATTGTATGCTATTAGTTACCCAAAACCGTCTCTACATACAACAAACCCAAGCTATTGCTTGAGGCCTCCAAATTTTTGGGGCCCCATTTCAAAAACAAACTTGTGAATAAGTTAATATTAAGAATGCTTTCATCAATTAGACAATGACTAGATTTTAACCCTCCGCGCGTTGCGCGGAGGTGTCTAAGAATGACATCATGATGTTATCAAAATTGCTACGTTGTTGCGTTAGTTCTATTAACTTAGCTTGTTGTTTGTTTCACATAGAGTGAGATTCACCAAAGATCAAGACTTCGTTCATCTCAACGCGGTCTCATTTTGTTGTGTTCTTATTTTAATCATTCGGATAACACGGGTAGAACAAATAGTTAAACTGTTACACCACCAACAACATATATTCTTGGTGATCAATAGAGGTTAACGTGGGGATAACGCAAACACACAAAATCATTTATGGATACGTGGAGGAAACGAAAAAAGAAAACATTAACCGACCAAAATCACTTATAAAATTATGACCAAATCATATTTACCATTTAAAAGTTTACGTATTACACAACCAAAACAAAAATATAAAAAGTAAAAAAACACTATAAAATTAAATAATATAAATGGAGGTTACCTTTGAGATAATGCGAACACACAAAACTATTGCAATGGAGATTACCGCTCAGACAACGTGAATATTGCATTTCTAATATGCAAGCATAATATAAATTGTTGGTAATCAATAGTGGTTACCGCTAAGATAACGCAAACACACTAAATTGTTGGTCAATAGAGGTTACCGCTGAGATAACGCGAACACACAAAACCATCGGACTAATCATAATATCATTTAATAAAAATAATAAAAAGTATTCAAATTTGTTTGATTAATTAAAGATATAAAATATTTAAATATATATAAAACATTAGATTATTTTAATATATATATTATTAAAATAATAGTTTGAATAAAATAATATATAAGAAATATTAAAATATTGTAACCAAATAAAATATTAATATGTTTGAAATTGTAATATTGTAGAATAGGCTTGTATCTCAATGATAGATTTGCCACTTTGTTTCTAAAGAAACCATTGTCCTAACCACGGTAGTAACAAGTTCTTTTACCCGTTTCAATATTCTTTTTTCGCTGGACTGCTCTAGAGGCTCAAGAAACCCACTTTGAAACTCACTTTTCTTTATTTAGTTCTTCAAATATCATTTGTCTAACATTCTCTTCTTTTTTTGCCAATCAAGTTAACTCAAACACTTATCATATATCTATATTTTTTAGGATGTTTGATATCATTTAGATATATATGACTAACAATATTAACACATATATAACCATATGAATCATGCTAGCTAAAATAATGTCTATATAAATCTCGTTACCTAATCATATGAGTTGTAAACAAAAGATAAATTAAAAAAAAATAACTTTGAAAGAGGGCCTCATTTTTATAATTCGCTTTGGGCCCCCAAAATATCTAAGCCCCCCTATAGTTACCATAGCGTCATAGTCTGATAGATTACTTTATCACTCAAATGAATTTAAAACTCAAAGTTCTTTAATACTATTAAAGTTTCTTTTTTTTTTTTTGAACGGCAAATTCGGATCACTGACGGGGACATTACACCACCCACCCGATCATCTCCAATCCCCATCAGGAGGAAACTCACCACTTGTGAGAAAACCCCCTGGCCCAACTTGTAACCCCCATTTTTATTCTTTTTTGTTACAAGTGGGACTTGAACCCAAGACCTCCTCTTAAGGGGTCATACACCTTTGCCACTAGGCTAACTAGTGGTGTGTTATTAAAGTTTCTTTTAAATCTCAAATTCTTTCAATAATTTATTCCAAATTTATTTTCCTTTAAATTTAAATTTTTGTAACTTCATAAAAAAAAAGTTTTACCCATCAAAGACACTTTCAATATTTCCTTTTAAGGATGAAGTCTTATGCCTTTGCCCTATATCTAACTAGTTTCCTTTTTAGATGGAGCCCTTTGCCCCATAACTAAACTAATCGTACAACTTATTGATGAGATTTAAAAATGATCTTGTTAGCATGCTAAATTGCTAATTGTTAAGTTAGCACGTAAGAAAGCATATCACTCTCGTTGTTTAATAGACTAACCGTGAAAAAACAAAATCAAAGAAAAACCACGGCTGGTATAGTAAAAGAAATCGAACACGGTTGAAACTATGTCTTCTCACAATACTTGAAGCCTCCTAGTACTGATGAATGCCACTTCATCATCTATAATTTGTTTGAAAAAGTGAAGTAACAATAATATCTAAAATAATAATAATAATAAATAAATAAATAAATAAAAATCAAGTGGCCTTTTGTAAAACTTTAAAATACTAATGGAGTCTGTGGACGTAGAATAGTTTTGATCAAACCACGCTAAAATTATTGTGTTCTTTACTTTTTGTTTCTTTTGTTTGTGACCGATACCCGTTATGGCCTAACAAACACCTTGTGTGAGCGTTTTATATTTTTAATTTATAGGTGATGTCCTTTGAATCTGGACGAGCAAAGATTATATTAGGAGAAATGGAAAAGTCTCACCAAGATACAACTAAATTTATTAACCGCGTGTGGGCTGTATTTGAACTCGACATGTATTTTAAAAAAGAAGGTTAAACATACCTTCTTTTTTAAACATACCTTTCGAGTTCAAATACAGCCCACAGACGGTTAATAAATTTAGTGTATCTTGGTGAGACTTCCATTTCTCCCAATATAATCTCGGCTAGTCCAGATTCGAAGGACATCAAAAGTAAATTAAAAATATAAAACGCTACACAAGGTGTTTGTTAGGCCATAACGGGTATCGATCACAAACAAAAGAAACAAAAAGTAAAGAACACGATAGTTTTAGCATGGTTCGATCAAAACCGATTTACGTCCATAGGTTGCACTAGTATTTTCAAGTATTACAAAAAGGTGCTTACAAGTTACAAGAAGATGGTAACACCATATGTTCATATTTATAGACTAAGATTTAGGGTTAGTAATAGGCCGGGCCTAAACATAGTGGGTTAAGCCCATGAACCACTAAAGCGAACATGTTTGGGCCTAAAACCTTACAGCCCAATAGCGTTCAATCATGTCCTTAACATTTTTTTCCCCAGCTTTCTTTATTAATTTTAGTGTTATAAATGAGTAGAGTAAATGATGGTACTTCATTTTCCACCTCTTTTTTATTTACTTTCATTATAGACTCATTCTTTTTAAATACATTAAATCTAGACCCCTTTTATAATTAAATATTACAATATATAAAACTATAGACTTTTTTTAATAGACAAACATTTTGTCATATTATTTTTCTTCACGCGTTATTTTTTTCTCTTATCTTCATTTCTAGCCATTTACTATTATCTTTTTACTATTATATCGTTATCAATGTTGCGGTATAGATTTTTTTTAGCAAATCATGTAGAGTTTTTTTTATTTAGTTATTTTTTTCTTTACTCGCAATTTTCGTGTCGCAACGCGCGCCTGCATTAAAAACTATTTAGTAAGTAATAGACAAAAAAATTTTATGTACGTTTATATGAAACTAAAACATCTAAAACTAATGACTCCGTAAATAAAACTTTTCTAGTTCCGTCCCTGCACGGAGAACTGAAATGTATCATCCATTACCTTTACTTTTTACTTTTGTTTGTTCAACATCATCTACACAATCTTCTAAGAAGTGTAGAAAATCTTTTACTGTCGGAAAAAAAAATATATATCCTATTAAAAAAAGATCAAGAGGCATCAACCTATCACTTGACAAATTGACAATATAAAGTTGTATTATATTTGCATGTTAACGATCAAAATGTCAATTACTTTAATAATCTTCTTAGGCCATATTGTATATCTTGGTATATATTGTATATCTTGGTATGAAAGATGGTGTTATCATGTCATGTGGCAGCTGACTGGATAACATCATCTTTCAACATCAAGTGTCAGGGGCGGACCCATCACCATCGCAGGGGTAGCGCCCGTTAACCCTGAACTTGCACCGCGATGTGAAAATATTTTTTGTGTTTTAACGTTTTACAGATTTCGTTTCCCTTAAAATTATTTTTTCGCTACCCCTGAAATCAGAGAAGAAACTACGGGAAGGTTAAGACTTATTTAGTACGTTTGAACGAGGTATTAATGGAGTGAGGCCAGTGGCCCGCTTTTGACTCACCTATTCTACGCCGATGATGCTATGATTTTGGGGAAATGGAGTGAGGCCAATATCGCTAATTTAATTCGCATCTTTCGTTGTTTTTACTTTGTTTCAGGACTTAAAGTTAATTACACGAAATGTGCACTTTTTGGAGTCAACGTTGATCAAGAGGAGATTAATAGAAAGGCGGAGATGATGAGATGTCTTGGGGGGACCTTTCCTTTTGGATATCTTGGTATGTTGGTCGGTGCCAAGATGAATCGAAGACGGTCTTGGGATAGTGTGGTGGATGTTTTTCAAAGGAGGCTTTCTAGGTGGAAGGCCAAACACTTATCTCTTGGAGGGCGTTTGGTGATTATCAAAAGTGTGCTTGATAGTCTCCCGGCCTACTTCTTCTCGTTGTACAAAGCTCCAAAGAAAGTTCTTAAGGAGTTGGAGAAAATTAGATTTAATTTTCTTTGGGGTGGGGTGGAGGGTAAACGTTGTATTCATTGGGTTAAACGGGAGGAGGTTTGTAAGCCCAAACAGGATGGTGGATTGGGTCTCGCTAGCCTCGGGAGTATTAATACGGGGATGCTTTGCAAATGGTTATGGCGATATAAAACAGAGCCGGGTTGTTTATGGAGACGGGTCATCCATGGCATCCACCGTGTTCGGGGGCGGGAGGAGTTTTTTCCTTGTAAAAGGGAGATAGCCGGCATCTGGAAAGGTATCATTTCTCTTAACTATGAATTAAATAGAAGGGATTTGGGAATGCAAAGGTGGATAGTGGATCAAGGTGGTAGATGGGTGTGGATGGGTAATTCTGGATCGAGCTTTTCTACCAGGGAGGTTAGGCACCTCATCTCCACTGGTAATCAGATCAGGGGCCCATTTATACTTAATTGGAGTTCTCTTGTTCCTTGCAAAGCTAATATATTGGCTTGGAGGGCGCAAAGGGATCGACTTGCCACGGCGGATGCTCTTTTGAAGAGAAACATCCATGGTGTCTCGGATGTGTGTAAATTGTGCAACGAAGGGGCCGAGTCTGCTACACATCTTTTTACGGGGTGTAGATTCGTTGCGGACGTTTGGCATTGGGTGGCCTCGTGGTGCAAGATTCCTCCTCTCTTTGCGTTTTCTATGGATGATCTTCTTAAGACATACTTGGATTCCTCGGTGGAGAAGAAGAAAAAGGAGTTAATTCATGCTATAATCCTCACGTCTTGTTGGTGTATTTGGAAGGAAAGAAACGCGGTGGTGTTTCATGGAGGCGAACCTTCTTTTGTTAAGGTGATCACGGAGATCAAGTCCACTTGCAAAATTTGGTTTGAGAATAGGAGTAAAAAAACGATAGATTGGGGGAATTTTTGTATGATGTAAGTGTTAGGGTTGCTCCGGTTTTGGTTTTGGTGTTTTCGGTGTTTTGGTTGTTGTTGGTGTCCCGCCTTCTCTAGCTCCTTGCTAGGGGGGTTTTGGGTTTGTTTATAATATTGCCGTTCAAAAAAAAAAAACGAGGTATTAATGATATTAATATAGGTCCAGCAGGTTTAAACAAAAAGAAAAAAAGAAAAAAAGAAAATAACAACAAAATAAGTGTTTGAGTGTCTAACAAAAAAGTGAAAAAACAGTCAGAAGTCAGAGTACCTTTTTAACTTACTTTATTAATTTTTTTGTATATATATTTTTTCTATTATTTTCTTTCCTTTGAATAATCTAATTATTTTAATTATTAATATATAAAACTAATTAGTTAAAAAAAAAAAAATTAGTTAATACATTAAAGTATATTAATTTAAGTTTTATTTATTTATATTTTATTTACGGATGAACAAATTTCTAGATATAAATTTATAATTGTTATACTTTTTTTTATATTTAAGGATTTGATGTTTGAGAATTCATAAGGTTAATAATATTATTTAAAACGTGGTGTCTAATTATAATATCAAGTCACTCATAGTACATCTAGAGTAAATAGTTTTTAATATATGGCTTAATAGTTTTCAGTTAACTTTTGTATATGATCAATTATCTTAGTTTCTATAAGCTGAAAACTTTAATGGATGGTTTCAACATATAATTTGTAATAAAATAGTTGTATTTTATTTCGTAAAGGTTTCTTTAGTAGATGCATGTGCCAATATTCCTTCGGTGTTGAATCCTTTAACGCGAAATACTACTTGAATGATCTTTCTCCGGATCTTTCCGATAGATCACCCACTATTAGTTATCACCCTAATCAATTAAATGACATAAGAAGAGCATAGGCAATCGAATAGGTGAAGAGTATTTGAAAAGCACTCACATTTGTGCGGTAAAAAAATATTCTTAAAGAAAAAACAAAGAAAAAACTTCTCTTAAAGTAAAAGAAGAGTATGTAATTGCTCGTTTACAAGCTTTCAAAACCAAAGAGGAAACATTTATTAGGTAAGGTTAAAAATGTTTTTGAACGTTATAAATTATGGTTAGAAAATATTTAAAGTGTTATGAATTATTGTTAAAAGAAATTTTAAACGTTACCCCTAAAAAAAATTCTGGATCCACCCCTACTTTTAGTCTTTTACCAATCTGGAGATTATGATCACGAGAGTTATGTAGTAAATGTTTCTGTCTAAATCCCTTACATATGGCTTCAACTTTAGCTTTAGCCTACAAAGTTTACTAATCAATAAGAACCATAAAAACTAAATTAGTAAACAATATACCTCATACAAGTTATAACATTTATGGCCACCAGGAAGAGACTTATTTGCCACAGGTATTATACCCTGCAATGTGTTCTTACCATTTTCGTAAACTACTCTGGGAACATTAATGTAAACATTACATATGTTTTCATCCTGAACGATCCAAGCCAAAAGTTGCTCATATAAACTTGGAATAACTTGAATAATCTGGGCATAAAAGAGACTCACGGGGCATAATGGATAAAAAATAAATCCAAGATGAAAAAAAAAAGAAATTCTATTACCTGCGAGTAGCTGGATTTCTTGAAAAGAATGGCTAATCAGATTCAAATCTTCTACCACCATCTTCTAACATATCTAAACCTTAAACCAACGCCACCACCAAATGGAACCACACCACTCCCACTAGCGGTAGCAACTCTAAAACCCCCTCGAAACTTCTCTTTAACACCAGATAAGCGTATAAATGTAAGATTGTTCCACTTTTTTATTTTCTCTTCAACTCGGGAACACATAAAAACGTTATTTTCTCTTCTTTTCCTTCGAACTCTGGAACATGAAATAAAATTAAACATTTTCATTCCTCCGTTTCTTTTCTCTTCTTAATTTATTTTCTTTTCTCTTTTTATTTCTTTTTTTTCTTTTTTGCTTTGTTTTCTTTTGTATATTAAACTCGGAAACTAAGTGTAAAAGACTACCCCCTAGGCATTATATTAAAAAAAGGGGAAAATTTCACAGAAAAGTAACCAAGTTTCAAAAGTGTTCAAATTATGTCACTCGTATAGTTTTTATCACAATTAGATAACTTAACATTCAAATCGAGCCATGCCATTTTTTCTATAACATTTCCTCCGAGCTAAACACCGCTTTAGTTTGTAGCAACATAACATAATGAAGAATAAACTAGGCTTCCATGTAGAGGTGCAAAAACCGGTTTGAAAACCAAACCGGTTCGGTTCTCAAACCGGTTTTGATCAAAATTGGTTTTGGTGAAAACCGGTTTGGGTCCAAACCGGTTCGGTTGCCAAACCGGTTTTGAGCACGAATCATTGAAACCGATGAAACCGGTTCCGGTTAGAAACGGAACCGGTTTGGGAACTCAAACCGGTTTGAACCGGTTTTGTCTTTTTTTTTATAAACTTTATAAAAACTTAAAAAACATACATTTTATTGAATAAAAACATTACAGAAGTAGCTAAAGTTCACACCTAAACGATTACAAAATAGCTAATTTTCAAAGAAAATACATTTTTTTAACTATATTAAACATTATTGTTTGGGTAGTCGAGTTCAATCCATTGCCGATGCCGCCCTAATGACACCGAGCCTTTTGCAAACCATTTTCAACTCATCCAAGTCGAAATGCGGCCAGTACAAATGGGGAGCCCTCTTTGTTGGAACAATCTTCACAATCGAGAACGCGTCGTCGCCGGCGTTGCTTTGAGCACTTGAAGATTTTTTGAGTAAGGGAGTAGTGAATGAGTGATAATCTTTGTTAATTTAAGAGTTTTTTTAGAGATTGAGAAGTGGGGTAATGTTTATAACACATCAAGGGGTATATATACCAATTTTTAGGCTCAAACCCACCCCCAAACGGTCAAAAAAAGGGCTATATGGCCGTTACAATGGCTATAAAACAGCTAGAAAAAGTGCTTAAAATCATGTGAAGAAACCGGTTTGGGAGTTTTTCACCTAACCCCCAAACCGACTGAAACCGGTTCGGTTTGACCGGTCTGGGAACCGGGTTGGTCAAAACCAATTTTGACCGATTTGAGAGCCCAAACCGATTTGGGATTTGCACCTCTACTTCCATGTTGATCTAGCATAACCAAGTAGGCCCAACAAAAACATATGCCAAACAGCCCAAGAAGATCCAATGAAACCCGGACAATTTGATCCAAAATGATCAAAGGCGTTTCGCTTCCTCTTGGGTTTTAAACAATTAAATCGATTCATTTCGAGAATATAACATAACCATTGTCGATTTCATACCGAATCTAAGTTTTAGTCCGGGTCAGCGGGGGCCCTGAGCATGTGCGAGAGGTGCGACAGAACAGGGCCCATCATTTTTTGGGGCCCATATTTTCAAAAAAAATTAATCTATATTATAAACTATGAAGACTTGATCAATCAATTTGCTATAAAAATACTAAGAGATCTGCAAAATTTATTGGTAATTACTTAGAATGTTATTTTAAAATCATTATATTCTTATGTTTATCGTTATAACTTATTTTTTGCCTTATTTAAGAACCTCTTACATTTACAATTTTTTTTTCGAATGGGGCTCATTTTTTTTAGCTTGAACAGGGCCTCTAAATTCTCAGGACCAGCCCTGGTTCGGGTTCTAAACACAGTTGTCCATCCGATTGCAAGATGTTCCATGGGCAGGGAGAGCAATGCCTTCAAACAGAAGCAAACAAACTCGTTCGGCTCGTTTGGCCCATTCCGAGTCAATCGATTGTATGTTGTTTCTGCTAGAACATGAATAATACGGATTGAGAAGCAAGAGTAGACTTATTTGTCTTCAATTTCTTATAGGCCTAGTTGGTGAGTAACATTGGGCCTGAAGCCCTAACCTTTTTGGTATCACTAGTGGGCCGGCCTTGAATTTATATTTAAGTAATTTTTAAAAGAATTTTTTTTAAAGAATTTAATTTTACTTAAATACTACATTTTTAATATGTATGACAACATATTAATCCTATGACACTATCATGTGAATTTGTTAGCAGGTTTCATCGCTTTAATATTTTGTGACCAAAAGTTTATTAGCTTTCTAGTAAAATTTTTCTTTTTTTCTTTTCTTTTTACAAAGTTATCAAAATGTTACATGATGTGTAATTATTGAGTAAGATAATATTATATAAAATAGAGAGGATTGTATATATCCTTTTAATTTGGACTAAAACCGCATAATTTTCTAAATAAGGCTCTAGAGTTGATGCACATTTGATCAAATTTTATATTAATAAAGATAGTCAATGTACATAGTAGTTTTCTTGTAGTTTACCCAGGTAAGTTGTTGCTAGTAGGATA
Organism: Deinandra increscens subsp. villosa; assembly: GCA_039602395.1. Classification (NCBI taxonomy): domain Eukaryota; kingdom Viridiplantae; phylum Streptophyta; class Magnoliopsida; order Asterales; family Asteraceae; genus Deinandra; species Deinandra increscens. The sequence continues at coordinate 11,812,501 of JBCNJP010000007.1, read as the reverse complement.
TTGTAACAAATACAAAAAATTGTTAGGAACTTACATTTTTTATTTTTTCCACTTATAAAACTTTTATATATATATATATATATATATATATATCTATATATATAATAAAAGAAAAGTTTTTGGCACCACAATTTGCCATGTGGCACCACCACATTCATCCTTAAAAAATTTTCCCGCCAATAAACATTCACAAGCGGATCTTCTAATTTTGGATATATATATTAACTATTTATTTATTGTAGCGGATCTTCTAATTTTGGATATATATATCCACTATTTATTTATTGCCTTCTAAATTATTTAATAACCAGTTATTTAATTACTTAATTTAATATATAATATAGTTTATTAAGTTACATCTATTTATATCTATCCATACTCTATACAATATAATAAACAAAAAGTTTGGTCATAGTTTAATTAATAAAAAAAGAAACTTGACATCACCACAAAATTTTGAATTAACCCGTGTAACACACGGGGATAAAAAACTAGTATATATATATATATATATATAAATATATGTGTGTGTATGTGTGTGTGTGTTATTAAAGAAGGGACCAAATTAACATATTTCAAAAGCATATGATTCCTAACACAATTTGGAATGAAACATGTTTCAACATGTTCTCATCTATCACGATTATATAACTACAAATATAAAAAGGTGTAACACATGGAATATACAAATAATCCACTCTTTTAGCATGTAATGCTTTATTGATTCGCAATTAGGGGCGAGAGTCGTTTTTCAACTCATTCATATCACTAGGATAATGTACAAGTTTTGTAACATAGTATACATTTATTATCCAACGCACCAAACTATGAAAATATTCATCTCCTCACTCGCTTAGGACTCTCTCTCCGATTTACAAGTTTTATAACATAATTTATAAGCCATAGTTAAACTATGATTACTCATCACCTCATACCACTTATATGTAGTGATCATAATTCATATATCTTGTGATCACTAGTTTGGGTGGAACGGTATTCTTTATAATATCTTGTTGCTATCTAAACCCTTTCTCGTAGCCTCACTAATCAAATCCCTCCCCTTAAATGAGCAAATTATACATTGACTCTTGTAATATAAGTTATAACCTTACCTAAAAATATTTTTATTAAATGTTGATTTAATCAAATTGTTTTCACTTGAAAATTTTCATTTGTTTATTCAAAGTTTATTCAAGTTATCTATCTATATAAAGTTTTTTATTATCACTATAATGTCTAAGATTTTTAACAGATAATTTGAACTAAAAGATTGTTTGTTTATATCATATATATGCATGATGATTTAGCTGTGAAAAATAATTTAACGTTTTTTATTTTTCTAGAGTCTGGTCTTCAATGTTTTAAAAACCGGTTTTTTAGTTGAACCGGAAAACCTTTCAGGACCGGTTCGACCGGTCGGACCGATTAGACCGGCCGGTTGAACCGGTTAGGGGATTTATATATATTTTTTTATAAAAATGTTAATAAACTTGTACACCCCAACAAAAATAGTTAAAATACAATTATAATCCACTAAAAAATAATACCAAATAGGTATTTCACAAGAAAATATAAGTTTTAAACATTAAAAAATAATAAAAAATAACAATAAAATTAGAAAAAAAAAGTTAAAAAACCGGTTCAACCGGAAAACCGTCCGGTTCGAAACGGTTCGGTTGTGTTAAAAAAACGGGGATTAAAAAACCGGTATGAGCACCGATTGGCGGTTAAACCGCTTAAACTAGACTGGTGACACCAGTTTTTAAAACATTGATGGTCTTTAAGTTGTCGCTTATATAGTAATTAAAATGAATATAAAAGAAAATATTGTGACAATGTAGTTAAAAGTTAGCTAGGGTTCCATCATTAATTCAGTGGCATATTAATAAAATATTTATGCTTCATTTAATAGTCTCCTTAAAAGCATAATATACCTAACAAAATGTGTAATGAAAAACATGTTTTAAAAATTTCTTAACTATCATAATTGTATAACTACAAATCCACGAACGGAACACATGGTGTATACAAAAAATCCACTCTTCTAACATGTAATACTTTATTGATTCCATAAAAGGAGCAAATTATATATTGATCCTTGTAATATAACCTTACCTCAAAAATATCTTCACAATTTGGTTTTATTCATTTAAGACCCTTGATTAATGTTAAAATCAATAATTGTTATCACTAGGAAGATAGTAATATAAGAAATTAGATTGAAAGACAACTTAAGCTTTTTTTTATGTAGTTTGTTAAAATTAATAACTATTTATATATTGTGTAACGATATAGTTTCAACGAAGAATCTTATTAAATCTAAAAAGTCTAAAAATGATTATGGGTGTGTCATGTGTCTTTTTATGATTTTTAAAAGGGGTATTTTAGTCATTGTGTCTTATGTTCAGGTCATCGTGTCTTATACTTCAGATCATTGTATAATATGTATCAGGTTATTATGTAATATGTATTAATCATTGTGTTTTACGTTTTAACTTATTTCATGTTATTTTGTCATTGTTTTTTATGTTTTAGATAAATTTGTTGTTATTTTATCATTTTATTTTACATGTTAAAAGTACACCTAGTGTTATCCATAACTAATCATATTAGAATAACAAAATGAACAACATAAAGACACAATAACGAGCAAAAATACACAATGACGCACTAGAAAATACAAGCTGAAAAACGTAAAAACTAAATTTGAATATAGCGATATTGTTCTCGTTTCAAAGACAAAAGATGTTCGTTTTTTATGGTGTAATTTGTTTTTATTTTAATTTGTCGTATATAAAAATTGTGAACGCATAAAAAAGCCGGGGAACTTGATAAAAAGTTAACAAATGCCTCCTTACTAACTTTTTCTCTACAAATCTGATCTTAACCATTAATTACAGCTTAATAACAAATCTAGTGACGTCAAATCCTTCTAAGGCTAACTACAATGTTGTGGCTAGGGATGAACATTTGGTACCGGGTACCGGTATCGATACCCGTACAGTACCGGGTACCGGTACTGATACCTGTACAGTACTGGTACCAACCGAACATAAACGGTACATGTACCCAGTTTTCCAATTTTTGGGACCGCAACTAACCGGGACCACCACCGGTAAAATACCCGAATGGGTACCAGGGCCTTAAAATATGTATAGGATTTTTTTTATTTAATAACACAATGAAATCATAATCTGCATTCATAAATCGCATTCGTAAATCACATCGATCAAAATTATCTAAGAGAAAAAAACTACAACCTACACTCGTAATAGCTTTCATAGTCCATAAAAAATTGTCTGCCTTTATAATCTACCTGCATTAGAATGCAGCATAGCATGACACTCTATGTTTTAAGTCATTTTGTTTTAATCCGGTAAGATGGAATTATGAATGCACCTTAAAAGTTAAATGTCTAAATATGTGTTTACCTTAACTTTATTAACTCTTTCTTCTACTTTCTTTTCACAGGTTTGGTGTGTTACCAAACCGAAAGAAAAGTTTAAGATCAAGCAAGAAATATATAGAAAAAAAATTAAGTATTTACCAAACCGAAGAAAAAACGGGTACCAAACCGATAAGATATCCGTGAAAGTTGCAACATTCGTAGGATTTGCAACCAGGTACCAAACTGGTACTGTACCAAAATATTAGGTATCGGGATCGATACCCACTTTTCGTTTAAATCGGGACCGGTACTGATACGATACCATGCTCATCCCTAATTAAGTTCTATCAATCGAGGATCATATGTTCTTATTTTTTTAACGATAACAACTAACTTTTTTAGAAGAAAATTAACATATTTGAATTGGGTTATCTTAAGAAGTTTAAGACTACTTGTAATGCTAAGGGCCCTTCCTAACATAATATCAGCCCTCACATCAATTTTTCACTCATTTTTTCTTATGCAACTTTTTGTCGTAACACTAGCATACTCATCATTCCACGTGAAACCCATACTAAATACTAATATATGAGAGTAAAAAAACCTACAAGCGTGCACGTATATTAGTATTGGGTTTCATGTGAAATGATGAGTATCTTAGTATTGGGACTAAAAGTTGCATATGAGAAAATTAGTGAAATTTTGATATGACATACTGATTGAGACTATATTGGGAAGGGCCTTAGCGTTGCAAGTAGTCTTAGGGGCTGTTGGTTCGTGCTGAATCATTTGGTACTGAATGAATAAGTTGTATGTATGGTAAAGAAGTGTTGAATCAATAAGATACTGAATCATTATGTGTTGTTTGTTTGGACATCTGAATGACTATATAATAAAATAAAATAAACGCTAACAAATCAGTGTGAGAATAAAAAAATCTATTTTTTTCTTTCATGTAACTTGTCTCATATTGGTATGGGAACAAAACACTAAAATTTTCTTTCATTACATTGTCTCATATTGTTGTGAGAACAAAAAGTCTATTTTTTTTCATTAAAGTTTGTCTCACATTGATGTGGGAACAAAAACACGGCTTATATATGAAAACCTACATGACATTTTAAGTTCATATGTTGTGTTTTACTCCGGTATCTACCCGCGCGCAGGGGGGTGCAAATTTGGTTAAATTGCCTTCCCGTCCGCACGATCTGCGGACACGAATGCAACTCCGAAAACCGGGTCAGGAACCAAGCTTGTTTTTGTTTTAAAAAAACGTTGGGTTCAGTTTTTTGTTTTTATTTTCCCCTTCAAACGTTCACAGTTTCAGCCCTTTAGCAACTCTCGTTTTTTCTCGCTCACGGCCCTTCAGCAACTCGTTTTTTTCTCGCTCACGACTCGGTTTCAGCCCTTCAGCGACTCGTCTTAATCGGCTAGCACCTCCTCCGCAGCTTATTCGGACAGACTGAAATGTCTTGATCGGACAGCCGCTTCCATCGAACCAAACACCTCCATAGCACAAAAAAGTCTGAATTGGTCAGACGATTTTTCCATTCAGACCCCATACGGCCGAACCAAACAGACCCTTAAACTTCTTAAGATAACCCAATCCTAATATGTTAATTTTCTTCTAAAAAAAGTTAGTTGTTATCGTTAAAAAAAAAAGGAACATATGATCCTTGATTGATTAAAACTTAATAATAGTTAGACTTTGTGTAGTAGGCGTTAAGCCCACAAAATTTTTCAACATAGCGCCCCATCGCGCCGAAGGCACCACCCCTCATGGCGCTATGGGGGGAAATTTGCCCCAAGGCGTGAGGGATTTTACGCTCTTCCCCTTTCTTTCTGATTGGGTTATTTTTTATTTTTTTTATTGGTTAGATTTTGTTAAGTAATTTTTAAAATAATATATATAATATAATTGGATAATAATTAGAGGGGTGTTATGGGGGTTATGACTACACACAATTTCAATTATGAAGCCTCTTAATGATGTGAACGACACGTGTCGGATAACCTCCTCCAGAGGGTTATGACTACGCATAGCCTTATAGATATATTTGTCATCTTTACTATTGTTTAGGGGTATATATTATATTTAATAGATCAATATATAGAGGATATTGTATTCATTTTTAAGTAATTGATATACTAGATTTCGGTATCCAATACGGGGGTTGGGTTCTATAGAAAACCAATATTTTATAAAAAACCAAAAAACCAAGGAAAAAAATTATTTTTTTTAAACTTTTTTTATATGTTTCTTTCATGATTTTAAGAATATTGGAAAAAGAAAAAACTTTAAAAACGTTTTCGAGTTTTTTTTAAAAATAAAATAAAATTCGAATTTTAGCTTGAAATTAATATTGCACTATGCAACAATAATATAAAATTGGTTTATGAATGTCAATTCTTTGTATTTTACATTATTCGCATAAACCACATTCATATTTAAGTTAAGTCTCTTGTTTTTAAGTAGTTTTAATTATAATGCATTATGCAATACTATTGGTACTATTGCATGATGCAATAATAAAAAATCACTAAACTTTTTATTTTTTAAATTTTTTTCCCCATAAATAAAGCTAATAAAATTATAGAATTTTTGGTGAAATTATTTTTAAAAAATATTAATATATGAAGAAGTTATAAAGAAAAAAAGGTTGGTTTTTTGGTTTTCTGGATAATTATTGGTTTTCTATAGATCTTTCCCCTTGGGTTCTATAGAAAACCAATATTTTATAAAAAACTAAAAAACCAAGGAAAAAAATTATTTTTTTTTAAACTTTTTTTATATATTTCTTTCATGATTTTAAGAATATTGGAAAAAGAAAAAACTTTAAAAACGTTTTCAAGTTTTTTTTTTAAATAAAATAAAATTCGAATTTTAGCTTGAAATTAATATTGCACTATGCAACAATAATATAAAATTGGTTTATGAATGTCAATTCTTTGTTTTTTACATTATTCGCATAAACCACATTCATATTTAAGTTAAGTCTCTTGTTTTTAAGTAGTTTTAATTATAATGCATTATGCAATACTATTGGTACTATTGCATGATGCAATAATAAAAAATCACTAAACTTTTTATTTTTTAAATTTTTTTCCCATAAATAAAGCTAATAAAATTATAGAATTTTTGGTGAAATTATTTTTAAAAAATATTAATATATGAAGAAGTTATAGAGAAAAAAAGGTTGGTTTTTTGGTTTTCTGAATAATTATTGGTTTTCTATAGATCTTTACGGTATCACAGCCTAAAAGTTCATAACCCTAACTTTTTTTTACGTCGTCGACTCTCCTCCCTCACCGCCGTCTACGGCCTATCTCTGATAAAGTCGACGACCCACAGCCCCATCTGCCACCTCCTTTGCGCCCTGGCTACGGTCCGCTTTTTCTCCGTGCACTCGACTTCCGAATTAGGATTGTTCACATCGGAAGATTAGAAATTGCTAATCCAACCGGTGATTAATTTGCAATGTGCTATTTCCAATCTTCAATTCTTGGAACCTGTTCGAAGAAATCAAATAGTTTTGGAGATGATTTATATTTCCTTTAGTTCAAAGAAGGCTTCAAAATTCAAAACTGGAGCTATCAAGCAAAGAGAATTATTAGTTTCCATGAAGGAGGTGCACGTGAAGATTAAAAAAACCAATTCTACATGGCACACATGGTCTATGGATACAATGACGAATCTTGAAAGAAAACCCTGCGGGGAACAGGACTTAAAAGTTCTATCGAGGGAGCAATACTCAATACATATAAAATTCTATCGAGGTGCGATACTCAATACATGGTATATGGAATTATGGGCACGGGTACGTCTACTCATCTCACGACCAACCCAGATATATTTCATACCCCGTTGTCAAAATCTAATATTAGCAATATATTTATTGGGAATGGCAATACGTTGCCAATTAAGGGTTCGGGTAATGCTTTACATCACCTCCCAAACCAAACCTATATATTAAATAATGTCATTTTAGCTCCCGACATAATTAAAAATATTATCTTTGTTCATAAATAAAGCTCAAGGCAAGTCAACTACAGCCCACAAAGGGCTCTGTTGGAAGCCAGCTCACAAGTACAAATTGGCTTGTTAGGGTCGGGCGCACGTTAGCTATGCATGCTCACCATGCACATGGGAGTAGTAGTCCATACCACCTCACATTTAATTCTCCACTAAAAGGTGGTCCCACCTCTAACATACTAACATTCTGCATGAGGCTTTCAACCAATAAGAAGGGTACACGAAAAAGGAATAACCACCTGATTATTCCCTCCACGCGTCGTGCAGCACACGCGCCTGACGTCACCCAAGCACCTGAAAACACTAACGGTAAGTCTATAAATACCCACCCAAGGGCACTGATAGAGGTACTTGTTAACTCATTCTCCTTGCAATTACACACACTCAGTTTCGAGTTACTTATTCTCACGCCGGAGGGTCGATACAGGGGCTTCTCTTCGGTCCACCCTGTAACGCCTAACGCGTTGTTCCAGTGTGCAGGTTCACGTCCGTCCAAGCTCCGGTGATTCGAGAGGCCATTCAGATTCGGTTCGTTGAAGAGCATTAAAGTAATTTAACCTATCCGCTCCCATTGGGGAGGTTTTAGTTCTCTTTATTGGCGCCATCCGACTCTCAAAAACTCTGCTAGAACAGTTTTCCCCGCTTTTCAGTTAACCATGTCTGATCCATCTCTGTCACCAACCCTTTCCGGTTTCGATCACAATCAAATTGAACCAGCTCTATGAGTCCACTCCAACCCCACCAGTGGATGCCTCCCACTCCACCAATATCTGAGCATCATCTAGGCTGTTGTTGTCGTGGCTACTGGTTCTGGCATGATCTCCTCCATGGCTGGATCAGTTTTTCCTACTCATGATCGTCTAGATTTGCCGTTTTCACCATACTCCTTCAACACCGGCTTCAGATCTGTCTCATTCTACTCAAGTTCCACCTCGCACAACACTTTTGCAGGGTATAGTAGTTCATCAGCTAACCCTGCACGGGCAACTTTTGTTCCACGACGCTCATCCTCTACAATACCCTATTTTACACAGGCTTCCACACCTTTTGCTTCCACCACGACTGTTCCAGTCAGTAACACCACCGCGCTCCCCACCTACTTCCGTCCACGAGAAGTCCGAATCTTGCAGAACACCCCATGAGGTGTTGCCGTATTCGATATTAAGAGGCGGAACAAACGGAAGGTATTCGGGATGTGGGTTAACCAGAGGATGTGGTGTGTTACCCGCGGCTGGGTTAATTAGTTGAGGTCGTAATAATCGTCACGAATTCCATCAACATCAATTGGGTTCGTCTGATGACCGTAAGGCGGGTTAGTCGCTTCTTCTTCAGCCATAATACGTAGAAACTGATCCATAGGCATACTCATGTTATCATTGTTTTCAATTTCATGTGGAGTGTTAACTTGTGGAATATCCTGTATGCTTTCCAGAAACCATTGGGGAAAAAAACCTTGTTTCCTTGATTTGCCATTGAAGATGTGTCAAATTATGCGGACCAATACTAGTATATAACTATATATAGCCTATATTTCCAACGGCTGTATTTCCAATGGCTATATTCCCAACGGCTATATTTTTATAGTATTAAAATCTCGCGTTTCAGCAGTTTCACTTCATCTCTCACAAGTTTCATCTCTCTAAAAAAACAATGACTTCTACCAACGGATGCTCATAGTTGTTTCGTTCGATAAATGAACATGAGTAAGGGTTGATTGTCGATGATATATACTCACGAAATCCGGATTATTTTATCCTAAGAATCTTTCATTCCGGTCATTTCACAACTTTACCAGGAAGGGGATACGAGAGCGATGTATGTACTCTAGTTGACTACCTGCACGCCGATATGTTTGCATTTTCTGATATGGTGTTCATCATGCAAGATCTGGGGTATGAAACTCCCAACAACATGTGATTTTACTTTAAGACCCCCGGTCATGATCTTGATAGGGAGTTGCATCCGTTAAGAAACGATGGAGATGCCCATTCCTAGCTTACAAGGATACAAACGATAACATGAGTATATGTCTGTACGTAATGCGCAGCGAGTTAAGCGCCAACACGGACATCGATTTTCCGAGGAGCCATCGAGGCCGTCCACATGAAGATTCCGTGATTATACGAAGGAGGCTTGTAGAATTTCAAGAACGGTTTGGATGAGTTTACGTCTGTTCCATTTGTACCGTCGTCAATTAGTTTAGAATTTTCAATAAATTTTCACAATTTGTTTTAATCTTGTTAACAAATACTTCTATATGTGTCTATTCTTGAAATTGAATGACTTTATTACTTAAAACGTTTCTCATCGTTTCTGTCATAATAAATGTATTCAAAACAAATTCCGTGAGATTATCATTCAAAAATTACTTTACCTCAAGAATTATGTATGGAATTTGATAATGGTTTCAAGACATGTATTCTTAGAGTTTTGCAATCTAAATGAAAACTTTCGTAACAATAAATTAAAATATTCAAAATTATAGAAAAAAATATAAATTTATTTCTTAAATAATTTAAAATAAAAAATTAATTTGTATACACGGACGTTTGATTACCTTTTTTTTAACGGTCAACGAATGCCCCGGAAAACCCGGGGATTATTTACACCAGTTGAGCTCATTCCAGGAAAAATCCACCTCCGCGAACGGCCGGGTGGTAAAACCTGGGAGCTCAGGGATCGAACTTGTGACCTTTCAGCCCAAATCTCCTTTCATCGCCAATGCCCCTTCCAAAGTGCTGCCCGTAAGAATCGAACCTGTGTCTCAAGTCAGAGAACACAGGCTTCCTACCACTACACCACAATGGAAGTTGCGACGTTTGATTACCTACGTCCATATGTATAAAACAACGAAATGATGCATTTCTTCTCGTTTTCTGTAAAAAAAACTCACACGACCGTACAAGGCCTCATGGTCATACTATGTATGTGTATTAATTTTATGTGTGTGAATAGCTGAACCAAAAAATAACTTAGAAAATTTAAGTAACAAAATATATAATAATTACTCCGACATCAACAACTTTTTGAGTCAAGTCTTAGCAAGGAAATAGTTTATTTATATTTAAAAATATCCGATCTCACAATCATACTTCATAGATTAGTTATAAGAAATAAACCTTATTTTAATAAAATGTCTCATTATTCTAATAATAAAAAAAATAATCGAAAAGGCCCAAAGGGGTGTGAAACCGTACAATAATGAAGCGAATCGTAACCAAAAATTTAAAAATATTAGAACAAAAAAGTTTAAAAACGATACCCTACAATATTGGGTACGTGATTTCCTTTTGAATGAATCAAATCACCATACCTCTTTTTACAAGATTTAAACCCTTTTTTTAATTAAAGGTCCATTACTTTTTACCAACCTATCATCTTGATCGGTAAATGATTCAGCTTCTAATCGGAGTTAAACTTTCGACATAAGGATTCATTTCTAATTTCCTATTAAAATACATCTTTTTGTAAACATTAATCATATATTGATCGAATCATATCTGAACTAAACCCACTAGCGAAGCTTGGGCGAAAAAATTGAAGGGTGAAAAGTCACGGATCCTAATCCCGGAGGGCGATTCTTCATATATATAAAAAAATTTTAAAAATCGTAGAAATTAGCACTACGGCCAAAAAAAACCGAGAGGGGGTCCCCCCCGTCTCCACTAAGCTGCGCCACTGACTAAACCTAATAGGCATCAAACCATACCAAAATCTAAAAAAAAAATTAAACTATTGAATTATATGTAAAAAACCAATAAACTCACATTTAATCTGTAGGGTGTGAAGAAACTGAGATGAGTACAAATCGTGTCTTTATTTCAATAGAGAGAAAGAGACCGCTCCACTAATATAAGACATTAAGGCTTCTTGAAAATGTAGTGTTTCGGTAGCAACTAGACCGCACTGTAATTAGAGATCTCAAACTAAACGGAGACTTGAGATTATGCAGCGAGGTTGTAGATCTCGTTGGGAAACTGATGTCCATCCAACGACCAGGCGTCAATGAGATCAACGTAGAGGAGCTTCATACAAACCTTCTGAGCATTAAGTGGGTTCGTGTACATATTAAAAAGGAGTAACTCAGTGAGGCAAGAGCCATCTTGACCGGAAAATCCCACGATCAAAGCTATCTTGCACTTTTACACTGATAACACTTCGTCTATGATGATATATTAGGATATGTTGGTGCCAAATGTTACCATAATTTTGACTAGCAATGTGTGTATGACATTTCTAAATAGACCCCATCTCGAAGATTTTGCTTTTTCATTCTTTTTAAAAAATACATAAATGTCGGACCATATGTAACTGAACCAATCAACCAATATAGTTTGTCAATTTTGACGATTTGAGCCGAGCCTTGAAAACGAGCCATCGACTCATCAGGCTATCGGCTCGTCGGCTCGCTTTCTACGGTGGAATATGAGGGGGTTTTTTGCAATATAATCGTAGAATAGGGGCTAGAAATGTAATATGTATATTCTTGGTGGCTTATGGGTCATTGTCCACTTTTTCAACAGTCGTACCAGGTCAGCTCTCCACGATCAAACAGAACCTCAGCACACGATTGACCTTTTTCCCTCGATCTCTAACCGTCCAAAACGAATTTCCCCTTTCCAAATCTTGTATATATCTGTTACCGATTCCCCCAAACTCAAGTTTTTCAGATTCCCCTTCAATCTTTTCCTCCAAAACGCGCAAACCCATCATTCTTTTTCTGATAGTTTATTAGGGTTTGATCGAATCAAGCGTATAAAGATGGAAAAATCTGTTCTTGATAGTGTAATTCGCAGGTTGCTTGAAGTTAGAGGGAGGCCTGGGAAGCAGGTGCAGCTTACTGAGCCAGAAATCAAGCAACTTTGTGTTGTTTCAAGAGATATTTTCTTGAAACAGCCTAATTTGTTGGAACTTGAAGCACCCATCAAGATTTGTGGTAAGATTTCTTGTTTTTTATTAAATTTTGGATTTTTATTGATGAACTTTGTTAATTTGGTTATCATGTTTATGTGATTTGTTATGGGTTTTGAGTTTTTGTTGATTCTGTAATTGCTAGTTGCATTCTGTTTTCATAATTTGAGCCTAATCCTGTAAGAAACATAAGTATTAGAGTCCCTAAAATGCCCTTTTCCCAATTTGTGAATAGAATTATGGAAACAAGATAAAGTTCTGAAATCATACTTGCACTTATGTTGAAGCTGGAAATTTCTATCCCTTTGATAATGAATGGGTCGATTTGGGTTAAAAAGTCTGGACGGCAAAATAATAAAGGTTAGCTGCAAAGGAAACAAGTCAAATGAGTCGAACATGTTTAACGGGTCATCAGGGAGAATTTGCTTAAAGTGTATTTTTACGCATAAAACCTCCTAAATCATTTTACTAAAAAAAGTAGACTATTATTCTAATACACTATGATTCTTGGTTCTAAAATGCGTGAAGAGCTCTGAGGCATTTTGGTCCCGAAGAAAACCGAGCGTGAAGTTCTAAGTGTTAGGTGTTGCTTTATGTAGAGCCAGATCATTCGCAATCTTTTTCTTCCTTTTTGTTGTTTTCCTCAAGACCCTAACTTTGACAAATTTTGAACACCTTTTAAAACCAAGCAGTATGATTTATGTAAAAATATCTTACTAACTATTTACACATGTGTAAAACATTTTGCACAAAAAGTGTAGCGGGTCAACCCAACTTAACATGATCAAGAAACACTCATTATAACCTGTTACCCAACCTGCTCATATTGCCACCTCTAGCTTATATCATCTTATAAAGTAGGTGGGATTTTGACTCTTTGAAATGATTATGATTATCAGGTGATATCCACGGTCAATATTCTGATCTTCTACGCCTATTCGAATACGGAGGATTTCCCCCTTCTGCAAATTACTTATTTCTTGGTGATTATGTTGACCGAGGGAAACAAAGTCTCGAAACAATATGCCTTCTGCTTGCATATAAAATAAAATACCCAAATAACTTCTTCCTTTTGCGTGGAAACCATGAATGCGCGTCAATAAACCGTATATACGGTTTCTATGATGAATGCAAACGAAGATTCAACGTCAAGTTATGGAAAATCTTCTCGGATTGCTTCAATTGCTTACCTGTGGCTGCTCTTATTGATGAAAAGATTCTCTGCATGCATGGCGGACTTTCACCCGATCTTAATAATTTGAATCAGATTAGGAATTTAAGGCGACCCTCTGATGTGCCTGATAGCGGTTTGCTTTGCGATCTGCTGTGGTCAGACCCGTGTAAAGAAGTCAAAGGATGGGGAATGAATGATCGTGGGGTTTCGTATACTTTTGGTGCTGATATTGTTACCAAGTTTCTTCAAAAACACGATTTGGATCTTGTTTGTCGGGCTCATCAGGTTTGAATATGTTCACACTTTACAGACTGGTTTTGGTGGGCGGGTTGTGTAACGGGTCAGGTTGAGTTGACCTAGAAACTCTTCTTTTATGGTTATAGAAACAATATAATTAGTGAAGAATTTTCCAATTTGACCCATTTGAGATTGCATACAACTCACATTGACCCATTTATGGGTTAAAATTGCCAGTTTTTTTTTTTTTTTTTTTTTTTTAACTTGAGAAATTAATTTCAGGTTGTAGAAGACGGGTATGAATTCTTTGCGAACCGACAACTTGTAACTGTATTTTCTGCACCAAATTATTGTGGGGAGTTTGATAATGCTGGTGCAATGATGAGTGTTGATGACACACTTATGTGCTCCTTTCAAATCCTAAAACCAGCAGAAAAGAAGACAAAATTCAACTCGGGTATCAGTTTCTTCGGAAGCACAACTACAGCTAAGCCTGGAAACACTCCACCCGGGATCAAGGTAAGTCAACAACCTTGGCAAAATGTCTGAAATGCCCTTTGTAATTGACGCAAAGCGAAAGCACAAATAAAAAGAATACCCTTTTAAATCTCCATAGGCAAAAACTGATATTTTATTGAATGCATAAACTAACTAAAGCTCCCTTTTATAGGGAAGTTATGCAACTAAGTGCATAAATACACGCGTGAACTAATAAATTAAAAAATTCACGCGCTTTTACAATAAAAACGAAACAAATGAGAGTTGCTAAATTTGGGGAAAACCCATCAAAACACCAAAACTGGGGATCCATATGATGGAATCTGGCTCTTTGAGACTTTTCGATCCATTTTACTTACGACTTATGAGCCCTGTAACTCCAAACGTGGCGAAAGTTATGTCTCCAAGTATGAGTTTGCTAAAAATGAACTTATATACGAAATCATTTTAAGTAAACAAGATGAAAACGGGTCGGGTTCATGCCAATAGTGTTTCTTATAATTATGTTGTAAATGATAATTTTTATATATATATATATTTTGATATTTTGCAGCCTTATTTGGGAGCAAGAGTATAAGATTTGGAGGCATAAACGAGGCAAATGGACCCTCTTGAAGGGTAAAATTCTTAGATATATATTATAAGTGGGAATAATTTTTACTTTTTGATGAGGTAAATCCGGGTTTAAGATAAAATAACATGTTTCGTAGTTGTTATCGGTTGTTGTATCTTAGCTATATATAGAGTGTGTGTTTATATATAGAGTTTGGTTTCCATAAGAAAGAAAAAAGAAAATTAAATAAAAAATAGCAAGTAAATTTGGGCATGGCACGTGACATCCAAGGATGGGAAAATATAGAGAAACGGGTCACGTGTTATGCCCAGATTTTTGTTACTTTTTTTTTTCATTTTAATTTTCTTTTTTATTTGAACTTAATCCTATATATTACACACACAGTCGATTTCTAACCCGATACTGAAAACGTATTGATCCATTCCTTGATGAATCACCCGGAGAAATAATATGGCTTGTAACTAATTTCGTGTTTTTGGTAGATATGTAACGATATTTGTATGTTATACATATGTTGTATCTAACCATGTTGGCTTGTGAAGTACTTTATGTGATGTACATGCAAATGGACGACCCACTTTTTCCTGGGTTCGCCACCCGCGAAATGAAGGTGTTGTGTGTAGACGTGTATAAACACGATGTGTATAAATCGGTTAACCGGTTTTTTAAAACCCGGTTAACCGATGGTTATTGGTTGACAAAAAAAGCATGGTTCGTTGACTTAACTGGTTCAGTTAAAACCAGTTTTCTCGAATATAATACCTGTAACCTATGTAATCGGTTTCGGTTTGTAACCGAACCGGTTAACTGAAAAAACTAATAAAATAACCGGTTTTTATAAACATTTTTTTTCAAAAAATAAATTAATATAAAACTTAATAAAATGTATTCTCTTATTTAAATGAAAATATAAAAATTAAACTAACAAGTTATATGTTATTGAGAAACAAAAAAAGTTACATTATAACAAGCTACTAAAACTAGGAGTCATGGCTCGTGAGCGTCCTCGGCCGTCGGGAACTTATGTCATTTAATGCAAGTTTATAGATTAGTCATCAGTTGGTTTCGGATTTCGAGCCAAATTGTTGTATTCCATTTTTTCTCGGAAACTGGTTATGAACCGTTCTTACGACATTCAACCTGGTGTATAACATTCTCAACTTCAATTTCGCTCTCGAGGTTGCTCATGTATTGAATTCTTTTCATTACCTCCAAGTAGTCCTTCAAGCAAATGCACGTCTCCAATGACTCTTTAGTGAGTCTCATCCTTCGAATCGATAAAACTCTGCCACTGAGAAAAAAAAAGCGGACTCCGAAGCTACTCTAGAAGCCTGGACGCTAAGTAAATCACGGGTCGTGGTAGCTAGAATGGGAAATTAAGATTCCCTTTCTCTCCACCAAACCAAGACATCAAAACTATCTTATTGCTTATGTGGGATACCAAAATCAATTCTCATATGGCACCCGAATTCACTATTTGGGGTATTACCGCGAGCCCGTTTAGTATTATTACTGCTCAGAGTGTAGTAAAAAGCCATACTCGGGTTTGCATAACTACTACTTGACGATTGGGTGTGTGTTTGGTGTACAGGATGTTTTTGAACCATACCTTGCTAAATAAATGTCAAACAATTGGATAAAATACATGTTAAATTTACTTTTTTAAGTTAAAGCAATATTTCGGTCTTCGGCGTCTAATACAAAACATCAACTATCATTTCAGGTGTCGTCTCAACACCGGACACATTGAAAGAAGGGTTTACTGCAGTGGCACAAGTGAAAACGACCGACATTTCTTTAAAATGTTTTCTAAATTTCATTTTCATCGGAGTCAACATTGTCATAGTTATATTGTACTCCGATTCATATGAGTTTATCTTTTAATGCATTAAATATAATTAGTAAAAAACCAAGTTACTTGTGGGATAATAAACCCTAAACAAAATAGCAGTTGCGTCTTTAAAAGTTTCAAGCACATTGGTCCAAGCTTTTGTAAACTCCCAAATATTTGGGTTTAAACGCTCATTTATCTCCACCTTGTCGATAAGATCATTATGAAAAACTTCTAAAGTTGTTCTTTACATTAAAGCATTTTGATACATTTGACAAGTGGAATCCCACCTTGTTGGAACCCGAACATCCCAATATGGTCCCAAATACTTAGAATTTGTTTGTTTACAAGACTCTTATATTTGTTGTGTCTTCTACTAACTTGAAAATTTTCTCGTAACACATTTTTAAATCCAGACTTTACCGTTCCCGTTTGAGGAAGTCCGATTTCGTCTTGCAGAGCCAACTTAACAATGTGTGCAATACATCGAGTATGAAAAAAAAAACATCGTTACAAATTGGATTGTATTTAATTTCTAAACATTGAATCGTGCTTGTATTATAGGCATTATCAGAAGATATTGAAAAAAATATTATTTTGTAAATTATATGTCTGGATAACTTCATCTATACATTTAAAAAGATTTTCACCAGTGTGAGGATAGTCGAACTTTTTGAAAGCAAGGACACGTTTCATCATTTGTCACATGTTTGGATCAATCCAGTGCGCAGTAACAGAAAGATACGAGCCAGGCAGGCCATGACATGCCGATCAAACGTCGCTTATTAAACTAACACCGTAAAGAAGGAAACAATTTACCACTTTATTAGAATCCCTTGATTATTGGGTGGTTATTATTTTTTTCCTTTTATATTTGATTTTCTTGTTTAGTATTAAAACTCCTTGTGGTTCTTTTCTTGATTGATGAACGGAAATAATGAAACAGAAAGTTTAGCCATATGAATTGTTTATGAAGAATCACTCATGTCAATTTCTTTATGGTACCAGAGCAGGCATTAAGTCGCTCGACCAACCCAAACGATATTCAAAACTATATCAATCGACATTCATTCTCTGCCGTTAACGCCATGATAGGAACCACGGATAAAACTCCATCCATCGTCAACATGGGAGGTAAACTCGATCCCGAGCAACACGTGGATTGTGGATTCGGGTGCCACCGATCACATAACTCACAAATTGGATTGTTTTAATAACGATTTTAAGAAAACAAACGAGTTGCCAGTTGTCATACCTAATGGCTCTTCCATACCCGTCGAGGGAAAGGGATCGTGTACCCTACCTAACGGAACACAAATCAAGGGTGTTCTACACGTCCCAAATTTTACTTGCAATCTCCTATCTGTTAGCCGATTAGCCAAAGATTTACAATGTGCCGTGACGTTTTTTCCCGAGTTTTGTATTATGCAGGATTTGAACTCGAGAAGGTTGATTGGAATTGGTAAATGCAATCAAGGACTTTATCATATGGAAATGGTGGAGAGCAAAAGGAAGGGGTTTTGCGATTCGTGTGCTAGTGTGCTAAAGCCAAACATACCAGGTTACCTTTCCCTGTCAGTTCTATTAAAACTAAAGATTGTTTTCAACTCTTGCATTGTGATATATGGGGAAAGTACCGAACCCCATCGCTCACACGTGCAAATTATTTTTTAACTATCGTCGACGATTATAGTCGCTCGGTATGGGTCTTTCTTTTGAAAAACAAACATCAAGCGAGCGATTGTTTGATTGGATTTCACAAGTTTGTTAAAACCCAGTTTGACAAAACTATCAAATGCATTCGGTGCGATAATGGCGGTGAATTCACCTCAAACCGTATGACTAGTTTTTACGTTGAACAAGGAATTTTACTTGAGACTACTTGTCCACACACACCACAACAAAATGGTGTTGTTGAACGAAAACATCGCCATCTACTTGAAACGGCTAGAGCCTTAAAGTTTGAAGCCAAATTATCCTCTAGATTCTGGGGTGAATGCATTTTAACTGCCGCATATATAATCAACCGTTTGCCCTCGAGAACCATTGGGAACAAAACACCTTATGAAGTTGTTTTTAATCAAAAGGCAGATTATGAAAACATGAAAATTTTTGGGTGTCTTGCGTACTATCGAAACACTGAAACCAATGGGGATAAATTTGAGGAAAGGGGGAAGCCAGGGATATTTTTAGGTTACCCTCAAGGGACCAAAGGTTTTAAAATTTTTGATGCAAAAAGAAATAAAATCATCATCTCAAGAGATGTTAGATTTGTGGAGAATATTTTTCCAAATGAAATGACCAAATTTTTCCATGATGAAGAAGAGCCAGAGATCTTCGAAATTCCACCTTGGTATTATAAAGAAAATGAAAGTCAAAACCAATATTCCACTCATGACCAAAATTTAGAAACAAATGAAATGCATGGTGTAGAAAATAATCACGTGCAAGAAGAAGAAAATGAGCATATAGAACCTCAAATGGATAGTCAACCTATCAGCTCCATGCATGGGCCTCACGAAGATCCCCAGCCCACTACTGAAATAAATGATGATGAACCAATACGGGAGAAAAGAGAACGAGTTCGATCAAAACGTCTTGATGGTTACGAAGTCAAGCTCCCACCGTCCTTAGACCCTACATTATCCACTGCCAATCAAGACTCATCAACGGTACATTCTATGGCAAATTACATTTCTTACAATAAATTTTCTAACTCTCATAAAGCTTTTTTAACGGCCATTAACACACATGATGAGCCAACATCTTTTAAACAAGCTGCGCATGACAAAAATTAGAGGGAGGCCATGAAAAGTGAAATAAAGGCTCTCGAATCAAATGGAACCTGGAGTCTTGAGGACCTCCCAAAAGGAAAACGAGCCATAGATTCTAAATGGGTGTACAAAGTGAAATACAAACCAAGCGGAGAAGTTGAAAGATACAAAGCGAGACTAGCTGCGAAAGGCTTCACTCAAGTGGAAGGCATTGATTTTCATGACACGTTCGCTCCAGTGGCAAAGTTAGTAACAGTTCGAACTCTTCTAGCAATTGTTGTCAAGAAAAGTTGGATAATCCATCAACTTGATGTTAACAACGCTTTCTTACATGGCGATTTGAAGGAGGATGTGTATATGAAAATCTCTCAAGGCTTTGAGAAGGGAAAGGAAAACAAAGTTTGCAGACTTAGAAAGTCAATTTATGGTCTAAAACAAGCGTCTAGAAACTGGTATCAAAAGTTTACTTCAGCACTACTTGAAGTTGGTTTTAAACAATCAAAGGCGGATCATTCTCTTTTCATCTTTAGAGATAGAGATGTCTTCGTTGCTGCCCTCATATACGTTGATGATGTTATTGTTGTAGGAAATGACGCAATAAAGATAAAAGAAACGAAGAACTTTCTTAACGTGAGGTTTAGCATAAAGGATCTCGGGGTTCTAAAATATTTCTTGGGCATTGAAGTAGCACGAACCCAAGAAGGCTTAGTTCTTAGCCAAAGAAAGTACACTCTAGACATATTAAAAGATAGTGGGATGCTAGGTTGTCAGCCTAGTGCATTTCCAATGGAACAAAACTTAAAGCTTAGCAAGAGAGATGAAGAAGAACGAGTGGACGCCGGTCAGTACCGTCGTTTCGTAGGGAGATTACTTTACCTACAAGCAACTAGACCCGATATTGCACACTCAGTAAATATTCTAAGTCAATTTGTGGGGGATCCACGTCAAAGTCACATGGACGCAATCACGAGGGTTTTGAGGTACTTAAAGGCTACACCAGGGCAAGGTATTCTCCTCCCAAAATTGGGAGGAACAAATCTTGTAGCATACTCTGATTCAGATTGGCTTGGATGTCCAGACACCAGAAGATCCAGGACCGGTTATTTGTTGTTGATTGGAGGAGCCCCAGTTTCTTGGAAATCAAAGAAGCAATCGGTGGTGTCACGATCTTCTGCTGAAGCGGAGTATAGAGCCATGGCCACCACAGTGAGTGAGATTTTATGGATGCGTTGGCGTTTGCAAGACATGGGTATCAACCAACCGGGCCCGACCACCCTTTTCTGTGACAACTTAGCGGCCAAACATATTGCCAACAATCCAGTTTTCCACGAACGAACGAAGCATGTAGAAATGGATTGTTATTTTGTTAGAGAGCGGGTTGAGACTAAAGAAATAGAGCCGTTACACATTGATACAAAGCTTCAAGTAGCAGACTTATTCACCAAAGCATTAGGTTCACGACAATTGCAACTTCTACTTGGCAAGTTGGGTATTTGTGACCTTCATACTCCAACTTGAGGGGGAATAAAGAAGGAAACAATTTACCACTTTATTAGAATCCCTTGATTATTGGGTGGTTATTATTTTTTTCCTTTTATATTTGATTTTCTTGTTTAGTATTAAAACTCCTTGTGGTTCTTTTCTTGATTGATGAACGGAAATAATGAAACAGAAAGTTTAGCCATATGAATTGTTTATGAAGAATCACTCATATCAATTTCTTTACACCGACATTTAAATTTTCAAAACCCAAAATTAATTGTTCTTTTTCTTTTTTTTGCATCAATTCATTTTTTTCATACAATCACGCTTAAAGTAGAATGACATACCTGGTGATAGCGAGGTTGGTGCAATTCAATCATCCTCCTCAAGTGCGGGTTGTCGAAATGTTTAAATGACAGAGCTTTTTGAATAATCAAATTTCCCATCACCTCACGAGCCATGTCGGGATTGAAATTCCAAACACCAAACTCGTTTGTCATCGATGCTTGACCTTGAACCGGGTTAGTCTTGTTCTACTTGCAATGCTTGCATGTGTGGCTTTTCAAGGTAGAGTTCGACTCGGCCTTGAGAAAGGCACCACAATTCATGCATCGAGCCTTATCGGGACCGAACAACATCTCACAAAGATCGTATCTCGACCAAGTCTAGGGGTTCCTCGTTGTTGGCTTGATACGAACCACGTGTGCCTCGCTTGAGGAAGCCCCAACATCAACCGAAGCTTGAGAAGAAGAAGATGTCATGGAATCGTTTGAATACGAGATTGTTTTTATTTTTTCTTTTTTCTTTTTTAACATGTTAAGTGTTTTTTTTTAATGTTTTTGGGTTTTACATTTTCTTTAATTTGCAAATGTAAATGAGGGAAGGTAAACTCTCATTTTGTGTTCCACTTACTTAATAGGTTTATACTTTGCATGTTAATAAGAGCCACGAAGTTCGATACAGTCGAAGTTCGATTCTCAATCTCCATCAAATCCTCCAGATTTCTCTAAGACGAAAGAGGAGAAGAGTGAATGATTCTTCCTGTTGGCGATCTTTTGAGTGGCCGGAGAAGTTTTTGGAGGTGGGTGGCCGGAGGTTCTTTTGGAGATGGGGAAGAAGGTTCAGAGATTTGGTTTTTAATTTAGTATTAAGATTTTATTTAGAGTGGTTATAGAGAAATCCAGTGAGTTTAGTAGAGAAACACAATTTCTACGGTCGTTTCAGGCAAAACGAGGTGACGTGTCGCGACGACGACAACCTTAAAATTCAAGGGCCCCCTTTTCCACAAATCGTACTGAGGTCGTTTTGTTTGAAACGGTCGTGTTTAGGTCGTTTCACATGAAACGGCTGTGGAAAATAGGTGAATATATCAATTTGGTGGGTGGATATATCTAGAGCCTTTATTTAAGTTATAGGTATTTATGTAATAATGAATCAAAGAAAAGGGTACATTAGTCATTTAATATCAACTTAACAGAAAAATTTAACGGCCATCTATCCGAGGGATGATTTTCGAAGCGATTTGGCAAAACCTTGAGACTGTAGCCATAATAAATCAAATCTAGGGACGAAAGGTGAAATGAAACCAAAGGGACGATAGTCGTAATTTACTCTTAATTTGGGGGGGGGGGGGGGGACTATATCAGTATTCATTATATGATTCTAATATTGTAAACTTTTTTTAACGACAAACAAACAGAAACTACTTTGGTATTTTGTACGAGATGACTCAATGGCAAAATGTTACGGCCACCCATAGGCGTAGCTTTTAAGGGGCGGGAGGGGGCGCCCGACCCCCCGAATTTTTTTTTGCGATGTAGGGGGATATATAATTTTCGTGTAGAAAATTTCGATATACTCCGGTTTCGACCCCCCATTTACCCAAAAATTGGCGTTATGAAAAAAATTAGATCCCGACCTCCCACTTGATATTTTCAAGCTTCGTCACTGCGGCCACCGCCAGCTGGCCCAACCCAGTGGTACGGTGCTCTTAAGCGTCAATGTTACCCCAGCTCCGAGGAAAACCCGCTCGTCCGCCCGTAGACAGGACAACGAATTAACTGTAAAACTCGGTTACCTGAGTTTCCCAATATCTGTTATCATGGACCAGCATGCCTCTTTTGTAAACTTTTCTACTTCTAGTTTTTTTTTAACGAAATTATTAAATTATTTACATTTTTTAAATATATATTAAAATGTACTATTAAGCTAATCATACATAATTCCATTCAATTTTCTCTATACTAATGTCATATTCTTCGTACTCCTTTCACAAATAGATAAATAGATAGGGTTAGGTTCAAATGAGAACTTTTTATTTTGAGAACTTTTGAGAACTAAATCTCAATCACACATTTCAGGGGGGAACCAATACAATTCATGGGAGGGGGGATACATGTAAATAAACTTGTGGCTCAAATTAGTTCTTTTTAGTTCTCAAACCCAATTGGTTCTCAAATGATCCTCTCCCTATGATCCTCTCCCTATATAGGGTTAGGTTCAAATGAGAACTTTTTCTTTTGAGAACTTTTAAGAACCATTCTGAGCCACTAATTTTCAGGGGTGATGCATGCAAATTCATGGGGGGGATTTCCTTATATATAACTTGTGGCTAAAAATGGTTCTCAAAAGTTCTCAAAACCAATTGGTTCTCAAATGATCATCTCCATATATATATATATATATATATATATATATATATATATATATATATATATATGGGTAAGGATCCTGCGAAAACACATTTTTTTGTGAAAACTGCGAAAACACATATTAAAACTCACGTAACTTTTTCATACATTAACAGTTTTTCATAAAATTTGCGCCAAAAGTCTTAGAATTACGTTATCTTTAAATCTGGAGCAAAATATTAAAAAAAAAACTGAACGTTTTTTCCCGTGTGATGCACATGTGCATCATATAATTAAAAAAAGTTATAAAATGCTATTTTTTTCTTTAAATCTAAAGATAACACAACTATAAGATTTAGGGTGCAATTTCTTTTTAAACTATTAATATATATCACATGTATGAGCTTTTTTTTTGGTATGATGCACATGTGCATCATTCAATAAAAACGCAAAAAAATGATGAAAATATATGACATATGGTGCGACTAAGAAAAAAAAATATTAACTCATACTAAAAGTATGAGTTTTTTTTGTGATGCACATGTGCACCACACAAAAAAAATATTTAAAAAAAAAAGTTAAGTTTTTTAAAACTTTATAGGATTAAAGATAATATAATTTGAAGACTTTTGGTGCAAATTTAAAAAAAAAATATTAACGTATGAAAAAGTTACGTAGGTTTTAAGATTTGTTTACGCGGTTCTCACAAAAAAAGGGTGTTTTCGCAGGATCTTTCCCCTATATATATATATATATATATATATAGGGCTAGGTTCAAATGAGAACTTTTTGTTTTGAGAACTTTTGAGAACTAAATTTCAACCACACATTTCAGGGGGACCAGTACAATTCATGGGAGGGGGGATACATGTAAATAACTTGTGGCTCAAATTAGTTCTTTTTAGTTCTCAAATCAAATTGGTTCTCAAATGATCATCTCCCTATATATATATATATATATATATATAGGAATAATAAAATGAAAACCTTTCCGAGTTTGGAAAACCGTGAAAACCAAGCTAAAAAATGCAATTTTTGTTCCGATTTTTTTTATGGTGATTCTCTAAGTTAAAAAAACCCCCTTTATGCAAAAAGTAAAAAAAAAACGCCTAGTAAATATTTTGAAAAATATATTTTATAACTAATGTTACATATGTAACACTTACCCTGTTACATATGTAACATCAGTTATAAAATATTTTTTTTAAATATTTACTAGGCGTTTTTTTTACTTTTTTGCATAAAGGGAGTTTTTTTAACTTAGAGAATCATCATAAAAAAATCGGAACAGAAACCGAATTTTTTAGTTTGGTTTTCACGGTTTTCCAAACTCGGAAATGTTTTCATTATATCTCTCCCCTATATATATATATATATATATATATATATATATATATAGGGTTGGGGTATTTTGGAACCCACTTTGAGTTGGAGAATCGTTGGAACCCGGTCAAAAACGCGGTTAAAAAAATGTTTTTTTCTCTTAATTTTTTTATGGTGGTTCTTTATGTTATAAACTACTCTTAAATGAAAAAAAATCAAAAAACCGCCTACTAGATTTTAAAAAAAAAAATATCAAAAATATCTAGGTTACACATGTAACTTTTGCGTAACTGCAAATATATGCATAAAAGTTACAGATGTAACTTTTTTCGTAACTGAAAATCTACTAGGCGTTTTTTTGATTTTTTTTCATTTAAGGGTAGTTTATAACATAAAGAACCACCATAAAAAAATTCAGAAAAAAAAATATTTTTTTTACCGCGTTTTTGACCGGGTTCCAACGATTCTCCAACTCAATGTGGGTTCCAATTTATCTTTTCCCTATATATATATATATATATATATATATATATATATATATATATATATATATACTAGCTTTTGATACCCGTGTCATGCACGGGCGGATTTTAAAAAGAATTATTACTTATAATAGTTCCAAGTTCAGAGACAACATTCTCTATCTGAGGTCGAAAGCTTGTAAACACAACCATTTTCTGATCCATGAAAATCAGTGCAGTTTGAAACAGTAGTTCCAAAAACAAAACAAACTTTACTGGGGTTATCCAGGATCCTATATATTGAAGTGTTCTCACCAAGTGTTGGCATCTTGACAAAGATGCATACCTTTTCTTCTAAGAACCTTTCAAACTTGATCAAATACTTTTTTAACACACTACCTTGGATTCTGTTATCCTGAAAGAGAAAACCAAAATAAAAGCACAGTTTCAATAATTATGGTATTAATATAAAGTTTAAACATATGTAAAAAAAAAAATACCTCATCCATTAATATTAGCCCAATAGAATAAGTCTTTGTTGGATTATAAAAAACATGTCGTATCTACATTGTTATAATTCGAACCTTCAGTAAAATGTGATCTTTTGTAACATTAATATGATTGATCATAGTAACTTTGTTGGAATCCATTAACCTATATTTGGATATAAGGAAAAGCTAGACCTTTACCCCTCTCGCGCGTTGGGGCAGTGCTCGTCCATTTATGTTATTTTTTTCGAACATTTTCTCTTGACATTCTAATATACAAAAGACATAGTGGTTCGTTGCTTTGTCATCCGCTAATAAATGCACCTTCGCAATCACGTCAATTGTTGTAAAAGCTATTTTAGCTCAAATAACCCTCCCAATAACCTTTTAACAGACCGATGATCTTGAGTTTTAAATGGTAAGTTATGACCAACCCAACCTTTATAAAAGACTCCCAAGTGATCAAAACATGCATGCTCATCATCTTCAAATTCAAAACGAAAGAGAACTTGTTCTAAAATACCAAAATAGCAAAGAACAAACATAAGAATTCCAAAAGTTGAACACATAAGTACCTGAATTGCGGGTCAAACCTTAATAGCAAAGTACCTAGCATAGAAATCCAAAGTTTGCTTTGATAAGTACCTAAATCCTAGGTCAAATCTTTGGCTGGGAAGTCAATCGTATGACCCAATAAGTCAATTGTATAACCATCTTGCCAAGAAGTTATTATGTCTTTAGTCTCTCTCTAAAAGAATCAGCAACTTATCATCTTCATGTAGCTCCACCATCAATGTCACAATCTTCACAGAACATGCATATCAGGTTATAAAAAAAATCAACAGTTGATAATTAACTACAGTTTTCAGAAAAAAGAAATCAGAACAGGATTCAAGGGAAAATAACGGTGATCCAGCATACTAATTAATGCCTACAATTATAAATGAGTGTGAGAATCAGAATCACCCATAAAAAAATCATGATAAGTAGCTGGCAAATATAATTTACCTTTTCGGAACATCCACACTAAGCTCACTTTATTCATTTTTATGACATCCTAGCCAAGACAAAAATCACAAAACAAAGTATAATATATGAAATGGAATCAAGCATAAACAACTTTTGCTATATGTATTCCTTTTGTTATGCATGGCAATAACAATAAATACTTAAAACACAATAGCAATTAATATTTACATCAGAATGAAAGCTTCTATGCCTTATGATCCATTTAAAAAATTCTAATTAGCCACGGGAAAAGGTTGTAGGTAATTTATAAAGTCATTTCTTTATCACCTTTAACACCATATTATCCAAAAAAATATTAACGAATAAATTTAAGAAACCAAAACACATGAACCAACAATGTAGAAGTATATTTGTAGGTTTTTAACATTGATCTTCAAAGAACTAAACAGACACATGTAATGTGATACACTCCAATACTACCATGAATATCGTATATAGTCAGCAGTTATATCATATATGCAACTTCCATTGTGGTGTAGTGGTAAGAAACCTATGTTCTCTACTTGAGACACAGGTTCGATTCTTACGGGCAACACTTTGGAAGGGGCATTGGCGATGAGGGGAGACTTGGGGCTGTAAGGTCACAAGTTCGATCCCTGAGCTCCCAGGTTTTACCACCCGGCCGCTCGCGGAGGTGGATTTTCCCTGGAATGAGCTCAACTGGTGTAAATAGTCCCCGGGTTTTCCGGGGCATTCGTTGGCCGTTCAAAAAAAAAAACATAAGAAAATGATACTTGGGAGGGTTAAAAAATTAATTTACCTGTATGAGACACCAAGGAGAATTAGCCCCAAAAAAATCCGTCTTCGAATCTAGAAGATGAGAACGTCCCGAAATCTAAATTACTAACCTAAAATCCTTTGAAAAAAAAAAAGTCTGACCAAAGAGTTAAAGAGATAACTTGTTGTATAAACCCTAATTTAGTCGCAGCCGCCAATAAATATAAGAAAACAGATCTGCGACGATGATGGATACATAAATAGATCAAAATTTCCCCAAAGATTGAGTTCAAAAAATGATCGATATAGAAGCCATCGATAGCGATTTTAGAAAACATATCGATTGAGAATGCAAAGAAGACGATGATGTATTCGATTATTGATTGAAATCTTCAAGTGGTCGTTTACAGAATGTTTGATCAAATCTTCAAGTGATCGTTTACCTAATGTTGAGATAGGGATAGAGAAATCGTTACCTTGAATCGAGATGCCCTAAGTCGCCATGCATGATTCCAGAATGAAAAAAACGGCGTCAATGAACAAACCTACACGAATTAGGGGTGAGATGAGATGACGCAACAATTATTCTTCGATGATTCAGTGGAATGGAGAAGACGAACGGATGAGCCAAATCACCAGGGAGATATTTGCTTGCGTGAATCAATGGAATGAGGAGATTTAGGGTTTTTAGTTGATCCAGTATTTGATCTAGTATTTGATCTTCTGGGCCGGGTATTCCAAGGATCCGCTTGCTTCATAAAGAGGGGTCATTTAGGCGGGAAATTGATGCTGAGGATGGTTGTGGTGATGCCACCTCAGCATCCATCTTTTCTTTTATATAGTATAAGATAAGATAAGATAGATAGAATATAGATATATAGATATAGATATATATTCAAATTGATCGATTAATAAACAAAGAAAAGTTATAGCTTAAATAAGGGCACTCTGTAGTTTTTTTTTTTTACGCAATTGACTTATATCCCATTCCTGTTTTTTACTTTTTGTGTTAGCCTTACCATCCATTTTACAAACACATCTGATGCTGAGGATAAAGTTGAATTCCAACTCTACTTTTGTTTCGTATGTCATTTGAATGTAAATGGACAAGCATGCATATAACAAGCAAGTTTTTGTGAAGATTCTAATTCCTCAAAGTTTATAACGGCAACAATCTCATCCATTGATTCAACTTTTACCGACCCCGAGATTATCACGAGGGTTATGTAGTAAATGTTTTTCGTCTAAATTCCTTACATATGACTTTAGCTATAAGTCAACTGCATATGGAAAAGACTATGGAGTACTCTTATTTAGACCCGACTCCTTCTATCGTTTACTTGTATCATAAAAATGTAACTTGTGGTTTTGTTTTTATTTTCTTGTTTATTTTGGCATATATAACAATCGGCTGTTATTTTGTGATTTTTTATTTCTTTTTTCAGCATATCTGAAGTAAAGAGAGTTTATCTAGTGTATTTTTCTTCATTATCAACCAGTATTTGTCGGTTCCGGCCACCAAAGTACGCCATCACGAGATAGTTTAGAGAACATGTTTCATGAAGCTTCAGAATGCGATCCTGGAAAAGCTATCACTGGTAAGGTACCTATGGCAATAATATATGATCACCTATCTACACATTAAGAAAATTCGACATGCTACAATATAATTTCTAGATTCTTTAGATCTTCAAAAACTTCATTAAGTAACATAGAAAACGGATAAACAAGACACGCATTACACATTGAAATGACCACTCTAAGCCTTACACATGATAAATTTAACCTAGAAAAATTCTAGGCATTATTAGGCAGTCGGAGCAATTATATTTGTAACAAACTCAGTCGGAGCAATTACATTTGTAACAAGTTGAGCATGATCAATATCTATGCTTTGAGGGAGAGTGTTAGTATATATAGTTTTATATAGACTTATGTTAGCCTAATAGGCAGTCCAATGGGCTTTAGGGTTTTATTAATGGGCTTTGCCCTCCTCTATATATACATGTACATATGTATGTAATTAACACACAAGTGAAGTAAACTTTCCTACTATTTCCCTAGTTATCTTCTACAAAAAGTATCCAAGAGTCACCTAGTGAATTTCGTTCCTGGTAAATCTCCATAGCTATTTCTAATCATTTGTTGAAGGGCTTGAACAACAGGTAAATATGTTTTGTCCTCATCCAAAAGATTGCTTGACACCTTTAGCAAGGCTTCAGCAGCCAACTTATGAATCTGCATGCATTAGAAGGTTACTTATAAATCTTGCATATACATATATACACAAATTGCAAACCTACATTTCAACCGTCTCATTCTGATAAGAACCGGCACGGTTAGTAACAAGCTGCCTGTTTAAAAATAAAATCAAATTAGATTATCAACAGTAAATTTATTATAATGGTTTATGTAATCCTAACAAAATTATATTACATAAATCATTAATAAAATATTTACTGTTGATAATCTAATTTGATTTTTTATTTTTAAACAGGCAGCTTGTTACTACCCGTGCTGGTTCTTATTAAAATGTGACAGTTGAAGTACAGGTTTGCAATTTGTGTACACAGGTATATGCAAGATTTATAAGTAACTTTTTAATGCACGCAGATTCATAAGTTGGTGGCTAAAGCCCTACTAAAGGTGTCAAGTAGCCTTTCGGATGAGGACAATGCATATTTACCTGTTGTTCAAGCCCTTCAACAAATGATTAGAAATAGCTATGGAGATTTACCAGGAACGAATTTCACTAGACGACTCTTGAATACTTTTGTAGAAGATAATTAGGGAAATAGTGGAAAGTTTACTTCACATGTGTGTTAATTACATACATATGTACATGTATATATAGAGGAGGGCAAGGCCCAATAATAAAACCCTAAAGCCCATTGGACTGTCTATTAGGCTAACATAAGTCCATATAAAACTATTTATACTAACACTCTTCCTCAAAGTATAGATATTGATCATGTTCAACTTGTAACAAATATAATTGCTCCGACTGCCTGATAATGCCTAGAATTATTATTTTTAATAGCAATGCCTAGAATTTTTCTACGTTAAATTTTCTCATGTGTAAGACTTAAAGTGGTTGTTTCAATGTGTAATGCGTGTCTGGTTTATCCGTTTTCTATGTTGCTTAATGGAGTTTTTGAAGATCTAAAGAATCTAGAAATTATATTGTAGCATGTCAAATATTCTTAACGTGTAGGTAAGTGATCATATATTGTTGCCATAGATACCTTTCAATGATGATATGTTATCTAAACACTGATCATTGCCAATGTGGGACTAACCCACTTGGTAGAGGCTTTGTCCTCTTAGTTAGAGGTCATAAGTTCAAACCCTAACAGTAGTGTATTTGGTGTGTAAATAGATATTTGTTGTTCAAAAAAGAAACACTAATCATTATTTTAGACCATCTTATACGAATCTAAGAGTTACCCAAGTATTGAAAGGAATATTACATAAAGATTAGTCACTAAAATATGACGTACAGTGATTATTATTTTGGATCCATATTTATATTTTTCAAAAATGCAAGTTAACTACAGAGTTGACAACTTCAAAATATCTGATCATATTTGAGTTGTTACATCAGGAGCTGTAGAAGACTTGTTGATTTCTTTTATGCCTTATCTATTGGGATCAGAACAAAACTAAATATGGAAGAATGGCAAACAAATAAATTGAAAGTCCTTGAAGGTCATAGGCAGCATAGGTCTAGGAACTTGTTACCTACATTGTAATAGAATGTCATATGTATGTTAGAATAGTTGAGAGGTAGCGATTATTACCAAATACGCGCAGCTTTATTCATAAATGTAATTAATACCTTTATTATGGTGCATTTTACTAGTGAAATAAGTGTATTTCGTAGGTGAAATAAGTTTGTTTCGCATGTGAAATAAATCAATAATAGGTTTGTATTACCTTTTTATATACTTCAACATGAAATAATAGGTTTGTATTACCTTTTTATATACTTCAACTTCATGTTGAGTAATAATGTTATTAATTAGGAATATGAAATAGAGTAATTGGTTTATCTTTCATATGCGAAACTTGTGATTTTATGCTTAATGAAATATGAAAATAAGTAATTTTACATGCGAACTACACTAATTTCGCATGTGAAATAGAGTAATTTCAAACGCGAAATAAGGGTCCTATGATTCTACACTCTTTAAGGCGTCTACAATTAACATCATTAATAAAATATATAGCTCCTCTTTAACGTTGTTTATTTATTATACAAACATTATTTTTTTTTAACAACAAAAAATTTAATTAAACAACTTGTGGGTTAGAAAATCCTAACCCAACAAGAAAGTTAAACATGTACAAGAGGATTGACCAACCAATCACCAAACGACATTTTACACTTAGAACTTCTAAAGGAAAACCACAAATGAGAAAAATACAAAACCGACTCAAACATATTATCCGGTTTGACGTCATCCCTGTTATGGACAATCTCATTCCTAGCCTTCCAAACATTATTAAGTTACTATTTCACCACTTGTTAAACATATAGGTAATTTTTTACATGTAAATATTATAAATTTAATTGTGTAATAAATTTGGTGTAATTTTTCAATACATTTTTATTTCACAAAGTCATTAAAAGTGTTCAAAACTTGTGATTATGCTCAATGGAATATGAAATATAGTTATTTCGCATGCAAAATCAATAGTAAGTGGTTCTTAATTTAACAAACGCTTTATTTTAAATCCAAGAAACAAACAACACATTTCATGTGACCGATCCTATCGAACCAACTGGATTCTTGAGAAGGTGATCCTTCATATCGAGCACTTCAAGTCTTCAACGATTTCATAACTGTCCCGTTGTTTCATGAGACAATCTATTGACCTGTCATATACCATTCTCAGAGCCATGGTTGTCATGATTATTATTATTATTTTGTGAAATTTGTGCATAATTCAGACAATACTTTGTGTGTACTATGGCTTCGCTGGCGAAGCTTGAAAAAAACTAGTGGGGGGTCGAGATCTAAATTTTTTTTTCCTAACGGCAAATAAGTTTCGATTCGGGTCGATGTTTCGATTCGGGTCGGGTCAAAAATAAAATGCTATTAAAGTAAACGAAGAAGTTTCAATCACTAAAAAGTAGTAAAATCTATACATTTGTCCAACAAAACTAAACATTAAAAAGGAGACAAACGGTTGGTACCTGTCAGAGTTCAGCCCTTCGACCTTTAAGATCCTTGAATTCTTCAATTATGGAATCCGCATCAAACATGTTAGCAATTTCTTTTTCAATGTAAATCACCATACTGTTTGCTAGATTATCATCTGACATCTTACTGCGTAGGCGAGTCTTGAATATCTTCATTGCCGAAAATCCCCTCTCTGTTGTTGCAGTCGAAACCGGAAGTGTCAAGAGTAGCCGACACACTCTTTCAACCAAATCGTACATGTCATTTTTTCCAGATTCTACAAGTGTTTGGCAGAGATCAGAAAGGGTTCCTATCTTACTTAGCTTGACATCAATCTTCCTTTCAACTTGCAAACTATCCAATTGACCTCTCAAATGATTTATCTCCTGCTTAGTAAAGTCCGTAGGATAATATTTCTCAACAAGAAGAACAATGTGATCAACATTAATGACTTTTGAACATAAAGTCGAACCAAGAGATAACAACTCTATTGATTGCTCACTGAATCTATAATCCAAATCATGTATTTGCTTATCCAATGTCTCCATAAACAAATCTACTCGGTAAAAATGTTCAAACGAAAAGTGAAGATCTTTTTTGCGAGGCCGATACCGAGAAGATTTATATGGAGCACTCATATCGGGCTGCTCTATGTCATATCTTTGACAAAAAGAAATAACTTTCTTAATTAAAGAATCCCATCCTTCATTTCTAAGATCATTTAGACTAACCTTTGCGGCTTTTACTAAATTCATTGCATTAAGGATGTCTTGGGATTTTTTTTGTAATCCTTGACAAAGTGCATCAGTCTTTTGCATCACCTCTTTCATCATGTGAAGAACAAATACAAACTCAAATGACTTCAAGTGAGTATAAGCTATATTAGCATCTCCTCGTTGAACACGGGTATTACGAGTAGTGTCATCCATTATTCCCTTGAGAACAGTCCGGGTGACATCAAACATGTTAATCAAACTACAAATGGAATTATAATGGGAACCCCAACGTGTATCCCCTGCCCGTTTCAATGTCCTGACCTGGTTTTTTCCTTTTCCCGATTTGATTTCACCCAACTCTAGTAATTCTTTAATCTCATCTGCCTTCGCCTTTTGTAACTCATCGTGACGCTTACTAGAAGCACAAACCACATTTATTACAAAACTTAAGTCTGTAAAGAACTCGTGTACCGGATGAACTTCCCTTGAGACACTAACCAATGCAAGTTGTAACCTGTTATAAAAGATAGCAAGTATATAAGTTAGTTACTATTTAGTATTATATAAATAAAGCAAGTATAACAACTAACCTGTGAGCAAAGCAATGAACATAATATGCATAAGGACTATCCTGCCGAACTAGTGCTTGTAATCCATTCCATTCCCCACTCATATTGCTAGCACCATCATAACCTTGACCACGAATTTTTCCAGTATCAAAGTTGAGACTCGAAAGTCTATTCCACAAACTATCCTTTAAAGTCGCCGCAACAGTATCTTGGACATGAACTACATCCAAGAACCTTTCCCGTATCACCCCTTTCGCATCAACAAATCTTAAGACTATGGCCATTTGCTCTTTTTTGGATTCATCCCGTGACTCATCAACCATGACACAAAACCATGAATCCCCCACTTCTTCCCGTATAAACCTTCTCACTTTATTTGCCATAATACTAAGAACTTCTTGTTGGATATCGGAAGATGTATACTTGGAATTAAAAGGAGCATTTGCCAAAATAACATTTGCAAGATCATCATTATAAAAAGCTAATAGTTTTAACAATTCAAGAAAGTTACCTTGATTCTTTGAATTGGAAGATTCATCGTGACCTCGTAAAGCACACGCTTGGTATGTTAACCAACGCACCACATCAATTGTACCTTTCAATCTTAAACGGTTTTTCCTTATTTGATATTCACTTTGTTTTTTTATGAAATTCTCAATGTGTGCTTCTTGATTCACTAAATTAGTTGCAAACACAAATGCCTTTTTGTGTGTTTTAGATTTGATGTGCTTCACCAAAGGACACTTATCCCCATCATTAACCTTTTTCCAATTTTCAAATCCTTCGGAACTAAATGCACTATGACCACTTTGCTCATTTGGTTTATCCTTATACAAATAACATAGAAAACAATAAGCCTTGTGTTTTGTTGGAGAATACTCTAACCATTTAGGGAACAACTCAAACCAAGCATATTTAAATCGACGAAGATTATTCTTTGGACCTCTAGGCTTATACTCTTGAAGCTTAGGTTGATACACTCCTAAATTTATATATGCTAGCCTTACTTGCTCACGTACATTAACCGGATATTTCCACATTTCAATTCGTTTAGCAGGATCTCTTTCTAGGCTATTAACATCCACTTCATTAATATTAGCTTGTGGAATTTCCGGAACTTGTTCATTGCAACTGGAAGGAATAACCGGTTCGCTTGATGAACCTTTTTGACGTTTACTCTCTTGTTGTTCTTTACCATCATTTCCTTGTACTTGTTGTTCTACATTCTTTCTTTTAAAAAATGAAGTTATCTTGTTGTTCTTCATTCTTTCAAACCTGTCCTACACCATAATCAACCCCAATTTAAAATAAAATCATGGGTTTTGTTCATTGCTACTAGAAGGAAATCAAGAATAAGACCAATACCATTACAGATTATTCATTTACACAATTACACCAATGACCAAACTCCAAACTCCAAAGAAATAAAGAATGAAAGAAACATTCAAGTATTCAAACAAGTAAACAACAGACAACTATTCAACTAAACAAGATTAACAATAGACAAATCAACAATCAAACAACTAAACAAGAACAATGAAACAAGAAAGAAAAGAAGAAATCGCACCTGACTGAACCGAGGGCTGCGGGTTGCGGCTGCCGGATTGCCGGCTGCGGCTAGGCAGTGGTGACTGCCGACTGGCGCAGGGCGCTGGGGAGGAGACGCGGAGGCGGACTGGCGGAGGACTGGCGGCCGCCGTGGAAGAGTGGTCACCGTGGATCGGAGGTTTTTGGGAGGCTGGATCGGTCGATCAGAGATGGAGTCATGGAACAAGGAAATTGGAAATTTGGAACGTCGTACACGATCACGTATTACGTGATTTACTGATTTTTTTTGTTTTTTTTAATGGGCTAATTGAAAAATAATATGGGTTGGGTTTTAGTTAGAGTAGATGGGCTTATGGAAAATATAATGGATCAATTTAGTTTGATTAGATATATAAAAAAATTTCACAACTAATATGGGGGGTCGAAACCGGAGCATATCGAAATTTTCTACACGAAAATTATATACTCGTTACATCGCAAAAAAAATTTCGGGGGGTCAGGCGCCCCCCCCCCCCCCCCCCCCGCCCCTTATATCCTGCGCCCCTGGCTTCGCATGCCCATTTCTCTTAAAATTGTAACAAAACTCGTTTAATTATTTCAATTATTTTTTATCACCTACGGTAATTTCTGAGAGTTAAACCATTGGGTTAAACCCAACGGTATTCATCAGTCTAGCTATTATCTAAAAACTGAATTTTATGGTTTTGTTTTGGTTATGGTTTGTTTGACACCCTCGTCTTATTGAAACTCGACGATTTCAAAAGTTTTTATTAGCAACAATTCTCAGTCATCTTAATAAAATGCACGCATTTACATATTTACATACCTAGTAAAATCTCACTTATAGAATAAAATATGAGAAAGGCAGAATAAGAACAAAACCAATACACGTTATTATTAAGATTAATTGGATGACCACTTGACCCAATACACCATTTTCAAACCTGCTAGTGAGACTGATGAAAATTGAAAAACACTAAATTCGGCACACACCCGCTAGTCTGCCATCGATTAATCTTCACTGTTCAATCGCCACTCAATCAACCATGAATCTTCAGGAAAACAAGGAAAAGCAGAGCCAAAAAGCAATCGATTCGGACATTAAGTACTTGATTAGCCATGGATCTTCAGAATTTTCCTTCAATTAGAGCTAGAAGTTCTATACTAACATGTAAGTCACCTTTTGGAATTGATTAGCCGGTCTCAAATCATACAGGAAAAAAAAAAAGATTAAAACCTAAAAGAGTAAAGAAGTGGTGTAACAAGGAGGTACACAAGAAGTTTAAAAAATAGAGTAAAAAGGAGTAAATATATCAATAATAGGAAAAATAGATGTGTAACATAAAATCTAACAATTTAAAATTTTACATAGGGTTACCTCTATTCTTACTTGAATCTAAACTTATTAAGAACTTTTCTTCCTAATATAATTCTAGAATCCAAGAGACACATTCCTTGAGTAATTCAAATTTTTGATTCACAGCTATATTCAACAATACTTGCATTTTGTCTTTAAATACAATAGGATTTTCCGTGAGAGCAAAAGATGCCAAATGCGCACCTTTAATCTGCTTGCATTTTAAGCAAACCAAGTCCTGAAGGATTTGTATATATCGACTCTAATGAAGTTAAAATGAGACGTACAGATAAAATACAATGTCCGCTTGTGTTATTGAAATGGCCAAGGCTAACATGTAAAAAATGTCTCGTTCTAATTGTGCAAAAAAAAATAAGGAAATGCTTTTATTATATTACCTATTAAGCCAAGGATTTGTGTTATTGATTAAGGATCAAGTACAAGGATATATAAATAAGGGAAAAAGACGAAAATGCCCAGATTGAACCAAAAAGTAACAGAAATGCCCATTTGAAAGTCAACTGCCACATTATGCCCACATTTAGAGTCGCCACGACTTCCAGGAAGGGTCGCCACGACTTCCAGAAAGGGTCGCCACGACCCAACCAATTAAAATCCGACACGTGGTACTTAAAAGTCGACACGACCGTAAAACCCCCGACAACGACCGTTAAACAGCCGACAACGAGCGTGCCACGTGTAAAAGGAAAAGTCGTCCCGACATTCCCTGACGGTCGTCTGACACGTGTCGGGGGTCGAGACGACCAACTATATATATATATATATATATATATATATATATATATATATATATATATATTTTAATTTACGGGGTCGTTGACCCAGCCCGTGGGGTCATTGACCTTAACGGTCGCCACGACCGACATGTACGGTCGTTGACGATGACACGACCCCGTCATTAATTTTTCTCTTATTTTTTTTCTTTTCTCTTATTTTTCTCATTTACTTTTCTTCTCCTGTATATATTTACATTACCTAGTTGTTCACACACCTTTGCCTTATTAAGTTTGTTCTCAAAATGTTTAACTCTTCACCGATTTGGTGTCAACGAGAGGAGGAAGACCTTGTAATTTCGTGGTTAATAGTTCGTGAAAGAGAGCCGCAGTTAAGATATGGGAATAGGTTTTGGCACCAAGTCAGTCGTTATTTTTACTCTCGTTACCTTACTCCGTATAGACGTACAATTCATGAGCTTATCTCTCATTGGCATCAAATGCGATACAAAATGAGAAGGTTTAATGATATTTTTAAAAGAGTTTCCAGCCAAGCCTCAACTCACTACACCGAAGATGATATTTTGAAGTTGTCTAAAGAGAGTTACCGGATTTGTGAGGGTAAC
Organism: Deinandra increscens subsp. villosa; assembly: GCA_039602395.1. Lineage (NCBI taxonomy): Eukaryota > Viridiplantae > Streptophyta > Magnoliopsida > Asterales > Asteraceae > Deinandra > Deinandra increscens. The sequence continues at coordinate 11,774,215 of JBCNJP010000007.1, read as the reverse complement.
GAGTTTGAGCATTTTGCATCTTGGGTAACGCTAAAAGATCATCCAAGTTATAAATTTTAATTTTAATTTAGCAAGCTCTTTTAATGTAATTTGTATTTTTTGTTTCAAGTTATGTTTTAATGTATTTTTTATTTTTATATTATATTTCAAGAGAAAGATTAGAAATATTAAAAATAAATATAACAAACACGGTAATATAAAAAAGATTAAAAAATAGCCACTAAAAATAAGAGAAAAATATTCACTCCTCTAATCTATTTTAAAATGGACGTGGCAAACATCGCCAAAAATAAAATGTATCAGCCATGAAACGCCGATACTCCATACAAACTGATTTAAACTCATTTGTCTTGTCTAGAGGTTTACCAGTCACTAGATGCTCCATTAGCATACAAACGTAAACGGCTTCGTTTCCAAGCATGTCTTTCAAGGTCCGGACGTGATCATCGTTTACCTCATATAAAAATACCCTCTCTTGACGGGGTGTTTTTTTCCAGTATCCAACTTTCACCAACAAACAAGTTAAATAAACATTTAATTGCCAAAGCTTAGGTAAAACAATCTGTCTATACTTATCACCGTCGAATGGATAAGAGTAGTAAACCACCAATTGATAATTTTCTAGATCAACTCTTACGAGTGACCATTTTTCACTTTCTAAACAAATTGGAAAGTATATATTTTTCAGATTTAAGATTGACGGATATATGCTAAACTTTCCTGATGCATACTGAACTGCATTTTTATTACAAGAGTCTATTAAGTTTTCATAAAAATCGGGCGGTAAAATAGTCCAGTTAACCTCAACTTGTTGTCGATTTCTCATTTGCATTAGTCTTCCAACCCAACCTTCAATATGCTAGTAAGGGTCGTCACGACCTAGTGGATGTCAACTTTAATTATAGATTATAAAGTAAATAAGTTAGAAATTGCATTTTAAACGTTAAAAGATTACAAATAAAACATCTAAAGTAATGAGCCTTACAACTACAAATTTTCTACTAAAATTCATTTAAATTGTAACTTTCAAACGATTCATTTGTCGGTTGAGTGGTCAGCGGGGCAACAAAATCACGAAAACCGTCGGCATTTACATACAACGGTTGGGCTTCATTCTTGAATCTAGAACTGGATTGACATTCCATCGACGGTAATGGACTTTTACACGTAGCACGTGTATGACCTTTAATATGACATCTTGAGCACGTTGCCGGTGTTAATATTTCACCTCGAGAGGGTATTCTTTTGGTCAGACGTGGTCTTCCGGCCTGTCTTTTTGTCATGTGCGGAGTCTGCACCGGGTTGTATTCTTCAGGTACCTCCCAATTTTTCTCATCTTGAACCAAATATATTGAATCGGAATAAGTAGCAATATGAACTTCTTTTCTAAAATAATTTAGTGACCATTGCAAACAATCCGTTTGTTTTAAGAATCGCGATACTGCAATCGCGTGCGTGCATGGCAAACCTGAAAGCTGCCATTTTCTACAACAACATGTACGTCGATTTATATCGACTGTACATTTCTGGATTTTGTCATCCACATAGTATTGACTGGCATTTATGCCCCTGACAGTAAAGGTTCGGCTTTTTACAATTCTCCGGTGTACTATGAGATTGGCTGCACTAGTAAGAGCATGAGGATTTTGCACTAAAAAATTAAACAAAAATAAAATATGTTAAATATAGAAACAAAAATGAAGTTTTAATTGTTAACAAAAATTAGATTAAATACTTGCTTGTTCATGTCTCTCATAAAACCATCTTTGAAGACTGACTATAAAAAAAATCAATAAGTTTGATAATTGGTAATTCTCTTGCTTGAACTGATAATGAGTTCATATTCTCGGCGCTGTTTGATGTCATTATATTATATCTGTTGACCGGAGAGTACGCTCTTGCCCATTTATCGAAGCCAATATTGACAAGTGTCTCACGAACCTCGTGCTTTTTCTTACAAAGTGCCTCGAAACAATCATTAAACTCCGATAAAGTCCATGCCTTCACGGTCTTCCAGTACAAAGTTTCTTGCACTTTACCACTTATTGGTAAATTTCCTAAAAGGTGACGAGCACAGATTCCATGAAAAGATAGTGGAAAAACATTTCTTATCGCGAGTGCGATCGAGGCGGCTCTATCTGATATAAACGCTAGACCCTCCCTATCTTCAACAAACTCATTAATTTTGGATAAGAACCAAGTCCAACAATCACCAGTTTCGCTTTTTCCAAAACCATATGCAATTGGAAAGATCTGGTTATTTCCATCCATTCCGACCGCTATAAACATCGTTCCTTTAAATTGACCTTTGAGATGTGCACCGTCAATTACTATTATCGGCCTCAAATATTGGAAAAAACTTGTTATCTAAAGATATATATAAAACGTTAGATAAATTAAATTAACAATATAAATCAGACAAGTTAATTTGAAGTCACTTACAGCAACTCCAACAGCTACAAATGCCATCTCAAAGCGACCATCATCATCAAGCAAGATATCAGTAATAGTCCCAGGATTTTTTAATTTTAAATTATGCAAATACAGGGGTAGTTAGCAAAAGATTCAACAGGACACCCGGCTATAAGATGAAGCGCCTCGTTTTTACCGCGCATTGCTTGTTTGTAAGATATGTTTATATGATATCTTTCGTTTATATCCTTAACAATTTCTTTCCCACGATAAACTCAACGACCATCCTTTAGCTGCTCTTTAATCACGTGACCCAACACATGCTTATCGGCGTTACGATTATTCGGGAAAAGTTGGGTTCTAGAACAGGTGTGAAGGCTCGAGAAATGGTTAACATGAAACATGGTAGTACCAGAAAAAGCGGTCGCTCTTAATTTCCATTCACATCCTTCATTAACACATGTAGCTGTATATCTATTTTTATCTGATTTTGCAACTTTGGATTCAAAACACTCTTTTATTGCCAACATCGAAAGTTCCAGTTTAAGTGCCTTTTTGTCCTTAAAAACTTTTTCCATTATAGGATGTGAAGAGGACGAGGCAGAGTTACTCTTTGAGGCAGAGTTACTCTTTGAATCAGTGTTTGAACGGTCATTTTCACAATTGTTATGGAACGTATCAGGAACACGTTCAGAATAAACAAATTCTTCATTTTTGAAAAAGTTAGGAGTTTGGTTATCAGAGCCACATTTTTCATTGAAAGCGTACTCTTTCGAAGGAATATTATCATGAAAATAATCATCGTTGGGAATATTTAAATCGGGAATATTTAAATCAAATTTAGGCTGACTCGAATCTGAGCTTGAGTCGTCAACAACATACAAATAAATGGGCTCTTTTTGATTACTCGCAACAACTTTAAAAAAAAATTGAAATATCGGTATCATCCATAATATCAACAGGAAAACAATATGTCGACAATTTATAAGATATTCGAGAAATGCTAACGATATTAAAACGAGTAGAAATGAGTCTCTTCAGATTAATAAAAGTTAAATTTGAGTACAAATAATGAACTATCCACAAATTAATATCTTAGTTATACGGCACTAAACACATGACCTAAGACCTAGGATCACAGACCAATCATATTCTGACTAATCATGATGGACTAACATATTATAACCCAGTCACATACCATAACACAGGCATTACACCTAGTCACTTCATTATTCCTTTAACCCAAGACATGGAAGTTAAGGTTCATGACTAACTATAGAGACACACTTTAATCGAAATATACTACTGAACATGCATTATCACCATTTCCTATATAGGCTCGTTAGAGTTCCTAAACACATACTGAAATCGCCAGACAACAACTAAGAAATGGCATTGAATCAGAATACGTATATCCTACTAATCAAACTAATTACTACTAGGAATGGATCAAACACAACTTCCAACAACTCATTTATGATATTCAAAAGGAATTATAAACATTATACTCAAATCATTATGTCATACGATAAATCAATGTCAAATCATAAGAAAATACAAAATAGATCACATTGTCTTAGACAATATCAAGAGAGTTAGCCTCTCATAGTGACTAAATTAACTATTACAGCAGAGAAACAATAAGTAAACATCATATTAGAAGCAACCGATGGTGATCAGTGGTGGAATCTTCGATTGCTACGATTACTCGCACGATTAAACACCTCTATGGACCTTCTATGGCTTCGATCTTAAACTTGGATCTGGAAAATGGCTCTGGAACTCGTAAAATCGTCTTTGGTCTCCCTAGATCTTCCAACAAACGAAATACATGGGTATTTATAGTTTTCGTTTAGGGTTTCAGAAACTGGGCGTAACGGGTCGTTTCACGGAAACGGGTCGTGAGCGCCGCCATAAATCTGCAATTTAGGGTTTCTGGAAATGATCTTGTAACGGCCCGTAATAGGAAAACGGGTCATAATGTGGACAATAAGTCAACATTCCAAATCTTGTGCAATTTCTTCTAAAAACCTCATAAAATCCGCAATTGTCACTTTGGCCCCCTCTAATTACCTGTTTATAACAATCCATAGCAAACAAGGGTAAAATTAACCAAAACAACGCATAAACTATCAACAAGTGCGGGCGTTTAACTAATAAAAAGATGTGTACTTTAGAGCACATCAACTAGAGATTTAGTTAACATAGATACACTACATGTTAAGGGGGAGTATGTTAGAGCATAATCCTATGCTACAGAGTGTCTCGTGTATTGTATCTATGTAAGAGCGTTTTTGTGTGTCTTAGCGTAGCGAACCATAGTCCTAACCAATGGTTTGGAACCAACGAACCAGTAGTTTGTTGGATGGTTCGCTGGGCTGATTACACAACACTATTAATAGGTTTACTTGTTTAGACTAGTTATAACTTCAGCTCATTCATCTACATTTTTGTGTGTGTTTCTGTGTGTGTTTTCTCTCAAGCTTATATCAACACAAGATCTTTGTATTTACTCTCTTAGTGTCATTGAATCAAAATCATAATCACTAGATTAGCAATCGATCCATCGCTCCATGTCTTTACATAGGTCACTACAGAATTTATGCCAAGAATTGGATTTAGCATTGACTAAGATCTCAATTTGTGATGAGTATGTTGTGATTTTCTTCTTGAGGGAACTTAAACCAAACATAGGGTATACACTAATGTTGCATAGGCAAAAGAATTTTCCTGAGGCCTATATGTTGGCAAGAATTCAGGAAGAAGTTGTTAATACAGTTCATTCTTTCTGCTGGAAGCCTAGATCTTACCCATTACAATCCTATCCTTCACAATCTTTCACCAAAAAAATTTTTGCTTGTGGATCCACTGCCACTAATCTTACATTGTTACCTACACCTTTTGTTCCTATTAGAGCCAAACCCTTGAATTTAAGGAAACTTACACATAGGAAAATTAAAGAAAAGTGTGCTAAGGGTGAGTGTTTTGGATGTTCTGAGAAATACACTCATGCACATGTGTGCAAGAATAAACAGTTGTTTATGTTGGAAGGTGAGGATCAAGAAGAGGAAGTTGTGTATTGTCCTTCTGTTTAGGAGCCATAAATTTTTTTAAATGCCATTATGGGAGTACCATCTTTCTCAACCATGAAAGTGGTAGGCACTATTGGCACTAAGGAGCTACATATACTTATAGATTATGGTTCAACTCATAATTTACCAAAATAACTGCTAAGTTGCAATGCCCAACTAAAGAATTAGTAAAATGGACATTAGTATAGAAAATGGTAATAAATGCAATGTGCTCATATTTTTGGGAATTTAGAATGGATAATGCGGGGTAATTGGTTTAGAGTTGGTGCCTTAATCATACTTTTACCAAATTATGACATGGTCTTAGGGGTCTAGTGGTTACAAGGTCTTAATGACATAACTTGAATTTCAAAGATCTGACTACAGAGTTTAGTGTGAATGGTAAACCTTTTTAATTGAAGTGATCACATAATCATGGCAGGTCCTTATGCAATGTTGAACAGTTACATGGGCTATTAAACAGTTCTTATCTGTTAGCATCAACCCAGCTATTGAGCATGCATGTCATTGATGTAACTATTCATTTCCATGAGCCTAAGGTGTATTCCACCGATATACCTAACTAGGCCATAGAACAATTATTACTCAAATATGAAGAGGTGTTTTTTGTTCCTACTTCTTTACATCTAAAGAGGGAGTGTGATCACAGAATTGTGTTAATGGATGAAAAGTTAGTCATCAATCAGAAGCCTTACAGATATCAAGTTGCATAGAAATATGTAATCGAAACTATCACTCAAGAACTGTTAGATATGGGCATAATCAGAACTGGTGCCAGTCCATTTACTGCTCCAGTGGTGCTGTTTAAGAAGAAAGATGGTAGTTGGAGGACATGCATGGATTACATGAGGCTACATGAGGCAAGTGTTGAGAGCAATTTTCCTATTTCACTAATTGATGAGTTGTTGGATGAATTAGGGGGTTCATCAGTAATTTCAAATCTTGACCTGAGGTCTGGTTACCACCGGGTGAGAATGCATGAAGAGGATGTTTATAAAACAAATTTTAGGACTCATCAAAGATAATTTGAATTCCTAGTTCTTCCTTTTGGCCTCACTAGTACACCTGCAACATTTCAGGCTTTAATGAATGCTACATCGCCATTATAAAGAAAATGTTCATTAGTATTTTCTTATGACATTCTGGTGTACAATGCCACAATGGAACAACATATGGTGGATTTAGAAACGGTATTACAATTGTTACACTTCAGTTCTTTAGTTTCCAAGAAATCTAAATGCATGTTTGGGGGAGGTAGAGTTGAATATTTAGGCCATGTCATCACCAATAAGGTGTTTTTACTGATCCTAACAAGATTGTAGTTGTCACTATATGGCCTCAACACTAAACACTTATGGATTTCTTGGGTCTAGCAGGGTATTGTAGAAGATTTATTAAATCATTTGGCATGATTGCAAGGCAACTTACTAGTCCTCTAAGAAAGGACGCTTTTACTTGAAATGGGGGAAGCTCAGAACTCATTTGATGTGCTTAAAATGCCTCTATCTGGTGCTCATGTCTTGGCATTACCTGATTTCAACAAGGTGTTTGTTGTTGAAACTGATGCTTCAGGGAAGGGATTGGGTGTTGTTTTGTCTCAAGACCACCATCTTGTGGCTTTTCTTAGCAAAGCTTTATCCACCAAACAATTAGCCATGTCAGTTTATGAGAAAGAATAACTTGAATTTCTGATGGCAGCAAAGAAATGACACCATTACTTGATTATGAAGCATATTGTGATTAAAACGGACCAGGGGAGTCTAAAGTATCTTTTAGAGCAAAAAGTGAATGCTCCGCTACAACAAGTTTGGCTCACTAAACTATTAGGCTATGACTATGAAATTATTTACATGTAAGGGGCTGACAACCTAGCAGCAGATGCATTATCAAGGGTACAAGATTTAGCCTTGTTTACCATGAGCCTTACTTCTTTAGATCTTGTTTACCATGAGCCTTACTTCTTTAGATCTAATGCTTTGGTCCAAAATTCAACAGTTATGGGCAGCTGATTCACATATTTAGGAGATCATTTCTAAACTGGTGCGGGTTTAGACTATTAAACACCTATCTTGAAATGGCACAGTTTTAAGAAGGAAGGGGATGCTCTTTATTGGCAATGATAATCAGCTAAGGCAAGATCTTTTAGCTTTGTGTCACGGTTCTGCTATTGGGGGTTATTCAGGGTATAAACCTTCTCTGCATAAACTTGAGAGTTGGGTATATTGGCAGGGTTGTTTTAAAGATAGAGGGCTTATATTCAAGAATGCAATATATTTCAAAGATCAAAGTATGAGATTGTGGCTTATCCTTGATTATTACACCCACTTCCCACTCCTACTTCAATTTTCAGTGATATCTTATTGGATTTCATTAGTGATCTATGAAAATCTTTTAGTAAGGTCCATTTTAATAGTGGTTGATAGATTCACTAAATTTAGCCATTTTATTAGGTTGTGTCATCCTTTCATCTCTGCTACAGTGGCACAACTAGTCTTTGATAATGCTTTTAAGTCACATAGTTGTCCAAACACAATAGTTTTTGATAGATACCCCTATTTTTGAGTCATTTTTGGAGAGACTTTATGAAATTACAAGGAATTAAGTTAGCCTATTCCACTGCTTACCACCCTCGTCAGATGGGCAAACTGAGGTTTTGAATAAATGCTTAGAATCCTATCTAAGGTGTATGGTAATGGATACCCCTTTATAGTGGCCTAAATGGCTCACTTTAGCTGAATGGTGGTACAATACCACTTGGTATTCTGCCATTGGAGTGTCTCCTTTTGAGGCCCTGTATGATATTTGATATGTATAAAAGTATACATGTTTTTACAGCACATATTCCTCACTTTCGGTTCATTTTCTGATATATTATATATAAAATAGTGTAATATTGTTTTATATTCAATAAGGGCCAAAATGCAAAAAGAAAGAAAAGCGAAGAAAAATGAAGAAAATCTGCATTTCGGAACAGAACACGGGTCGTGCCCATCTGGAACGCCCTATGCCACACCCTGAAAAAAGCAAAATGCCCTCATGCGTCTAACTCGAGTCAAGACAAATTGATGACCCCCAAACTCAACCACTCCCCGGAGCATACTAGCTAGAAGACAATGGTGCGGCCGAAAAACGCTCAAAACTTCACGGAACCATATCTCGGGTTAGAAAATTAGTTACGGGGTCCATAATATATGAACTTTGAGTGTCCCAGCAAGAGGAAGGTGATTATGAGGTTTTGAAAAAAGCACGGGTCATTATTTTGAAGCACGGGTCGTGCCTCTCCCAATAACGACAAGGTCGCTCGTTGACATTCGCTTCCTGACAACCTGACAGCACGGGCCGTGCTTTTTGAAGAACAGGTTGTGCATCTCTGGATCTTAATCATACGACGAAATTTTTAAGATTTGAAGAATTGTTGACATTTGCAAAAGCATGGGTCGTGCTTTCTGCCAGATTTTACCTATAAATACCAATCTCCCCCTCCTCCTCATTTCCTTGCTCAACTCTTTCCTCCCCTTCCTCTATTCTCTTCATCCCCTTGCCATTGTTTTCAAAGCTTTAGTGATTTTTAATCAAGTTTGTAAGATTTTGACTTAATACAAGTTTGTTTAAGTTTGCCTATGAACTTCTATTTTTGTTTAAACAAATCTTTAAAACCATGTTTGACTAAATCTTACACTCACTTGGGGGGAAACAAACATTTGATAGGATGATAACATGAGTGCATAAAACACCATTAAGATGTGTACGTCAATTACTTTGAAACCTAATCTTTTCTATTGAAACTTTATTATCGCCCTTAATGACAATACATGCATTGTGTATTATTGACCATCGTCCTCGAAAGTGTATTATTTTTTTACGTGACAACCAATTAAAGGATGAGGATTTGTTTTGACATTCATTTACATCTCATGGGAAGTAATGCATTCGTGTGCTTTACGTCTATGTAAACATAACACGGTGTACGTCACGATAGAGGTATAAAGGTATTGGGTTGTGATTTTGGGTTGGTAATATTTTGTCACTACATACGTCACGACAACGGTATATTTGTGGACTTGGTTTTGGTAATGACTAAATACGTACTTCACGACAGCGGTACGTATATAGAAACTGACCACGGCTCCTTATAATAGATTTTTATCCAATACAACGAACCGGTAGATTCCGAGCGCATTGACAGTGTTTGGCCGGGTAAACGACATTGATAACACACTATATTTGGAAAAGGTAAATCTCAAGGGAGGGGTTATGTATAATAAGTTTACGAAATCCACCATTGGCAAGTCATCCTAAGTAATATTATATTTAATTAAAAAACAACCAAAACTTACTTTATCTTTATTTTCTTTTTATTTTAATTATTTTCTTAAAAACAACTTTTAGATCTGGCTAGATGTTGAAAAAGATTAAGTATCAAGAGTCCACATGTGTCATTGGACGATCTCGGTATCTCACCATCAATATACTATTCCATATCAATATACTACGCCATGCCTATTCTAAACTTAGTCCAAGATATTATGGTCATTTTGTTTTAATAGCTAGAAGACAATGGTGCGGCCGAAAAACGCTCAAAACTTCGCAGAAGCATATCTCAGGTTAGAAAATTAGTTACGGGGCCCATAATTACGAACTTTGAGTGTCCCAGCAAGAGGAAGATGATTATGAGGTTTTGAAAGAAGCACGGGTCGTGCCTCTCCCAAATAACGACAAGGTCGCCCGTTGACATTCGTTTCCTGACAGCACGTGTCGTGCTTTTTGAAAAACAGGTTGTGCATCTCTGGATTTTAATCATATGACGAGATTTTAAGATCTGAAGAATTGTTGACATTTGCAAAAGCATGGGTCGTGCTTTCTGTCAGAGATTACCTATAAATACCAATCTTCCCCTCCTCCCCATTTCCATGCTCAATTCTTTCCTCCCCTTGCTCTATTCTCTTCATATCCTCTCTACTTTTAGTTTTTTAGCCATTGTTTATGCATACCATAATTGTAACATAAAATTAAACTGTTCTTCAGAACTAGTCTGCACTTCTCAATTCGGTAGTTCAGCCTCATCCACATCATAACCAGGTAGTTGGGCCTCTTCCACATCAAAACCACCAGGTACCTGTTACAGTATAAAACCCACAATTTAGCAGTATGACAATTCTACCCAAAGTGTTTATAATATTTGAGTTAATGATTTTGGTAATTCAGAGTGGAACTAGAAAAATAATAAAGTAGCAAGGACATATTTTTGAGATTGGACAATCATTGTAGGAAAATTTAAAATAGAAACATGGACAATAATTTAAAATGTACATATACAAGAAGACAGAAAATTACCCTTGCGCACATACCAACGAAGAAGAGGAGCTTCGAGCAAAATGAATCATGAAGAGCTATTGTTTTGGAGACTTTACAGTGATCTTTAACGTACTTGTAAGAGAGTGAAACTTCAAAGTCTGATTCCATGCCCGAAGTATTATGATCGCAGACAAGGGTGCTTTTAGTTTCAAAGGTCCCTGGCAGGAGTTTTACCATCTGTGCAAAATATTTGTGGGAGAGTTTTCTGAAAATATAATATATACAATGGTTTAAAAGGCAGTTTACTAGTGATAAATATAAATGTATTTCAGATAAGAAAATTTTAGTTACCTTCCTCCGAGCCTTTCGACTCCCTCACATATATCACTGAAGAGGACGTATTTCTTCTTGCGGTTGATCATATCTATTGTAGTAACCATGGAACTAAAAAGCTCTTCAAGAAGTCTGAATCTGATATAACACAAAAAGAAATGTAGTTACAGATTACATTGAAATTTTGGTAAGTGGCTATTAATGCACAAAACATTCTTTATCATCTTCCCGGAAAAAGAAGAAAAGAAAAAAAAAGCAGATTATTACTAAAAAAGAAATATGTACATTTTTTTATCTGTCATATTTATAACATGAAATACTGTATTAAAAAAATGGATAATAAGTGTTCAAGGGCAAACCCGACCCACCCTACAAGCAATTGCGCATTTTGACCCGAATCTGCATTGAACTGTTTCCATGTTAACCAACCCGATTGCCTACCCATTTTGCCACCTTATTAAATGTGTAATGTAAGACTCACTTCTCTGGAAGCAATTTGCAGAGGGCACTACTTTCTCCATGCACCACTTCATCAGGAGTCATTGGTATTATAGTTGTAAGATTAAATATCAAGCAATGAATACTTTTGTTATAAAACTTGTACATTGACACAGCATCAGATACTGAATAGTATGCCATCATCTGAAATAATAGAGTTTTCTGAATATAAACATAAATTGTTCTTTTACAAAAATTATGGTCATATTGATGATAACAAGATCATTTCTACAAATTGTGTACCTGAGGATCATTTGCCCTCAATAGAGCCATTCTTTTAGGACTTGCATCTTCTGGGACATAATACATGCTTTCAGTGGCAGCCTGATATCGTAAGAAATAAAGGTCTTTAACGCCTAAAACATATCCCCATTTGAAATATTTGTGTATGCTTTACTGAAACGCAAAAGCAAACATGCATAAGCAAGACTTATGCTGTTATGATAAATGACAAATGGTTATTTGACATTGAAATACTTGACTTTTCCTTAACATATACGAAAATTCGTCTTTTTGAATTAAAAGTTCCCCTGCGTTGGTTTTCCGGTGTTTATAATTAGATACATGTGAACTTTCATTGCTTGCATAAATTCATAAGTAAATTTGTAACATATTTGGGTATTGAATTCAAATATCTGCATATGAAGAGAAACCATATGATATTAAAAAGAGCCTGTTATACTGAATATGAACCTTCAAATCAGTTCCCCCATCGAACCGAAAGATATTACGTTTGACCCATGCAAAACAATCCAGAAGACATGGAAACCTAGCACGACATCCACCTTGAATATCTTCACACTGAAACCCTAGCTCCTGTAGGTGTAAATGGTTAACTAACTACTGTTAATAACAGCACATATAACAAACACCATCATCGAATTTAGTAACAGACGTGTGCAGCATACATACATCTTCTATTCTCAACCCATAATGAGTTGCCCTGGTTTTCAAGAGCGGCCAGCCAGAAGAGTCGTCTTTGTAAGTGACATAAATACCAGGCTTCACATCTATCATATGAGCGAACCACGATTTGAGCAGTTCTTCCTGCATGAAAACATAAACCAAATCCAATCCTTATACTCTAAACCATGAAATTTATGAATGAAGGAATATTGAGAAAACACACCTCATTCTTCACATTCGTCACTGTGAAACATACTTCAAGAGGAGCTTTTGGATAATATCCAGGTTTTAGAGCATACTTCAGATCTTTGATATCTCTATCAACACACTGAAAGCAATTGCAAACGGTCATAACTATAAACTATCCAGCTCAAGAAACAATAACAAAGTACAAACTACAAACAATGAACATAAAATGTCATAAGACAGTGATGCATTCACCTCTGTATTAATAATCAGATGTCCTTGGCCATCAACCATGTATGATATCATCACAACCGAATCATCGTCGACACCCAGAAACCTTTCTGTCTTTACATCAAATGCACAAACATGAATTTCAGCATATTTGAAATGATCCAAGTCCCTTTCTAAAGTAAGTCCATCACTTGACACATGAACATTATACCACAGCCCACATCTTATATCTGACAGGTATGATTTGAGAGTGAAAGGAAGTGAGATATACATACAGTATTCACAATCAATGATATGAAATACAGGCACTTGTTTATGTGTGTGTTACCATTGTCAATGGCAAAGCAGACATGGTAAGGCTCGCCATACTCCCTGAGATCAACAATGCAATCTGCAAGATCTTGATTTTGGCCTGTGCTGTAACTTACTTAATCAGAAAACTAACTAAAGATATTGTAACAGATGCAATAAAAGATACTCAAGTACATACCTTTCTTCTGCTGCTTCTCTATTTCTTTCAACTACCTTGATCAGGTCACTCTTTACTTGCAACAGCTTTTGTACAGTGTTAAACGATATCTTTAAGCATGTTTTTTGTAGTCCAGAAAGATGTTTTTTCTGTCATTGTTTTCCAATAAGTTAATCTACAGTATAATTCTGCTGTGACCAAAAGAAATTATAATTATAATATAATGACTTACAAGATCAAGATCAAGGTCCTCTTCCTCTACTAGTTGGATGTCTGCAATTTGGCATTGGTATCGTCCTCTTAAATATGCATCCACATTCATTTCCATCTTATCCTAAACTAAGTTTATAAAAGTTATAGAAGATGGCATAATAGAATAGGCTCTAAACACAAAACAATCCACTAAGATCCAATCATAATACCTTTGCAGCAACATAGAAGTAGGGTCTGAACTTGTGTTCCGCTTGAAACATGGTACCATCCTTTAATCAAAATCAAACCAATTAAGTACCCTAACTGGTGTTAGTAAGAAATCAAATCAACCTAATTGCAACAAACGGAAATCACCTGACGAACGAAGTACAGATCAACACAGCTATGCTGCTCCTCGGATGACGACTGCATAAAGACGAAACAAGCTCAATGAAACTTCAATCGAAATTGAAATTAGGTTTTCTCAGAAAAAAAAAAAAAAAAAAAACTTACATTTGCAAATGTGAGTAGCCATCCGAGAGCTTTATCGCCTTCTGTTAACACATCAAAAGAGAACTTCGAGGGAACGAGCTTTCGCTTCTTGGATGATCTGTATATTCCTTTTCGAGTTTCGTGCTTCATTTTCTTTTCGCAGAATCGTATTGTTGATTTGGGGGCGGGGAGGACATATATGTTTACTGGTTAAGTGCGGGAAAAAACGTAACCCGAAATCATATATATCCTGAAACCTTGGGGATATTTTTCATTTTTTTAATTGACCACTTTATTATAATATTATATACTACTATTACATTTATAAAGTCAACAAAGTAAAAACTATTTGTTTGGTTTTAAAGGTGTACAAATTGTTTAATCGGCTTTAGAAAAACCGGTCGGTTATTTGGTTAACGGGAATAAATTAGGTTTTTGACTTAACCGTTTCGGGTAAAAATCGGTTTCTAATAAAAACTCAAACCTATAAACCGGTTTCGATTGTAAATCGGTTTCGGTTGTAAACCGGTTTCGGTTATAAACCGAACCGGTTAATCCGAAATCGGGAGAAAAATCAGTTTTCTTTTTTAAATGATTTTTTTTTTCAAATTAAAATTAAGAAAAACTCAAGTTATTAAACTCAACTAAACATTTCTAAAATTATCAAAAATTACATTACTGAAATTATGACATTAAATACCTTCACATTCCTAACTGAGCAAACAACATTTTATATAACCGTTCGTATTCGGTTACAGTTTCGACAATAACGTTGTCATTAAGATAATTGTAGTTTGGACCTTCATACAACACCAGTCGTTCGTGTTACATAAGTTGAAACTGTTGATTGCTCATTTCCCTTTTAATTATTCAACGTACGAGTTTATGAATTAAGATCATAGTACCCCATATCCTTGTCATACATTTCAGTTAACCGATTCCAGTAAGTATCACTTTCGGGACCCTTGGGATCATGAATCCTTGTTTCCTCCGTAACAAGATGTATAGTAACAACCAACTCTTCATCTTTCTCTATGCTCCAACAAGTTGAAATTAAGGGTTCCAAAATTTATTAAGAAAATACACTTTTATTAATACAAACGTACAAATACATACAACATAACGTGAACAACACTTAAACTTATTAATACGAACAACACTTAAACAATGAAACATAAATTAAAAAAAAACACCTAAACACACACATAAAACAATTAAACCCTTAAAAACGTTCAACGTCTTGCCTGGCACATCCGGTTTGTATGCACACGCATACTAGCAACTGAAACGGCTTTAAATACCACACCACAATTTTTACACTGTGGTCTCCTAGTACCATTCGTCATCTCGCAACAATCAAAATCATCCCAAACTTCGTGTGTCCTGTTTAGATTAATGACCCTGACGACCGTTGGTTGTAGTTGTTGTGGGCATGAACTTGTGTTTAGCTTGAAACATGGTATTATCCTTTACTCAAAATTAAACAAATTAAGTACCCTAATTGCAACAAACGAAAATCACATGACGAACGAAGTAGAGATTTACACAGGTATGTTGGTCCTCGGATGACGACTGCATAAAATCAAAACAAGCTCAATGAAACTTCAATCAAAATTGAAATTAGGCTTTAGTAGAAAAAACTTACATTTGCAAATTTGAGTAGCCATCCGAGACCATTTTTGCCTTCCATTAACACATCAAAAGAGAACTTCGACTCGGATGAGGGAACGAGCTTTCGCTTCTTGAATAACAAATATTTCTGTTACACCTCAGTTGTTTCGTGTATTAGTACGATATTAACAAACAATCTGTATAGTATTGCATCATGCATTATTATCATACAAATGCATTATGCATCCTTTTATGATACACGTGCATTGTGTATCGTTGTTGTATACTAACATTGTTTAGATGTCTATGTGATTTACTAAAGAAAATAAAGTTATGTAAATTATTCGTGAATGACTTACAAATTTTGTTGGCGTTCCCATATCTACGTATGCACATTCTGCAACCTCGATGCTCGAGCGCCGCATGTCGAACACCACCACTTAGTAGTGTATGTTTTCAAAAACTGGCACCACGACCAAATCGAAGCATTTCAGAACCATCCGATCCTCACGGTCTTCTAGCACATACTTGATGTTCTTTTTAAACTTTTCACAAAGCACCGCCACGTTACAACTACCCGTAATTTTAACCATTTCATTCGTCTGTTATCATAATCAAACAGTCAAAACTGAAAGACAACAAATAAAAATAAATAGATTAATAGTTGTTAATTAAACCACTTACGATGGTTCGCGCGTGGAAATATAGTCGTTTTGGCGTGTTATTCGTGACCACCCTCTCTTCATAATTCATGAGTATTGCCCAACAGGTTATGACATCGTCAGCAACCCACCTACCAGCTAACATAGTAGTCATCATGAAAGCTTGTGTTCGAAAACCATGCGCGCTCGAAAATTGGTTGCCTGCACGTTAGTTACTTAGTTTTACATAAAAACAATATTGCATGTTGCACTAATCATAAAAACATAATCAAATATACTTATTATTATGCTTACAGATATGAAGTTGTTGGTTCGACAGATTTGTTGTCATCTTTCACTACCAACGCATTTGACTTTGATGTTCCCTCATTTGTAGCTTCAACAACATTCGTGCCCGAAACAACTTTTGTTGGTTTCTTCATATCGTCTTTTTTATCCCGAAACATCTTCCTTAGATATATCCAAAGTGTTTTTCGGTGTTGTCCATCGGCTCATTTATGTCGACTTCTTTCCTTGTATAGATTGCTGATGTCTTTTTGCTTTGAGATTCTTCCGCCAAATTAACATATTGCTGGTTGGACCCTGATTTACTTGTAAATCTTGTAATCGTCCCTTTTTACAACGCCTTCTTGGCTGCCCGGTTTTTCAAACTTATTTGTGGGGACACCTTCTTCTTAACTGCGTTCGACCGTAATGCTCTCATACTTTCCTCCCTGTCGTGCTCGTCCGCATCTGATCCGAGTGTGCTTTGCGACGATAGTAGATCAAAATTTGGCATTGAAGGGTCTTGAGTCTTCTACCCGTTTTCACTTCTTCGGGATCTTTGAACTTTTTGGTTGTTCTTCGGTTTCTTTCACCACCTTCGCTATGTTTGCTACCACTTCATCAAGTGGAGGCTTGTCAGTTTGTAAATCAGCTTCAGGTTCATTGATCGACGTTGTTTCATGAGCCGTTGTGTTTATGTCGTAAACGTACGTGAACTTTTTTTTGTATCTTTCCATATTCTCCTCAACCTTCTTATCTCCCTTAAACTTTGCTACTGCCGCTTTCAAAACTTTCATAGCTCTTGCCTTCCCGCGTTCCATTTCCTCAAATGTGTCATCGAGTTCATCAACGCAACCCTGTTTCACATGTTTAAACAAGCCATCAATAAATTGTCATATTTTAGTAGTGTTGCATAATGCAACAGTTCACGTAACAATCTTGATTGTACTTAAAAACATGTAATATAAGGTTGCATATTGCAACATTGTGTTTCTAATGAAGTGTTGCACGATGCAACATTGTTTCCGTTATACTTTTGTGTTTATCTATCTTGAATTGAAATGATGTATATGTAATGAAATGATGCATTATGCAACATTGTATGTATATTTTTCAGTGTTGCATAATGCAACATTTTTGTAATACCTTTAGAGTTGTTGGATCTTCTTCATCCTCACTCTCATCGCCTTTTTTATCAACATATAGAGCCCTCGCCTTGCCTTTTCCAAACCCATCGTTTTTTTAACTCATATTTCTGTCTGACGTCTAGCTTGCCTTTTGTCCAAAACGTCATTGGTGGAAAAACACGATCTTGTGGGAACGCGATGCATGTTGTTCCATCAACGTATACCATCTGCGTTTTTTATATTTAAGAATTAAAAAATATTAAATATAAATAACATGTATTGAATGTTTGGGTATCAATTACGTACCATCAGAAAGGCAAGAGGGCATGCGAACCATGAACTACTACTGTCTCTTTTCCATCCTTTCTTGCATTTCTTCAAGGAACTGAGCATGACTTTACACCAATTTATGTTGCATAACTCGGATGTGACAACTCGTACTTTCCAGGTATACTTTAATGTATTAATTATGTGCAATTAACTGTGATTCTATATGCATTAGGCTAAATTATTTAAATTAGATGACTTTACGTGCGAACATAGACAATCTAGGTCCGACAACATTTACCCGTAATGAAAATCAACCAAAGTTCCGCCACTGTTCAAAATGGAACTTCAATAACAAGAAATTCATAAACATGGTTTTGTGAAATCTAAATATAAAATGACTATTTTATATTTTTCTAACTATTACGTAATGACAAACGTATTTCAAACACGTCGTTTATTCAAACGACCATTTTAGTCAAACAATAATTTGGTTTTAATTCTAAAACCATTTCAACTTCAAACAATTTATTTTTCCTTCAAACTATTTATTTCCGTCAAACAAATTTCGTCCTACATTTAAACATAACCCGCTCACGTCGAGCAAACGTTTAAATTTAAATTTGGAGTACATCATTGTGCACTAAAACGATAAAAGCCAAATCATGACAAGTGACATTCCAATTATTCGAAAACGTCCGCGACAAAACAATATTTTTATTGTTATGTTTACTCGTTTCAGG
Organism: Deinandra increscens subsp. villosa; assembly: GCA_039602395.1. Classification (NCBI taxonomy): domain Eukaryota; kingdom Viridiplantae; phylum Streptophyta; class Magnoliopsida; order Asterales; family Asteraceae; genus Deinandra; species Deinandra increscens. The sequence goes on along the minus strand of JBCNJP010000007.1, from coordinate 11,755,435 downwards.
TTGAAAATCCATTTTTCATTCCGGACATCGTTTTCGCCCAAACGAAGTTTCATTGGACTCGTAGGACCAAACCGGACTCAACCCGACCCGACTCGAGACCCGGTTCGGCCCACAAAGCCCAATGGGCCTACGGCCCAATCTCTTTTTCTTTTCTTTCCTTCGGCCCGGCTACCGGCCCAACCCCCCATCCCGGCCCGTTCTTTTTTCTTTCTCGGTCCGCAGGCCCAGCCGGCCCGGCCCGTCTCTCTCTTCTTTTCTTTCCGGTTTGGGCCACCGGCCCACTTCTCTTCTTCTTCTTCCTTCTCGAGTTCGATCCCTCCTATCACCATTTTTCTTCTTTTTTTTTTAAGAAAAACCGGCACATTTACAAGCTAACCAAGTCCCTAACCAATCTTCTAACTAAATGATTCTTGTAACCAAAACCCCTAACTTGTCATTAGGAATTGTCACCTTGATATTAAACAAAATGGTAGGATAAGTACATGACAATTCTATTAACCATTGGGTAAACCTTTGAACCACTTACAAGATAGACAAAGTTGTCTACTTAGCCACCCTATGTCCCTCTTGTCTCCCTTCACTTGGCCGGCCTAGACACCTCCACACACACCATTTTTTATTCAAATTCCAAGCTACTAAAACATGAGAACCTCACTTGGTTCAAACCACCCTTAACCCTCTCTCTTTTCTCCTTGTCCACGGCTCAAACCACCACCGAGCCACCTCCCTCTCTCGGCTCATTTGGACCAAACCAAACACACCACCTAACCACCTTTTAAACACTTAAACATTTCATTTCATTCCTCACAACTTCAAGAGAACAAACACACACTTTCTCTCAATCTCTCTCTCTTTGCTCTCGGCCTAACAACAAACCGCCACCACCACCACTTTTCACCATCAACCACCATTTATTCTAGCTTATAATCACTTCTTTGATCAAGGTAAACCATCAACAACTTCTGATTCATCATCTTTCTTTCACTTTTCTTTCTAATCTTTCAAGAACAACAAAACTAACCCTTTGTTTTTCTTGTCAAAATCCATGACAAACTCTTGATCTTTCATCACCATTTCTTTCACATTCAAGATCAAGGTTGGGTTTGGAGCTTAACCGGAATCTTAGTTCAACAACCCATCATCGTCATTACTGATCCGGAAAACTCTAAGTGAGGAAACTTACTTTCTTTGTTTATTTTTCTAAAAATCTCTCATATTTAAATGTCACATGTCATGTTCAAGAATAAGTCTTGATTTGGTTTTTGTATAACTTGCTAGCAAACATGTGTGTTAGTATAGTTAATTGCTCATGATGGAAATTAGTTATGTCAACTTGATTCTTTGATTTAAAAACCAATATATATATATATATATATGGTTAAAGAATGCAACTTTGATGACCAAATTAGACAACTACTAGTTCATGGGAGTTAAAAATAATTTGGAACACTTAACTTGGTGTAAAATGTAAGAACAAAATGATAGAAATCGGATTTTTTTATGAAAAATATACATTTTACAAAAGCTGATCAGAGATGACACACAATTCTGCGTGTCATAAACTGCTGTCACCTTAAGAAAATATACAATTTTTCCAATCTTTTAGACACTTATAGTTTTGATTCCAAAACTAGAACCAAAGCTATCTAAGAATGATTTTGAACTTATGAAAGTGTTGACCAAGGATCTAAAACATAAAACTTCAAGGAAATGTATATATGGGATTTTCAGTGACAAAATATCATTTATTTTCGTGATAAATTAAGTTAAAACCTTGTAACAAACGTGTGACCACTTAGGACTTTAATGTACTATTAGGGCTGCCAAAGATGTCATTCCAAACATATAAAATGATTTGAGAAGTTAAGTACTTGAAAACAAAGCGATTAAATATCGTAACTACGACTTTTCGGTAAAAATTATAACTTATTTTCGAATGAGAATTGGATCTGGTCCAGAACATGAAACATGCTTATTTTGACATATAAAAATGGTTTATAAAGTTCAAAGTTGGAAAAACATGTTTTATAAACAAACCGGACAAAAACTGTAACTTTCGGTTACTCGAAAACGTCGGATTTTACAAGTTAAACTTCCACCGATTGAATTGGCAACTCAAGACCCTAAAACACATTAACACAAGTCTACTAACAAATCCTAAGTGTTAGGAAAACCTAAAACGTCATAAGAAAGTCATAACGGTCGAACCGGCGAACCCGACTAACTACCGGACGAACCATACTCTTAATTTTACCAAAATATAACTTCATATATTTTTGGAAACATTTCTAAAGAAAGATCATAATTATTAATCAAAAAGGTCCAAAACCTTACAAATATTTAGCGGATTAAATGTTTAGGATATTCCTAACGTTTAGTGAAAAATAACCAATATTATTCAATATTTATTTTTCAAACGCGAAAATCTAATTATTATTCATTTATTCAAATAAATAATAAATTCCACCAACTTCAATATTATTTATTAAACAATAAATAATGTCCTAGGATTTCCATCATTGCCATCGGGTAACAACAGTCGAGACTTAACCTTGAACATTGAGTGACGTATTCACTAACTCAAGATAGCCAAACCCTAATACGTCATAACATTACTTTGTAGACGTTTGCTAGGCTAAGTTCAACCAATCATATCCGTCATCCATTTTCAAACATGTGAGTCTTCACGACCCCTTTTACATTTCTGTTTTCTAACTTGGGGGAGAATTCAATGAATGCTTTTCAATTTCAAACTGTCTGATATTATGATAACTGTACGACGTAATGATTGCATGTTCTTTTCATTTCCCCAATCTGTGTATTCATGTTGATTCATGTTATATGCCTAAGTCCCACTATTAATTGGATTCAATTAGTTCATTCGAAACGATAGCATGTGAATAGATCTATTTGGGTTGACGACCCTACTCTGACTTGGTCGCTCCAGTCATGACTCCATGGTTATAGTCAAGGGGTACATTTGTTATTTTGGTCATTCGGTGTTCTTGGGGAAGAACATCAGGAGTGGGTAAACAGTTAGTTTTGAATTCAAGGTTCATGCTTAATCTTTGCAACAACAGTGTCAACAAACTAATATCAAGACAAGCCAAACATTTTCAAACATATTTTCAAACAGTTCAGTGTCATTAAACCTGTGAAACTCACCAACAATTCTGTTGACTCTTTTTATTCTTGAATTCTCAGGTGATTAAAGACTGCAACTCCATGTTTTTCTATTCTGATCCTGCTTGTCATATCATGGTCTGCTTGCTGTGTGTTCATGCATTTCATTTTGGAGATTTAGACGCATTACGCCTTAGGGTAGTTATGTTTATAAATCTCATGACTTTGTCTTTTGGGAAAACTTATCATGTAACCACTACTTTATTTCCGCTGCCACGGTTTTAGATGTTTAAATAAATGTTTGAAACTTATATTTTCGAAAGACAAATGGTTAAATTAAATGTTCATTAGACGTCAATCATTCGTAACCATGACATGATGCCAAATCAGTCACATGCCCACATTCAGTCATTTCTCGGGGTGTGACATCGGTGTTGTCATTGATGGCCGCCATGTAATGGAGCATCATATTTCCGGATTTCATAGCGTAGAAAAGGGTTCCTACCATCAGCGAGATGAAGTCGAGCTTGAAGTACTTGTTTCGGGCTAACGTAGGTTGACCTTGGATACCTTGCCTTCCACCCCTACTATATAATGGATATTCAACTAGGAGGGCATTTTTGTAAATATAGCGTCTTAAAATTAAGACGCTTTCCACTTTAGGGTTTCTGATTTTCGATCCATCGTTGCATAGCAGACACCAGACATCTTCATCGCAACAAGCTCTTTTGATCCATCGATTCTCCATCAATCGTTCATTGCTTTTCATCAGGGATGCAGACGCCTATAGTGCCTTTCCATCAGGAATCTCCTCTTTGAGTAAGTCTTCAGTTTTGCTTTCCATCTTTCAAGTTCACCCAAACCTAATCTTGGAAAAACGCCATTTCAGTTTTAATTAAGGCAAAGATGCAGACACAAGAATTCAAGAAAAGTTGCAAACTCTCGCTTATGAAAATAGCGCCCTATTCAAATCTCAATTCAAATTTTTGATTCAAATCGTTTATAAGTTCACACATCCTCGCTATTACAATCCGAAAATAACCACTGAGAAGTTGAGGTGGTTTTTCCATTTTATTAATGCTCTTATTTTGTTTTGATTTATGTTACTTAAATATGATTTACGTTTTATGTTTTTTAACTATTTGTAAATAGATTTTCAGCTTTCAGATGTTGTTACAATCATCAATTACTTACTCCAGCGAGTACTGTAGTTCTTTAGTCGTTGATTGTGTTTGTGTTCTTTGTATAATGTCATCATAGTTTTTGAAAATGCTTCTGTATAGTGATTTTTGTTTAAATTAGTTTGATAAACCTTGGACAATAGTCTGTATCTTAATCGTTGTTTTTATGGATGGAAATAACAGTTTTCTTGATGTGGTGTGTTTGAATTTAGTTTTAGTTGCTTTCTGATTTTTGAGGTGTAATGTGTAGAATTCATGTTTATAGATGGTAGGTAAGTTTTCGTTGTTCTATGTTTTAGTTTGGGTATGCGGTTGAATTGATTCCCAGTCTATGGACTGCTTCGACCATCAGCTGGAATGTATTTTTCTTGGACTTGATTCCCCAGTCTATTCACAGAAGACTGAAAAAACAGGGAAGTTGACATCTGCAGATGGATTTCAGCCATGTGAAATAAAATAAATAAAAGCAGGAGTGCATACATTTGCTGCCCATGGTTAGATTACTTACTATTTGACTTATCGCATATCTTATGGGAAAAATTTGACTGTTAGTCAAATATCTTAAAGACTATGTTACAAAGACAATAAGAAAATCTTACTACTGACATTTATTATATCAGAATTAGGTTGCAAGAATATTTATTGTTTGTTTTTCAAGTTTAGGGTGGTATCATGTTAACACCATTAATGGTGAATCGAATAGAGGGTTTGCTAAAACTGATCCGTTACCCGATTTGCATGTTATGCCACTTCTACTTACAAGTTTCCTTGGTATAACTGTATATAACCTGGGATTATTGCAGGCAATGCGATATGCATATCTGAAGGCTATTTGGAACTTCTTATTTGGGATCAACAGCCCACCCTTCAAACAAAGTTGGGTTGTGGCCCTAAACACCTTTTTTAAAAAGAAGTATTAGTAGTTCTTTGTGCTGCATTTCTAGCTTTGCTGTTGCTGATTTCTTTTAAGAAAATTCGTCTCAGTTTTTCTTATGTTCTTTAGCTAGATGTGATTTTTATAGCCTTTCCTGTATGATTTGCCTAAAGTAATTACTAATTAACATGTTGCAGCTTGGAGGAGGCTTTAGTAGCAACTGGAGTTCGAAAGGTATATATATTACCTCAAAACTTTCTGATTTCTTTCAAAATTTACCATAACAGTTATTGGGATATTAATTGGATACTCTAAGCATTATTAACCAGATTACACGTGCTTTTAGCCTTTTAGTCTTTGAATATACTGTGCTAACCACAACATATCAGAACAAACAGTATTTGAAGATTGATTAATTGAGTTCCATTTTGTTTATTTTCAGGTTTTAATTGTTAACTATAAGTTAATATTTTCAAGCAGGATGGCCACTGGAGTTCTGTACTTATTACAATATTGCAAAGTACTTATTACAATAGTACCTTTCTTGATTCTTATTACAATATTGCAAAGTACTTATTACAACTTTCATAGTCAAGGAGACGATATTGCAAAGTACTTATTACGATAGTAGCTTTCTTGATTTTGATGCATGGGTTTAAAATCGGGTTGCAGGTTTTACTTTGTGAACTTATCGATGCTATTTGGAGCAGTAGTTTCATAGGATATAATGTGGCCACTAATTGGACAAAAAAAGGGAGATTGGTTTCCTCTTTGTTTGCCAGAAAGTAGCATGAAAAGCTTAAATGGTTACAAGGTGATGTTAAGCTTCTTCTCATTTGTACCATAGAAAAGTTAATATATTGTAAGTGATTATACTTAAATTAGCAGTTTTATTAGGCTGAATGTTGAGTAAAGTTGGAGTGTATAATGTAAAGGTTAAGGGTCTGCAGCTGATTTCGGGCATGCTGGGGTCACTCTGAAAGAACCTAGAAAAAATCGAACAACAAACTCGGATTTTCTATGCCAGCATGCCGAAGAAAGTGTCATAGTACCATATCTTAAGTACTTGTGTTCACATTCAATTTGTCTACATACCATCAGGTAATATTAACATATAATAAGCTATTCTACTTTTACTTGTTATTATGCATCTTAAACTCCTATCTTGGGTTATTATAACATGCATGCCAGTATTATGTTCTTAACGGTTTTTTATGTTTGCTAATATTATGTTCTTGACACTTTTAATATAACTACATACATATAATCTACCAAAATGTAATGTTTTGGTTTTTTGTTATTTGTTTTCTTTGGGATTGCATCTGTTTGCATCGCTTGGTTTCTATAATTAGCTGAATTTCACAATTCTTTTTTGGCTAAAATGCTTTTAAGTTTAGTGATATGTGTATTTTGCTCATCAGACACATATAGAAGAATCGAGCTATTAAAACATGAAAGGTTTTAAATTCTTTCCTTTTTTTCTAAATTTTCTTATCTTTTGTGAAAGGAAAATCTTAGAGACACCCCCTTTTTTTTTAAATACACCGGGGCATGATTAGATTGCCCAAAAGCTCATGACAACTAAATTAAGATGACAATATTTAAATAACACTATTATTAATGATCAAATGTCATTACATAAACTTGGAATTCAACATAACATAAATGCTTAAACAATGTCTTATTAATAATTTAATTAGGTCCAAATCCCTAAGTGGAGCAACTTGGATCAAACGTTATTATTTCCTGCAACATGTATAAGATAAGGTCAACTACAAAGTTGGTGAGTAATCACATGTTTAATATGTAATATGATATATAAAATGAAAACATGCGAATTGTATCATATGATAGAATGATATGAAAGATCAACATACTAGATAAAATGACAACATGAAAATAATGCATAAACAACCCTTAATGACAAGGATTCCCTAACCCGAAGGTTAGACTATATGAAATAGGTCTCAAACACCCAACGCCAGAACCGGTCAAGTTGAGTGGGTTGTCAGCCAATAGATCTATCTTTGATTCCCCAGGCCTTACGTTAATGTTTATGCGATATGAAATACATAAAACACTATGAAAAACATGAAATCCCAACACATTGACAAGTTATGCTAGAATGAAATCCTACACACATTCACACATATGGTCTACAATCGCATTATATGAAAATTATGAAAATCAAAAGATTGATATATGATACATGTTGCACCCCAAAATGTAAAACACGAAAAAGGGGCAATGATTACTCACATGATAGGATGAATGGATTCCACGAATGAACGCGCGAATGAAAGTAGTAGTCCCGAAGGTCAACCTAAAGGAAAACGAGGGGACCTAATTGAATAACGAAGCTAGGAGACTAGGGGTTCATGGGCATTTGGGGATGCTCTTTATTGGCAATGATAATCAGCTAAGGCAAGATCTTTTAGCTTTGTGTCACGGTTCTGCTATTGGGGGTTATTCAGGGTATAAACCTTCTCTGCATAAACTTGAGAGTTGGGTATATTGGCAGGGTTGTTTTAAAGATAGAGGGCTTATATTCAAGAATGCAATATATTTCAAAGATCAAAGTATGAGATTGTGGCTTATCCTTGATTATTACACCCACTTCCCACTCCTACTTCAATTTTCAGTGATATCTTATTGGATTTCATTAGTGATCTATGAAAATCTTTTAGTAAGGTCCATTTTAATAGTGGTTTATAGATTCACTAAATTTAGCCATTTTATTAGGTTGTGTCATCCTTTCATCTCTGCTACAGTGGCACAACTAGTCTTTGATAATGCTTTTAAGTCACATAGTTACCCAAACACAATAGTTTTTGATAGATACCCCTATTTTTGAGTCATTTTTGGAGAGACTTTATGAAATTACAAGGAATTAAGTTAGCCTATTCCACTGCTTACCACCCTCGTCAGATGGGCAAACTGAGGTTTTGAATAAATGCTTAGAATCCTATCTAAGGTGTATGGTAATGGATACCCCTTTATAGTGGCCTAAATGGCTCACTTTAGCTGAATGGTGGTACAATACCACTTGGTATTCTGCCATTGGAGTGTCTCCTTTTGAGGCCCTGTATGATATTTGATATGTATAAAAGTATACATGTTTTTACAGCACATATTCCTCACTTTCGGTTCATTTTCTGATATATTATTTATAAAATAGTGTAATATTGTTTTATATTCAATAAGGGCCAAAATGCAAAAAGAAAGAAAAGCGAAGAAAAATGAAGAAAATCTGCATTTCGGAACAGAACACGGGTCGTGCCCATCTGGAACACCCTATGCCACACCCTGAAAAAAGCAAAATGCCCTCATGCGTCTAACTCGAGTCAAGACAAATTGATGACCCCCAAACTCAACCACTCCCCGGAGCATACTAGCTAGAAGACAATGGTGCGGCCGGAAAACGCTCAAAACTTCACGGAACCATATCTCGGGTTAGAAAATTAGTTACGGGGTCCAAAATATATGAACTTTGAGTGTCCCAGCAAGAGGAAGGTGATTATGAGGTTTTGAAAAAAGCACGGGTCATTATTTTGAAGCACGGGTCGTGCCTCTCCCAATAACGACAAGGTCGCTCGTTGACATTCGCTTCCTGACAACCTGACAGCACGGGCCGTGCTTTTTGAAGAACAGGTTGTGCATCTCTGGATCTTAATCATACGACGAAATTTTTAAGATTTGAAGAATTGTTGACATTTGCAAAAGCATGGGTCGTGCTTTCTGCCAGATTTTACCTATAAATACCAATCTCCCCCTCCTCCTCATTTCCTTGCTCAACTCTTTCCTCCCCTTCCTCTATCCTCTTCACCCTCTTGCCATTGTTTTCAAAGCTTTAGTGATTTTTAATCAAGTTTGTAAGATTTTGACTTAATACAAATTTGTTTAAGTTTGCCTATGAACTTCTATTTTTGTTTAAACAAATCTTTAAAACCATGTTTGACTAAATCTTACACTCACTTGGGGGGAAACAAACATTTGATAGGATGATAACATGAGTGCATAAAACACCATTAAGATGTGTACGTCAATTACTTTGAAACCTAATCTTTTCTATTGAAACTTTATTATCGCCCTTAATGACAATACATGCCTTGTGTATTATTGACCATCGTCCTCGAAAGTGTATTATTTTTTTACGTGACAACCAATTAAAGGATGAGGATTTGTTTTGACATTCATTTACATCTCATGGGAAGTAATGCATTCGTGTGCTTTACGTCTATGTAAACATAACACGGTGTACGTCACGATAGAGGTATAAAGGTATTGGGTTGTGATTTTGGGTTGGTAATATTTTGTCACTACATACGTCACAACAACGGTATATTTGTGGACTTGGTTTTGGTAATGACTAAATACGTACTTCACGACAGCGGTACGTATATAGAAACAAACCACGGCTCCTTATAATAGATTTTTATCCAATACAGCAAACCGGTAGATTCCGAGCGCATTGACAGTGTTTGGTTGGGTAAACGACATTGATAACACACTATATTTAGGAAAGGTAAATCTCAAGGGAGGGGTTATGTATAATAAGTTTACGAAATCCACCATTGGCAAGTCATCCTAAGTAATATTATATTTAATTAAAAAACAACCAAAACTTACTTTATCTTTATTTTCTCTTTATTTTAATTATTTTCTTAAAAACAACTTTTAGATCTGGCTAGATGTTGAAAAAGATTAAGTATCAAGAGTCCACATGTGTCATTGGACGATCTCGGTATCTCACCATCAATATACTATTCCATATCAATATACTACGCCATGCCTATTCTAAACTTAGTCCAAGATATTATGGTCATTTTGTTTTAATAGCTAGAAGACAATGGTGCGGCCGAAAAACGCTCAAAACTTCGCAGAAGCATATCTCAGGTTAGAAAATTAGTTACGGGGCCCATAATTATGAACTTTGAGTGTCCCAGCAAGAGGAAGATGATTATGAGGTTTTGAAAGAAGCACGGGTCGTGCCTCTCCCAAATAACGACAAGGTCGCCCGTTGACATTCGTTTCCTGACAGCACGTGTCGTGCTTTTTGAAAAACATGTTGTGCATCTCTGGATTTTAATCATATGACGAGATTTTAAGATCCGAAGAATTGTTGACATTTGCAAAAGCATGGGTCGTGCTTTCTGTCAGAGATTACCTATAAATACCAATCTTCCCCTCCTCCCCATTTCCATGCTCAATTCTTTCCTCCCCTTGCTCTATTCTCTTCATATCCTCTCTACTTTTAGTTTTTTAGCCAATGTTTATGCATACCATAATTGTAACATAAAATTAAACTGTTCTTCAGAACTAGTCTGCACTTCTCAGTTCGGTAGTTCAGCCTCATCCACATCATAACCAGGTAGTTGGGCCTCTTCCACATCAAAACCACCAGGTACCTGTTACAGTTAAAAACCCACAATTTAGCAGTATGACAGTTCTACCCAAAGTGTTTATAATATTTGACTTAATGATTTGGGTAATTCAGAGTGGAACTAGAAAAATAATAAAGTAGCAAGGACATATTTTTGAGATTGGACAATCATTGTAGGAATATTTAAAATAGAAACATGGACAATAATTTAAAATGTACATATACAAGAAGACAGAAAATTACCCTTGCGCACATACCAACGAAGAAGAGGAGCTTCGAGCAAAATGAATCATGAAGAGCTATTGTTTTGGAGACTTTACAGTGATCTTTAACGTACTTGTAAGAGAGTGAAACTTCAAAGTCTGATTCCATGCCCGAAGTACTATGATCGCGGACAAGGGTGCTTTTAGTTTCAAAGGTCCCTGGCAGGAGTTTTACCATCTGTGCAAAATATTTGCGGGAGAGTTTTCTGAAAATATAATATATACAATGGTTTAAAAGGCAGTTTACTAGTGATAAATGTAAATGTATTTCATATAAGCAAATTTTAGTTACCTTCCTCCGAGCCTTTCGACTCCCTCACATATATCACTGAAGAGGACGTATTTCTTCTTGCGGTTGATCATATCTATTGTAGTAACCGTGGAACTAAAAAGCTCTTCAAGAAGTCTGAATCTGATATAACACAAAAAGAAATGTAGTTACAGATTACATTGAAATTTTGGTAAGTGGCTATTAATGCACAAAACATTCTTTATCATCTTCCCGGAAAAAGAAGAAAAGAAAAAAAAAGCAGATTATTACTAAAAAAGAAATATGTACATTTTTTTATCTGTCATATTTATAACATGAAATACTGTATTAAAAAAAATGGATAATAAGTGTTCAAGGGCAAACCCGACCCACCCTACAAGCAATTGCGCATTTTGACCCGAATCTGCGTTGACCTGTTTCCATGTTAACCAACCCGATTGCCTACCCATTTTGCCACCTTATTAAATGTGTAATGTAAGACTCACTTCTCTGGAAGCAATTTGCAGAGGGCACTACTTTCTCCATGCACCACTTCATCAGGAGTCATTGGTATTATAGTTGTAAGATTAAATATCAAGCAATGAATACTTTTGTTATAAAACTTGTACATTGACACAACATCAGATACTGAATAGTATGCCATCATCTGAAATAATAGAGTTTTCTGAATATAAACATAAATTGTTCTTTTACAAAAACTATGGTCATATTGATGATAACAAGATCATTTCTACAAATTGTGTACCTGAGGATCATTTGCCCTCAATAGAGCCATTCTTTTAGGACTTGCATCTTCTGGGACATAATACATGCTTTCAGTGGCAGCCTGATATCGTAAGAAATAAAGGTCTTTAACGCCTAAAACATATCCCCATATGAAATATTTGTGTATGCTTTACTGAAACGCAGAAGCAAACATGCATAAGCAAGACTTATGCTGTTATGATAAATGACAAATGGTTATTTGACATTGAAATACTTGACTTTTCCTTAACATATACGAAAATTCGTCTTTTTGAATTAAAAGTTCCCCTGCGTTGGTTTTCCGGTGTTTATAATTAAGGACATGTGAACTTTCATTGCTTGCATAAATTCATAAGTAAATTTGTAACATATTTGGGTATTGAATTCAAATATCTGCATATGAAGAGAAACCATATGATATTAAAAAGAGCCTGTTATACTGAATATGAACCTTCAAATCAGTTCCCCCATCGAACCGAAAGATATTACGTTTGACCCATGCAAAACAATCCAGAACACATGGAAACCTAGCACGACATCCACCTTGAATATCTTCACACTGAAACCCTAGCTCCTGTAGGTGTAAATGGTTAACTAACTACTGTTAATAACAACACATATAACAAACACCATCATCGAATTTAGTAACAGATGTGTGCAGCATACATACATCTTCTATTCTCAACCCATAATGAGTTGCCCTGGTTTTCAAGAGCGGCCAGCCAGAAGAGTCGTCTTTGTAAGTGACATAAATACCAGGCTTCACATCTATCATATGAGCGAACCACGATTTGAGCAGTTCTTCCTGCATGAAAACATAAACCAAATCCAATCCTTATACTCTAAACCATGAAATTTATGAATGAAGGAATATTGAGAAAACACACCTCATTCTTCACATTCGTCACTGTGAAACATACTTCAAGAGGAGCTTTTGGATAATATCCAGGTTTTAGAGCATACTTCAGATCTTTGATATCTCTATCAACACACTGAAAGCAATTGCAAACGGTCATAACTATAAACTATCCAGCTCAAGAAACAATAACAAAGTACAAACTACAAACAATGAACATAAAATGTCATAAGACAGTGATGCATTCACCTCTGTATTAATAATCAGATGTCCTTGGCCATCAACCATGTATGATATCATCACAACCGAATCATCGTCGACACCCAGAAACCTTTCTGTCTTTACATCAAATGCACAAACATGAATTTCAGCATATTTGAAATGATCCAAGTCCCTTTCTAAAGTAAGTCCATCACTTGACACATGAACATTATACCACAGCCCACATCTTATATCTGACAGGTATGATTTGAGAGTGAAAGGAAGTGAGATATACATACAGTATTCACAATCAATGATATGAAATACAGGCACTTGTTTATGTGTGTGTTACCATTGTCAATGGCAAAGCAGACATGGTAAGGCTCGCCATACTCCCTGAGATCAACAATGCAATCTGCAAGATCTTGATTTTGGCCTGTGCTGTAACTTACTTAATCAGAAAACTAACTAAAGATATTGTAACAGATGCAATAAAAGATACTCAAGTACATACCTTTCTTCTGCTGCTTCTCTATTTCTTTCAACTACCTTGATCAGGTCACTCTTTACTTGCAACAGCTGTTGTAAAGTGTTAAATGATATCTTTAAGCATGTTTTTTGTAGTCCAGAAAGATGTTTTTTCTGTCATTGTTTTCCAGTAAGTTAATCTACAGTATAATTCTGATGTGACCAAAAGAAATTATAATAATATAATGACTTACAAGATCAAGATCAAGGTCCTCTTCCTCTACTAGTTGGATGTCTGCAATTTGGCATTGGTATCGTCCTCTTAAATATGCATCCACATTCATTTCCATCTTATCCTAAAGTAAGTTTTTAAAAGGTATAGAAGATGGCAGAATAGGCTATAAAGTATAAACACAAAACAATCCACTAAGATCCAATCATAATACCTTTGCAGCAACATAAAAGTAGGGTCTGAACTTGTGTTCCGCTTGAAACATGGTACCATCCTTTAATCAAAATCAAACCAATTAAGTACCCTAAATGGTGTTAGTAAGAAATCAAATCAACCTAATTGCAACAAACGGAAATCACCTGACGAACGAAGTACAGATCAACACAGCTATGCTGCTCCTCGGATGACGACTGCATAAAGACGAAACAAGCTCAATGAAACTTCAATCGAAATTGAAATTAGGTTTTCTCAGAAAAAAAAAAAAAAAAAAAAACTTACATTTGCAAATGTGAGTAGCCATCCGAGAGCTTTATCGCCTTCTGTTAACACATCAAAAGAGAACTTCGAGGGAACGAGCTTTCGCTTCTTGGATGATCTGTATATTCCTTTTCGAGTTTCGTGCTTCATTTTCTTTTCGCAGAATCGTATTGTTGATTTGGGGGCGGGGAGGACATATATGTTTACTGGTTAAGTGCGGGAAAAAACGTAACCCGAAATCATATATATCCTGAAACCTTGGGGATATTTTTCATTTTTTTAATTGACCACTTTATTATAATATTATATACTACTATTACATTTATAAAGTCAACAAAGTAAAAACTATTTGTTTGGTTTTAAAGGTGTACAAATTGTTTAATCGGCTTTAGAAAAACCGGTCGGTTATTTGGTTAACGGGAATAAATTAGGTTTTTGACTTAACCGTTTCGGGTAAAAATCGGTTTCTAATAAAAACTCAAACCTATAAACCGGTTTCGATTGTAAATCGGTTTCGGTTGTAAACCGGTTTCGGTTATAAACCGAACCGGTTAATCCGAAATCGGGAGAAAAATCAGTTTTCTTTTTTAAATGATTTTTTTTTTCAAATTAAAATTAAGAAAAACTCAAGTTATTAAACTCAACTAAACATTTCTAAAATTATCAAAAATTACATTACTGAAATTATGACATTAAATACCTTCACATTCCTAACTGAGCAAACAACATTTTATATAACCGTTCGTATTCGGTTACAGTTTCGACAATAACGTTGTCATTAAGATAATTGTAGTTTGGACCTTCATACAACACCAGTCGTTCGTGTTACATAAGTTGAAACTGTTGATTGCTCATTTCCCTTTTAATTATTCAACGTACGAGTTTATGAATTAAGATCATAGTACCCCATATCCTTGTCATACATTTCAGTTAACCGATTCCAGTAAGTATCGCTTTCGGGATCCTTGGGATCATGAATCCTTGTTTCCTTCGTAACAAGATGTATAGTAACAACCAACTCTTCATCTTTCTCTATGCTCCAACAAGTTGAAATTAAGGGTTCCTAAATTTATTAAGAAAAGACACTTTTATTAATACAAATACATACAACATAACGTGAACAACACTTAAACTTATTAATACGAACAACACTTAAACAATGAAACATAAATTAAAAAAACACCTAAACACACACATAAAACAATTAAACCCTTAAAAACGTTCAACGTCTTGCCTGGCACATCCGGTTTGTATGCACACGCATACTAGTAACTGAAACGGCTTTAAATACCACACCACAATTTTTACATTGTGGTCTCCTAGTACCATTCGTCATCTCGCAACAATCAAAATCATCCCAAACTTCGTGTGTCCTGTTTAGGTTAATGACCCTGACGACTGTTGGTTGTAGTTGTTGTGGGCATGAACTTGTGTTTAGCTTGAAACATGGTATTATCCTTTAATCAAAATTAAACAAATTAAGTACCCTGATTTGCAACAAACGAAAATCACATGCAGGGGCGGACCCTTATTAGGCCCAGGGGGTCCCCGTGGACCCCCTCAACCTCGTACGCAAAGTGAAAAAAATATGTGAACGGTTTTTTATAAAAAAAAAGTCTGTGAAGAGGAGTTAATAAATACTTAGTTTGTGAAATTAAAACAAAGCAAACAACTAGCCTAGTGGTAAGAACTCTTATTTGATTTTGAAGTGGTGCAAGTTCAAATCTTGTCCTTAACATTTTTTTTCCCCAGCTTTCTTTATTAATTTTAGTGCTATAAATGAGGAGAGTAAATGATGGTACTTTATTTTCCACCTATTTTTTATTTACTTTCATTATAGGCTCATTCTTTTTAAATACATTAATTCTAAACCCCTTTTATAATGAAATATTACAATATATAAAACTATAGACTTTTTTTAATAGACATACATTTTGTCATATTATTTTTATTCAGGCGTTATTTTTTCTCTTATCTTCATTTCTAGCCATTTACTAATATCTTTTTACTATTATATCGTTATCAATGTTACGGTATAGATTTTTTTTTAGCAAATCATGTAGAGTTTTTTTTTAATTAGTTATTTTTTTCTTTACTCGTAATTTTCGTGTCGCAACGCGCGCCTGCATTAAAAACTATTTAGTAAGTAATAGACCAAATTTCTTTATGTACGTTTATATGAAACTGAAACATCTAAAACTAGTGACTCCGTAAAAAAATTTGTGGACCCCCTCAAAAACTTTTCTAGTTCCGCCCCTGATCACATGACGAACGAAGTAGAGATTTACACAGGTATGTTGGTCCTCGGATGACGACTGCATAAAATCAAAACAAGCTCAATGAAACTTCAATCGAAATTGAAATTAGGCTTTAGTAGAAAAAAAAATACATTTGCAAATTTGAGTAGCCATCCGAGACCATTTTTGCCTTCCATTAACACATCAAAAGAGAACTTCGACTTGGATGAGGGAACGAGCTTTCGCTTCTTGAATAACAAATATTTTTGTTACACGTCAGTTGTTTCGTGTATTAGTACGATATTAACAAACAATCTGTATAGTATTGCATCATGAATTATTATCATACAAATGCATTATGCATCCTTTTCTGATACACGTGCATTGTGTATCGTTGTTGTATACTAACATTGTTTATATGTCTATGTGATTTACTAAAGAAAATAAAGTTATTTAAATTATTCGTGAATGACTTACAAATTTTGTTGGCGTTCCCATATCTACGTATGCACATTCTGCAACCTCGATGCTCGGGCGCCGCATGTCGAACACCACCACTTAGTAGTGTATGTTCTCAAAAACTGGCACCACGACCAAATCGAAGCATTTCAGAACCATCAGATCCTCACGGTCTTCTAGCACATACTTGATGTTCTTTTTAAACTTTTCACAAAGCACCGCCACGTTACAACTACCCGTAATTTTAACCATCTCATTCGTCTGTTATCATAATCAAACAGTCAAAACTGAAAGACAACAAATAAAAATAAATAGATTAATAGTTGTTAATTAAACCACTTACAATGGTTCGCGCGTGCAAATATAGTCGTTTTGGCGTGTTATTCGTGACCACCCTCTCTTCATAATTCATGAGTATTGCCCAACAGGTTATGACATCGTCATCAACCCACCTACCAGCTAACATAGTAGTCATTATGAAAGCTTGTGTTCGAAAACCATGCGCGTTCGAAAATTGGTTGCCTGCACGTTAGTTACTTAGTTTTACATAAAAACAATATTGCATGTTGCACTAATCATAAAAACATAATCAAATATACTTATTATTATGCTTACAGATATGAAGTTGTTGGTTCGACAGATTTGTTGTCATCTTTCACCACCAACGCATTTGACTTTGATGTTCCCTCATTTGTAGCTTCAACAACATTCGTGCCCGGAACGTCTTTTGTTGGTTTCTTCATATCGTATTTTTTATCCCGAAACATCTATCTTAGATATATCCAAAGTGTTTTTCGGTGTTGTCCATCGGCTCATTTATGTCGACTTCTTTCCTTGTATAGATTGCTGATGTCTTTTTGCTTTGAGATTCTTCCGCCAAATTAACATATTGCTGGTTGGACCCTGATTTACTTGTAAATCTTGTAATCGTCCCTTTTTACAACGCCTTCTTGGCTGCCCGGTTTTTCAAACTTATTTGTGGGGACACCTTCTTCTTAACTGCGTTCGACCGTAATGCTCTCATACTTTCCTCCCTGTCGTGCTCGTCCGCATCTGATCCGAGTGTGCTTTGCGACGATAGCAGATCAAAATTTGGCATTGAAGGGTCTTCTACCCGTTTTCACTTCTTCGGGATCTTTGAACTTTTTGGTTGTTCTTCGGTTTCTTTCACCACCTTCGCTATGTTTGCTACCACTTCATCAAGTGGAGGCCCGTCAGTTTTTAAATCAGCTTCAGGTTCATTGATCGACGTTGTTTCATGAGCCGTTGTGTTTATGTCGTAAACGTACGTGAAATTTTTTTTGTATCTTTCCATATTCTCCTCAACCTTCTTATCTCCCTTAAACTTTGCTACTGCCGCTTTCAAAACTTTCATAGCTCTTGCCTTCCCGCGTTCCATTTCCTCAAATGCGTCATCAAGTTCATCAACGCAACCCTGTTTCACATGTTTAAACAAGCCATCAATATATTGTCATATTTTAGTAGTGTTGCATAATGCAACAGTTCACGTAACAATCTTGATTGTACTTAAAAACATGTAATATAATGTTGCATATTGCAACATTGTGTTTCTAATGCAGTGTTGCATGATGCAACATTGTTTCCGTTATACTTTTGTGTTTATCTATCTTGAAATTGAAATAATGTATATGTAATGAAATGATGCATTATGCAACATTGTATGTATATTTTTCAGTGTTGCATAATGCAACATTTTTGTAATACCTTTAGAGTTGTTGGATCTTCTTCAACCTCGCTCTCATCGCCTTTTTTATCAACATATAGAGCCCTCGCCTTGCCTTTTCCAAACCCACCGTTTTTTAACTCATATTTCTGTCTGACGTCTAGCTTGCCTTTTGTCCAAAACGTCATTGGTGGAAAAACACGATCTTGTGGGAACTCAATGCATGTTGTTCCATCAACGTATACCATCTGCGTTTTTTATATTTAAGAATTAAAAAATATTAAATGTAAATAACATGTATTGAATGTTTGGGTATCAATTACGTACCATCAGAAAGGCAAGAGGGCATGCGAACCATGAACTACTACTGTCTCTTTTCCATCCTTTCTTGCATTTCTTCAAGGAACTGAGCATGACTTTACACCAATTTATGTTGCATAACTCGGTGTTGTCATTGATGGCCGCCATGTAATGGAGCATCATATTTCCTGCTTTCATAGCGTAGAAAAGGGTTCCTACCATCAGCGAGATGAAGTCGAGCTTGAAGTACTTGTTTTGGGTATTTCTGCGTTCGGCTCTTATCATTTTAGACACTTGTTTCGGGCTAACGTAGGTTGACCTTGGATACCGTGCCTTCCACCCCTACTATATAATGGATATTCAACTAGGAGGGCATTTTTGTAAATATAGCGTCTTAAAATTAAGACGCTTTCCACTTTAAGGTTTCTGATTCTCGATCCATCGTTGCATAGCAGACACCAGACATCTTCATCGCAACAAGCTCTTTTGGTCCATCGATTCTCCATCAATCGTTCATTGCTTTTCATCAGGGATGCAGACGCCTATAGTGCCTTTCCATCAGGAATCTCCTCTTTGAGTAAGTCTTCAGTTTTGCTTTCCATCTTTCAAGTTCACCCAAACCTAATCTTGGAAAAACGCCATTTCAGTTTTAATCAAGGCAAAGATGCAGACACAAGAATTCAAGAAAAGTTGCAAACTCTCGCTATTACAATCCGAAAATAACCACTGAGAAGTTGAGGTGGTTTTTCCATTTTTATTAATGCTCTTATTTTGTTTTGATTTATGTTACTTAAATATGATTTACGTTTTATGTTTTTTAACCATTTGTAAATAGATTTTCAGCTTTCAGATGTTGTTACAATCATCAATTACTTACTCCAGCGAGTACTGTAGTTCTTTAGTCGTTGATTGTGTGTGTGTTCTTTGTATAATGTCATCATAGTTTTTGAAAATGCTTCTGTATAGTGATTTTTGTTTAAATTAGTTTGATAAACCTTGGACAATAGTCTGTATCTTAATCGTTGTTTTTACGGATGGAAATAACAGTTTTCTTGGTGTGGTGTGTTTGAATTTAGTTTTAGTTGCTTTCTGATTTTGAGGTGTAATGTGTAGAATTCATGTTTATAGATGGTAGGTAAGTTTTCGTTGTTCTATGTTTCAGTTTGGGTATGCGGTTGAATTGATTCCCAGTCTATGGACTGCTTCGACCATCAGCTGGAATGTATTTTTCTTGGACTTGATTCCCCAGTCTATTCCCAGAAGACTGAAAAAACAGGGAAGGTGACATGCATCTGCAGATGGATTTCAGCCATGTGACATAAAAGAAATAAAAGCAGGAGTGCATACATTTGCTGCCCATGGTTAGATTACTTACTATTTGACTTATCGCATATCTTATGGGAAAAATTTGACTGTTAGTCAAATATCTTAAAGACTATGTTACAAAGACAATAAGAAAATCTTACTACTGACATTTATTATATCAGAATTAGGTTGCAAGAAGATTTATTGTTTGTTTTTCAAGTTTAGGATGGTATCATGTTAACACCATTAATGGTGAATCGAATAGAGGGTTTGCTAAAACTGATCCGTTACCCAATTTGCATGTTATGCCACTTCTACTTACAAGTTTCCTTGGTATACCTGTATATAACCTGGGATTATTGCAGGCAATGCGATATACATATCTGAAGGCTATTTGGAACTTCTTATTTGGGATCAACAGCCCACCCTTCAAACAAAGTTGGGTTGTGGCCCTAAACACCTTTTTTAAAAAGAAGTATTAGTAGTTCTTTGTGCTGCATTTCTAGCTTTGTTGTTGCTGATTTCTTTTAAGAAAATTTGTCTCAGTTTTTCTTATGTTCTTTAGCTAGATGTGATTTTTATAGCCTTTCCTGTATGATTTGCCTAAAGTAATTACTAATTAACATGTTGCAGCTTGTATGATTTGCCTAAAGTAATTACTAATTAACATGTTGCAGCTTGGAGGAGGCTTTAGTAGCAACTGGAGTTCGAAAGGTATATATATTACCTCAAAACTTTCTGATTTCTTTTAAAATTTACCATAACAGTTATTGGGATATTAATTGGATACTCTAAGCATTATTAACCAGATTACACGTGCTTTTAGCCTTTTAGTCTTTGAATATACTGTGCTAACCACAACATATCAGAACAAGCAGTATTTGAAGATTGATTAATTGAGTTCCATTTTGTTTATTTTCAGGTTTTAATTGTTAACTATAAGTTAATATTTTCAAGCAGGATGGCCACTGGAGTTCTGTACTTATTACAATATTGCAAAGTACTTATTACAATAGTACCTTTCTTGATTCTTATTACAATATTGCAAAGTACTTATTACAACTTTCATAGTCAAGGAGACGATATTGCAAAGTACTTATTACGATAGTCGCTTTCTTGATTCTGATGCATGGATTTAAAATCGGGTTGCAGGTTTTACTTTGTGAACTTATCGATGCTATTTGGAGCAGTAGTTTCATAGGCTATAATGTGGCCACTAATTGGACAAAAAAAAGGGAGATTGGTTTCCTCTTTGTTTGCCTGAAAGTAGCATGAAAAGCTTAAATGGTTACAAGGTGATGTTAAGCTTCTTCTCATTTGTACCATAGAAAAGTTAATATAGTGTAAGTGATTATACTTAAATTAGCAGTTTTATTAGGCTGAACGTTGAGTAAAGTTGGAATGTATAATGTAAAGGTTAAGGGTCTGCAGCTGATTTCGGGCATGTTGGGGTCACGCTGAAAGAACCTAGAAAAAATCGAACAACAAACTCGGATTTTCTATGCAAGCATGCCGAAGAAAGTGTCGTAGTACCATATCTTAAGTACTTGTGTTCACATTCAATTTGTCTACATACCATCAGGTAATATTAACATATAATAAGCTATTCTACTTTTACTTGTTATTATGCATCTTAAACTCCTATCTTGGGTTATTATAACATGCCAGTATTATGTTCTTAACGGTTTTTTATGTTTGCTAATATTATGTTCTTGACACTTTTAATATAACTACATACATATAATCTACCAAAATGTAATGTTTTGGTTTTTTGTTGTTTGTTTTCTTTGGGATTGCATCTGTTTGCATCGCTTGGTTTCTATACATATAGAAGAATCGAGCTATTAAAACATGAAAGGTTTTAAATTCTTTCCTTTTTTTCTAAATTTTCTTATCTTTTGTGAAATTCCCAAGTATTGGCTACAGATCATTGTTCTTTATAGCTAATTCGTTTCTTTGTATATTTAAACAAATCACATCCAAACACCCGACATGAATGATTAATAATATGTTAAAGCTTTCTGGGACCACGGCCACCTCTGAAGTATTAACAACAATTTGAGAAGAAATAATGGATTTCTTCTATTTGTGTTCTTCGAATTGCATTATATATTTATACCTAAAGCATTTGCTCTCTGCATATTTGAGAGCAAATTAAAGAACCTTCAGGAGATGTGGTAAAGCATTTGTTGGATTTTTTTTTTTTTTTAACGGCAAATTAATTGGAACAACTAGCAAGGAGCTAGATTACATGATTGAAACGAAAGAAAAATTACACCAATTGTCCCAACTAATGACCTCAAGATTACTCCTATGCTTAATCCAAAGAAACACCATGGTTCTAATGTCTCCAAAAATCTTCTCCGCCGCTTTCACGATATTATTGAACACCTTGTCATTACGAGCTTTCCAAATACACCAAAAAGAGACTAAGAAAATAGCATAGTAAATTTTCTTAACCCTTGCATTGAAAGGTCATTCTTCTACACTTCCAAGCAAGTCTTTGACCGAAATAAGAGGCACTACCGGCAAGTTACACCAAAGGCCAACAAGGGATCAAACACGTTTGGAGAAAGGACAGTTGATCAAAATGTGGTCAGTAGTTTCTGTTGCAACTCTATTGTATTTTTTATGGGTTTGACATAACAATATGATTTTCATATATATATAAATGGAAACTGATTCTCAGTTCGTTGCTATTGTATGTGCGACAGATTATTATGAGGTCAATAAAATATAGATATTTGAATTCAAAGGTATCAACTCTCCTATTGGTTTACCAGTGAGATCTAATTTATTATAGAAGTTTGAAATTTAGTAGAACTTTATCTAACTTCTATTTTACTGATGCAACAGAAATTAAATATAATCCAAGGTTATGAACTATTAACATCGTTTTTCTTTTTCTTCATTTATTTATGTATAAATATGATCATCTTATTGTTATTTTTTAGGCCATTATGCATAATGCTATAGATGCATTGAAGGCAACTAGGGTCATCAAATCTCATTAGGATTTAAATCTCAGTAGGATTTCATATATACCTTTTTTTTGTTTTCTCTTGCGTGAGTTTTTTTTTTCTTTTTGCATTTGTATTTGTAAAGGTATTTAGTGATTTGAAAGGAGGATTGTGTTTAAGAATGTTTGTGTTGTCGTCACTGTCCTTGGTTCATAAATTTGGTGCTTAATAATGGATACAATTTGGTGCTTACGAATGCTTTTGTTCTTTTTTCTTTTTTTCCATATGTTTTTCAAAGGTATTTAGTTGATATTGGGCCCACCAAAAATTCTACAGTATTCACTCGATTTGTCACAAAAGATAATTACACAAATAAAATCATAAATGTTTAGTTCTAAACAAATTATAATGATATGGATAAGAATATATGCTTGATATTGACTCTTTTTGGATTTTTGACTGTTTTATTTGGATGTGTTCTATTTTCACCCAAAATGCAAACAAGACATTACCACACTTTATGGATGAAATTGTAGTATGGTTTTATAAACTACTTTTTTCTATATATTCCATATGTGAGTATGTATAATTAGTTTTGATGTCTGGATGTGTTATATCGTGATGTTTCGTTATTTGTACAAAACTGAAAGATACATGTATAAAAACATAAAAACAGAAAGTATATGTGTTTCTCTCAGCTATTTGTAATTAATGTTACTTATTTAGTTTTTTCATTTCATCAATTAGTTTGTTTCCAATAGTTGGGTTTTATGACGGTTTAATTTATTTAAACTTTACCGATTAAAGGGGTTAATTTTGTTAACATAAACGAGTATCGTGTTGTAAATTGTCGACGCTGCATAATGCGCGAACAGAAGACAAATAACGTACCATAAACTGACGCAAGACCACTCCGACGAGGGGGGATGGCGGCATGGGCATGTAACAAGGAAAGTCCGACAAAGACCAACGGTCTACAGACAGGAAACAAGAGCAAAGTGGATCAACGCTACAACGTTCTTCGTCTCGGATATTCCACAGGGAGTAACTAGCCAGAAATTATGGGAGGTCTTTAATCAGTTTGGTAGGGTTGTCGACGCCATAGTACCTTTCAGAAAGACTAAATCTAGTTCAGGCTTTGGTTTTTTCAGACTCGAAGGAATCACAAACCCCGAGGAAGCACTTGCAAGGATGGGAAGGGTGGCAATAGGAAACCTCGTGGTGGGGGTTAATCTGCCTAAATTTGACAGGGAATCAGGGATGGTAACAAAATATTGCATGACAAGGCGACAAGCAAACCGGAAATTTTCCAAGAGCCTCCTCAAAAAAGGTGGGAATTGAAGGTTTAAAAACATAAGTATGTGTCAACTGAAAAAAGTGGAACATCATTTGATTACAGGGATGTTCTGGTTGGAAAGAATGTGCAAGAAGGGCCTATGAAAAAGGTAACATCGCGGACGAAGCATCACCGGAACTAAGTTTTAATGCACGGGAATGTTGTCATCGGCTAATTTAAAGACTTATCAGCGTTAAACTTCGTTGCGGACTGGCTTCTTTCATATCAGGCCCACAACACAACAATCAAGTATATCGGCGGTTAAGCGTACAACGTACTGATCAATTTTTGGAGCAGGGATGTTGCACTATTATTTCTCAACGATGAAAGGAATGAAATTCCCGAAATTCTCGAGGTCACTGTTTATGGGAAGGTCAGGAAGTTATGGAGGAGGTGATAGCTTGGTTTCATGTTCAAGGTCTTCCGCTTAACATGAGGGATGCCAAAACTTATGGAACTATTGGGAATTGCTTTGGACGGATTATGCATTCTTGTAAAAGGTGGATGTGGTCGCATTGAGGAACTTGTGGATGCGATCTTGCGTGGGAAGCATTATTCAGTTTCAGTAATCGAAGACTCGGGATTTTGGTCTCATAAATTCTTGAATGGGGTGGAAAGGCCACAGTTTTTTCCGAAGGAATTCCCAAAGTAGTCAAAGGAAAAGGCGGTGAATCAAGAGGATAAACGTGATGAACCGGAAGAAGGGGAGATCCTGGAAGATGCCAATAATCAGTGTCACCCGCCGCCGACTACGGGTGTCGGTGAAAATCCCGTGGTTGGTCAGAACATGGAAGTCGCCGTGGAGTCGAACGGAATTGGAATTGATAATTTTTCCTTTCAGAATTGTTCTTAATTGAGTAAATTAAGAATTTGAAATGCAATGAATTCCTTTGATTAATGAAATTTGAGACCATGTAATTTTCCTTCATTCAAATGAAGAATTTCTAAGGATCGTTGAAATAGTAAAAAAAAAAAAGAAGAAGAAGAAGAAACAGTGCATTCATTATAATTATATCACTTCATATTAGTGTTAGTTAGTCTAATAAATTACAAACAAGACTAGTGTGTTAGTTATTGAACAAATGTGTTGAAATTGGAAATATGGATGAAGGTGTTATGTCAGATCACCACACATCATCACTTTCTTTTCTGTTCTGCGACGCTCGAAATTTGCTCGATGATCGCTCGAAAAATAGCCGGATCAAAAGTCGCTCGTTCGATTTTTGGATCGGTTAAAAAAGTGCTCGGTTTGGCTTGTAAACAAACCAAGCATGAGCAAAGGTCTGTTCGGTTCGGTTCGTGAACAGCCCTAGTTGTAATTGGTTCCCAACGTATGGGATAATCTTAAAGTGTTGTAAGTCAAGAAAAATTTAGGTGTAGGCTTGGAAACAAGCGGAAGAGAAAATGAAAAAAATATATATAACAACTGGCGACAAGGATTGAAACGATAACCTCTATGATATAAGCACAAAGCTTTAACCACTGGGACGCCTTGACCTTTGTTTATCAAACCGGTTTTAAAGACCTTTAACCAAAACACGGCTGATTCATTTCTAACCAAAGTCCTAAAATATGCTAAAAAAACAAAATAAAGGAAAAAAGCGGTAAACACTAGGAGTCGAACCTGGGACGTGACTTTTAGTTAAATAAGGAGTGAATCAGTTGAGTTAAAAGGGTTTTGTTTAATAGAATTCACTCCACTTTTATATATGGATTCACTCCTAGTATTATATATATATTTAAACTAAAAATTCGAAAGTCACTGGGTTCCCGTGAACTCAGTGGACACACTCTAGGTCCGCCCCTGCATCGGTGTGGATTGTAAGGGATTTGTTCCACTAGTTAAGGAGATTGTCATGGAAGTTGGAGACAAAAACATTTGTTAATGGATTTTATGTCGTTAAAAATTCTAGGGATCTGTGAAGATCGAAAGATCTTATGGCTCACTAGACTTAGAAGAGCTTTTCGATTCAGTTTCCTAGGGCTCGAGGAATCAATGCTCGAAAATTCTTCGAATTTCCCAATCCATACTTTTTGGGGGAATAGAAATTTCCATTCGGATTATGTTAATGCTCATGGAAGGTCAGGGGGGCTTATATGTGTTTGGGATCCAACTAGATTTAGTGCTACTGCTATAAAAAAAAGTCGATACTTCATGATCGTTTCTGGAATTATTTCGGGCGTCGCTGAAATGACCAACATTGCCAATGTATATACAGGAAAAAATTAAACTTTGGGCAGATCTTCTTCGCCAATGTATATGCTCCCCCAATTTTTCATAGCCTGTTTAACAAACATTCAAAAATCGAAGCTTTTTCTAATCTCCATCGCACGGTTGTGGTCTTTTTAACCATCATCATTGATTATGAATACAATATATTCACATAATGTTAATGATGAACCTTCAAGATTAAACAACAACAAAAATTAGGGTTTATACGGATTAGTGAAGAAAACATTCAAAAAACGTAGATGGTGTTGATTTATAGAAAGATTAATACTGTAAAGAGGTTGATTAATGATCTTGAAATGATTCCAGATGTTCATTACGTCTGGGAGACTAAGGTCGTCGCCGTCAAGGAGGGTAGAAGATGATAAGCGTGAATGAGTGTCTGAAGGGAATTAGGGGTTTTTGTTCTGATGCGGGTTATCAGATCAAACGGGTGGGACCCGCGTATTATAAATTTTTTGCCATTTTGGCCCTCATTTTAGGCGGGAATTTGAGCTAAGGAGGGTTGTGGGCATGACACATGGCATTTTTTGGCCATTTTTATGACCATCTTTTCTTTTATTAGGCTGTGTGTAGTGGGCGTCAAGACCCACATTTTCCCCGTATAGCGCCCCATAGCGCCCGGGTCACGCCCCCGCCCCCCCCGGATATTGTAGTCATTCATGAAGTGGGGCATGGATATTGTGGGTAAGCTGCCCAAGGCTCCTAGAGGAAAAGTATTTATGCTTGCAATGACAGACTATTTCTCCAAGTGGATTGAAGTAGAAGCCTATGTGCAAGTGAGAGAGAAAGAGGCGATATCCTTCATCAAGAGAAATATCCTCACCAGATTTGGGATTCCGGCGGAAATCATATGTGACAACGGCTCTCAGTTTATCGGCAAGAGAACAACAATTTTTTGTGCAAGCTGGGGCGTAAAGATGATTACTTTAACACATGTCCACCCTCAAGCCAATGGGCAGGCGGAATCCAGCAACAAGATCATCATCAACAACCTTAAGAAGAAGTTGGGCTCCAAGAAAGGCAAGTGGGCTGAAGAGCTACTGTTTGTTCTTTGGGCAGATAGGACAACACCCAAGAATGCAACATGCCAAACTCCATTCTCGTTAGTGTTTGGAGCTGAGGCAGTGATTCCAACAGAAATGGTGTTACCTACAGCCAGGATCAACTGCCAGGATCTTGAAACCAACAGCCAGACTCTGCTTCAGGATCTCAAAACAGTTGAGGAGCTCAGAGATATGGCCAGAATCCGGATGGCATCTCATCAACAGAGAGTGGCAAAATTTTGCAACAGAAATACCAGGTTAAGAAGATTTCAAGTGTGAGACTTGGTGTTGAGAAATGCATTTCAAAATACTACCAATCCAGCCGATGGGAAATTAGCACCTAAGTGGGAAGGCCCATACTTGATAGATTCTAAAGAAGGGAAAGGGGCATATTGCTTAGTGATTATGGAAGGAGAACCTATGCCAAGAGCCTGGAATGCCATCCATCTCAAAGCTTACTTTATGTGAGAATCCCATTGGAATCCAAAGGATCCTCACTGCCCAAATACTACAAGGTATGTATATTGATCTGATTTCAATATTATTCTTATTATTTTCATCACATGATACTGACTTAGGCATCGGGGTGGTGTTAGTAAGCTAACACCCACCCCCCACCGAGTATTGAGTGTTTTACAGATTTTGAGAATCCTAAGCGCTTTTGGTGTATCACCAGTTAGAGGCTGGCCACCTCTCCTACGTTTAAGGTGTCCTACATACCTTCTAAGGTTTGAGAGGCTGACTCCTCTCCTAAGTTTGGGTAAACGCCAGTAGCGCATTACCCTCGCCAGGAGCGCACGTTGTCCACCAGTATGCTTAAGATGGTCGGACCAGTGCATCTTATGGGTGGCTAACAATCTTGTCATTGTAGGCTGCTGGGCGGATTCTCAAGGTTTTTAACACAGACGTGTTAACTAAGGTTTTGACATTTTCATGTCACTCAAGATGGCTTAGTCCCAAGTATATAAGGGCTTGACCCGAGTATTGGATTAGTCCCAAGAAAATACGGGCTTGTCCCCAGATTTGGCTAAGTCCCAAGAATCCCGGGTTTATCCCCAGCATATTTCTAGAGTTTGTTTTCCTATTTTCGGAAAAACTTCCTTTGGACATTGGCCAGGAACCTTTTTAAACTCTTTTCAGGATCCGAAAGCAGGGCGCCGAGATGAACTAGCACAGTCTTTTCTCAGGTTTCCTGTTAGGATCTTGAATGAGATAAGGAAAGAAGTAGCGGGTTGAATTGAGGAATCGAATAAGGTAAAACTTGAAGGTCGGGTCACTTATGTTTTTATCACATGATTTTGAACTTTGACCTATTCTATTATTAAATCTTAAATCGTTTTCTAAATATGCAAGTACTTTTTAAGATTCTTAACAAAATTTCATAACGATTCCTATATGCAAAACCTTAATTCAAAACACAACGTATATAGCCAAAAGATAGTTATATTATTAAACATACGGAAACGGGTTTTGAGCTCCCCAATGTTCGTCCTGAAAACCTCAGGATCCCTCCGCTTGGGAAGCTTAGATGTCAAAAGTTTTTAGGAATCCTGGTTTCGTCTTGTAAAACACAAGATCCCTATCATTGTCTATTGTTGTTTGTTATTTATTTAATCGTTCATTAATTAATTAACCGGTAATTAATTATTATAGTTCATTGACTCCGGTGTAACTCTTTCAGGTCAAAACCGGGTCGATTACGTTAAACGTCAGGTCGGGACACTTAATATCCAACAAAGTTAAACCAGAGAATGATAATATTATTGATAATTGTTGTGAATAATAGGGTTACATGGGGTCTCTATATATAGAGAATAATATTGCACTCTAATACCCTAAACTATAATATAATATCAACCCTAGTATAATAGTCTAATACTCCCCCGCAAGCTAAACGCGGTAGCGATTGTAGCTTGAGATGTAATTAACTAAAAACATAAAGGACTGAAACTGTAAATAACTAAAACTATATTTTTTTTTGAAGTCAGATCCAGCTGTATCCATCATGCCTTTTCCTTTGTCTTGTTCACCACCATAGAAAATTACGTGAGTTCCTTTGTAAATAAGATTTGGTGATTTCTTAATTTAAGTCCACCAAAAATAGCACCAGTAGATTTTCTGCACATCATGCTGTTTATTTTCGGTCGCCTTCACCGGATTTATTTTGACGGTTTTCTGCCGCCATCACCAGATGCTGGTTCCTGGTTGCTTTTCTGCTCCCCGCCGCCACCAACGGATCATTTTTTTTCTTTTTATCTCGCCTGAGAACTAAAACACGATGGTGGGCCGCCGTTGTGTGGCGGAGCCGCTAATGTATAGCGGCGGTGATGTCGAAAATTGGGATGAACACCGCTATGTATGCGGTAGTTCTCCCCGTCGCCTTCGTCTTCTCTTTCGCCTGAGAATCACGCACGGTGGTGCGTCGCCGGTATGGCAGAGCCGCTGTTGTATAGCGGCGGCGATGTCAAGAAGTGTGGTGTATCACCCGCCTTGTATGCGGTGAAGAGGAGATCCGGTGGTGTTGTTCCGATGCGGCGGCGGCTAGGGTTAGGGTTTGCACTGACGGCGGCCAGGGTAGGGTTTGTAATGGCGGTGACTATGGATGAGAATGGTGGTGATCGTTGTGGATAATTCGAATTTAGGGTTTTGGGATGGTTGACGGGAGAGGAGGCATGGATCTGATTATTTTTTATTTGAATGGGTAAAAAAAAGATGAATAAAGGAAGACAAGAGAAAAAGGAAAGAACGAGGTGGTGGGTAGGGCGGCGGCGGTGGCCGGCCGCCCTGCCGGAGAAATCTCTCGGTGTTTGTTCTCTGGCTCTGATACCAAGTTAAACCAGAGAATGATAATATTATTGATAATTGTTGTGAATAATAGGGTTACATGGGGTCTCTATATATAGAGAATAATATTGCACTCTAATACCCTAAACTATAATATAATATCAACCATAGTATAATAGTCTAATAAACAATAATAATATGAGAAGCTTCACCTCCTCTGCATCAAATTCAAAACACATAGAGTTGACCATCATTCAAAGTTTCTGCTATGTAGTATTAGAAAGGATGTTTTTGGTACCTGAGACGGAGGTCGTTGGCATTCTATCCATATTTCAACTCAACTACAATGTTGTGGATACCAAAGACCGATTCTAAAACATACTCTTACATAATATGAATTAATCTAACTCTTAAAATTCAGATTTTGGGAGTAAAACTTTCCAAATATGAAATAACTCAGAAGCTAGAGCACATAATGAGTTGCACGATTAGTACCAAATGAACTTTAAACACTCATGTTTATGACCTGCTTAAAAAAACAAAGCAAGTTGACCTTGGTAGATTTAATATGAAATCTTCTGCACCTAGTCAGAGTTGATGACTCAGTCAGTCAGCAACTATTAAACAACCCCTTAATCTGACCCATGTAACATGTAAGCTGATCCACAGGGCTGCATCATATACGATAACAAATCAACGAACTATGAATTGAACATAAACCTATACATCTAATGTAATACACCATACATACAAAAACTAAACAGCCTAAGTTACTAAATGAGCAACCACAAACATACAAGTATAATATAAATCATAATTAAAGTGCAACAGCACCTATAAAAATAGCTCTGTGTGTATTTCTATATCACTGAGTTACAGTGGCAATTACATGGTCATTAATAACTTATAACACTTGTATGGAGAGACTATTAATTTGCATAGTGTAGATATCTACATGAATACATAACGAAGAATGAAATATGTGAGAACAAAACAAAGAATTCAGAAAAACAAGGAAAAGCAGAGCCGAAATGCAACCGATTCGGACACTAAGATGGTGTTTGGTTCATGGAATTTAATGGAATTAGAATTAATAATTTTTCCTTTCAGGATTGTTCTTAATTAGGTAAATTAAGAATTTGAAATGCAACGAATTCCTTTAATCAATGAAATTTGAGACCATTAATTTTCTTTCATTAAAGTGAAGAATTTCTAAGGAACGTTAAAATAGTACTAAATTCCATTGATTAAAGAAATTCATTGCATTTTAAATTCTTCTTTACCCAATCAAGAACAATTTTAAAAGGAAAAAATATCAATTTCAATTCCATGAACTAAACGCCACCTAAGTACTTGATAAGCCATAAATCCTCAGTATTTCCTCTCCAGTTAGAGCTAAAATTTGTATAGCAGCATGTAAGTCACCTTATGGAATTGATTAGCCATTCTCAAATCAAGCATGTAAAAAAAATCGGTGGTTTCCCCACACGGCGCGGTGGAAATGTATATATACAAATGAAAAACCACAAGGAAGGTGACTAAAAATATATATATTTTTTAAAACTAAAGAGAGGAGTAAAGAAGTGGTTGGTGTAACAAAGGTGGTAAAAAAGAAGTGCAAAAATAGAGTATAAAGGAGTAAATATATCAATAATAGGAAAAATAATGTTATGATGGATACATGTGTAACATAAAATCTAACAATATAAAGTTTTACATAATTCAAGATGGGTTACCTCTATTCTTACTTGAATCTAAACTTATTCAGAATTTTTCTTCCTAATTTAATTCTAGAATCCAAGAAACACATTCTTTGAGTAATTCAAACTTTTGATTCACAGCTATATTCAACAATACTTGCATTTTGTCTTTAAATACAGTGGGATTTTCCGTGAGAGCAAAAGATCCAGCACAGACACAATGCTCTGCCAAATGCGCACCTTTAATCTGCCTGCATTTTAAGCAAACCAAGTCCTGAAGATGATAACTCCGCTCCCGTTGCCGCGCTATTTGAAGAAGACGGTTTTCCATCTTCTCGCGGTTATAAGGCTGACCGCATTGCGGATCACTACACCTCCATTCTTGGGTTAGTAAAGCACTATTCTCGAGCAAATCTATGTCTCTACACTCATTGCAGTAGCTGCCAAAATGGGAAATTCAAATTAGAAACACCAAGAGAGTACACACAAAAAAGCCAGGCTATTCATTGGTACAGATATCCTAGGAAACCACAAAGGATTTGTATATATTGACTGTTTATAATGAAGTTAAAATGAGACGTATCGATAAAATAAAATGTTACACATAGGTACCCTAAACGGATACATCTAATTTGATCCGCCTGCGCAAGCTAAGGACGAGGAACAAGAAGAGAAACAGAGGAGTTGGTAATGTCAATCTAATCATTTGTAGATATGAACTATACTCGAAGATACCCTTGGAACAAACTTTTTCATGCACAAAATGAAAAACTTCTAGGTGCATTATATGCACATGGAAAATGGGATTGGCAACTTCTAACCTTTGGAGATACAACAAGATTTATGAGGTTTTATGCATTAAAGGTTTTCCATTGAGTTTTGGCCCATATCTAACATGTTTCCCTTTAAGGCTGAGTTTTTCTGTGTACACAATTTTGAGATAAAACAAAACGATCCACATATGCATATTATGTTTGCTTGTTATTGAAATGGCCAAGGCTAATTGTACAATTTACTGATGAGAACTAATGACCATGCTAATAACTAAGCTAACATGTTAAAAAAGTGTGTCATTCTAATTCTGCAAAAAAAATGAAGGAAATGCTTTTGTTATGTTACCTGCAAAACACGTTTGGTAGAGTAAATGAAATTGAACGCTTTTGAAACTGTGCCTCTGGAGCAAACTCCTTTACATGGACTAATTTTAACAGATTCCTCTTCATTATCTGCAGTTTGTTTTAAAAGATTAAAGAAACAATAACATTTATATATAAAATAATAATGATAAGGTGGCCCATATAAAAGAACTTGAAGAAATCCATACCCGAATATCATCCTCCACATTCTGGTCGAGTTGAAGTGCAGCACACACGCGTATAATAAATTCAAGTGCATGAGATTTGCATTTGGAAACTATTTTCAATAAGTTACGTGTGAAGTGAGGTACAATCTGTAAAATAAAAAATACAAGTTCATTATTTAGATATACCAAGATACGCATAATTTCCACCATAACTAAATTTATTATTTAAACTTTGACCTGCTCCTCTTCAAGGTGTTCAGTAATGGATAACTGGAATACTTCACCAGCAGCAGGTGCAGTAATTGTTAGAGTGCATTCATCATCATCCCTAACATTTTCTCTTTTACTCGCTTGATCTTGTGTAACTTTCCATGAGAGGTATAAAAACTTGGAGACTATCAAAATAAGGTAATCCTATAAAATAAAAAAGGATAAGTGGTATTAACTAACAATCATGTAATAGTAAAAATTTTGCATGTTAATGAAAAGAAAAAATGCCAGTTACCCGAGTGTCTTTAGGCAGGCTTTCTGCAATATTCCATTGGGCCACTATATCCACTTGCAAACCATCGTTTGTTTGATTTATAGCTCGAATTCCACCATAGTTGTACTGTAATATTAAGGTAAAAATGGTAATTTCTCATTCCACTCAAATGACAG
Organism: Deinandra increscens subsp. villosa; assembly: GCA_039602395.1. Classification (NCBI taxonomy): domain Eukaryota; kingdom Viridiplantae; phylum Streptophyta; class Magnoliopsida; order Asterales; family Asteraceae; genus Deinandra; species Deinandra increscens. The sequence goes on along the minus strand of JBCNJP010000007.1, from coordinate 11,721,358 downwards.
GAGTATCAGAAGTTTATATGAAGATACAAATTGGCTAACCTGATCCATGAACAGCAGTGAATGCCAGAATTGTGTGGTTTCAAGCTCAATCCACTCAAATAAGTTGCTAAAAAAACCAAAAAAAAAACAAAATTATAAATATTGCTTTAAACAATAAATATGCAAAGTACCAACCTTTCTCGTAGAGTTTCCTTCAAAGTCTCACAGTAAGCTTGGGCAGCAGATAAGTCTGGTTTTCCAGTGTCAAGTATCACTTTAGAATAATTGGCGAATATAATTGTGGCACCAGATTTTCTAAATTTAGCTAGCAGTTGTGCAAACATCTTTTGCATGACCTTGTGAAGCATTCGAAAAAGAGCTGGATCATGAAGTTTTGACTGTGGACTGAATCACAAAACAAAATAATCAAAAGAGAAATATAAATAGGCAAACCTTAACTCTAACCCAGGGAAAGAGAGGTCTCTTCCAGAGAGACCCTTGGCTCCAAAGCAAACAAGGACAAACAAAACAGTACTAGAACTATATGTAGTCAACAAGCAGAAGCAGTAAATACCTGCAGAGCCATCTGTATAAATGTTGCAACAAATGATCAGCAAATATATTATTCGATAACGCATCAGCAACACATCTCTTAATCAATTGTCGAAGAACGCAAAATGCGGCAAAACATTGTGTGTCCTCATCCAATGGAAGATGTGATCCGGAAGTCAAATCATGGTCAAACCCTAATAGCAGGGCATTAACAGCAAGATTATGAATCTGCATGCATTAGGAAATTACTTACAAATCTTGGACATATATATTTATATTGAAATTTACATTAACAAAATTAAAGACCTTTAGCTCCACTGTGACTTTTCGATAAGCACCCTCACAAATAAGAATAGGTTGATTGACCTGTTTCGGGAAGAAACAATACAATTTAGATTATTACAGAGCATAATATTTTCATGGTTTATGTAATTCTGACACAGACCTCATCAAAGTAGCAGGTTTCTTCTTCATTATCCCCTCCAAGGTCTGGATTTCCATCATCTGATACCCAGAGCATCTGCAAAATGTTATAAAGAACTCAAGGTAAACTAATGAATCTACCTCTATACAATATAGACAGTTAAAAAGTTCAAAAGCCTCTAGGCATCTTAAATTGTTGTATTTAAAAGAAGCCATCTCATTTGTTTCTTAATACTTTGTAATAATACTCAATACATTTGTTATTTACAAAATAGTAAAATGGAGAAAGAAGTGCTAGCGGGCCATCCCAAACCAACCCGTTTGATCAGCACATAAAAATCTACGAGTTTTGACCCATTGCCCAGCTCGCCCGTTTTGCCACCTCTAATTACTAATCATGAGATTGCATAATAATGAACCATAAACAACCTGTTCCCGGTCACGTAGTGCTCTTGCAAAAAAGATATCTGCGGTCTGTATACTCCAATCTGATTCAATATTGCCTAATGGAACCTGTTTAGATTGAATAATCATAAACTCATGAACAAAAAAATCAAAATACAAACTACATACACTCATGAATTAAAGATTACATGGGAATATCTGGAAAGAGAAATTCTTTCATTTAACCAACGGGATGATGTGGCACAACGATGCATCCCAAATTTTGCTGCTACAATCTGCCAGCCAAGAGCCTACACAGAACAAGAGAGTATAACTCACTAACCTGTATCGAAAAATAAGGCGAGCTCGTCACTGAAAGCAGCTTGTAACACTAGTCAGTTACCTGATATTTAAAATCACGAGACGGAATGTTCACACAAGGAAAATCGTCTAGAGCCCGTATACCCGCCTTCATTAAGTCAACATCCGGGCACTCAATTACGGCAATCGCAGGCCCATGAAGTTGAGATCTGTGAATCAGTTAAAAGTGAGAACTTAAGCAGCATGCTTTAGCATAATTCTTTCTTTTTTTATTATTTTTAAAAACTTTCATGATGATACTTGTGACCCATTTACTGGGGAGTGGGTCAATTTGGGTCATGGTCTAATCTCATGCATGCCAAAAAAAAAAAATTTATATATCTAAGGAGGGAACAGATCGAGCGGGTTGAAAGTATCCGCAAGTCTATTTTTAAGGCACAAAACCTCTTAAACCGTGTTCAACATTTTAGATTAATAGTGCAATAACTTTGTATTTGTAATTAAATTAACATCATGATAATCTTTTTTTTAAACAGAAAGAAAATAAATGTTTACAGGTTTAGTGATAATATATAAAAAATGGAATACCTGAAATCACTAACTACTCTTTGTAAGATTTTCTCAGCATCCTTGGGGTTTGCCACATAGTCTACCTGAATATTTCCACACATGACAGCTTGAAATAAAACTTGTTCCAGAAAGAAAGAAAAAGAGAGCATTTGACTCAACAAAGTCAGACCAAGACCTTAAAAGTGAAAGCATCTCTAGGCATGGGGGGTTCGATTGATAAAGCTTGGCAAGCTTCACGGAATTGTTTCTCTAAAATATGTGGTGATAACTCTTTATTCTGGAAAGGATTGACCATTACTGCATGGATGATTGACCGTGAAGGAAAATATACAAGATAAATACCCCGTACTTCAAAGATGCTGAAAAGAGAAACAAAAAAATTACAAATATAATAAAAAAAATTATGTATGCCAATTGGCAAACAAACAAGATATTTTTTAAAAAAAAACTACAACTTGCCTATGATATAAGAAAAAGTAACAAATGGATGATTCTAAATAAGAGCATTCAGTAGTAGTTTTCATATGCAATTCATTTAAACTCCATCCGTCTTTTGCATTCCGTTTCTTTGCTGATTTATCCACTTTACAAACACACCCCATCTGAACGATGGAGTTGAAATCCAATCCTACTTTTGTTTCATATATCCCCTGAAATGTAATTGGACAAACGCTTTTGGAGAGTTTCTAATCATTAATAATAGAGTGACATCAATCGCATCTCTGGTGATATTAAAATATACTGACCTCCACCTCAGGATCGGCAAGGTGAGCAGCAAGTTTCCTGCTTTCTGTCCTAAACTGATCTTCATCAGTTATGACCTATAAAATGTACTAATCAATAAGCATCATATATTAATAAATCGATCATACTTCTACATTTAATTACAATCAACATACCTCAATTAAGTTATGGCGATTGTGGCCATGAGGAAGATTCTTGTTCACAAGTCTTCCAGGAAATTCTTCGGTCACTGGAGCTTTATAATTTATGTAAAATACTCTGGGAACATTAATAGGAACTTTATGCATTGTTCCATCCACAACAACCCAGGCAAAAAATTGTCCATTTTGTGAACTTGGAATAAATTGAATTATCTGGTCAAAAAGTGAAACTTGAGAAACATAATGGGTCAAAAATAAGTCAAAGATGCAAGAAGTGGAAAAATCCATTACCTGCCAGTGGCTACCTGTAAGGGCTGCTTCCTGCCTTTTAAAATAAGAACCAACCCCAGTTCCCTGAGCTCGTCTCTTATTTGCCACAGCCAACTGGGATATCAGTAGCTCCGTTTCTTTTATTAGATTCACCCAAAGTGTCCAACCTGCAGATGGGTAAAAGCATGTTGCATTTTATCTATCTTGGGTCAAATGTGCCTAAATTTAATTAAAAAATTTAAAAGAAAAACAAACAAGCTGATTATATTCACCCAGAATGCCCAACCTCCAAAAGAGTTCTTCTATTAGAAGATTTAGATTATTATTGTAATAGAATTGTTCTTTTATCGTAATTAAAGACTGGGTTATTTTAAACTCGTTCTATAAAATAGTCCAAAAAAAACAATGTGAGGGCCAACCCGACTCGACCTGTTTCTACCAATTTAGACCCATCACCCAATCTGTCTGGGCCAAAGTACCTTTGTCTCTTCTTTCTTTCACGAACTTGTTTCCACTTTCTTTTCTTTGAATCAAGCCATCCTTGGTAATCCAGGTGTTTGTCTATATCTTCGATATCAACATCAATAGGTTGTGCTGATGACACCATTCGATCCCCAGTTTGACAAATATCAGGGTTTTCTTTGGAAGAAGCTCCTTGACCACTGGTCTTATGGTTAGTTTCATAAGAGCGTACAATAGGTCTAGGCCCAACACCAGAAGATTTTCCATTTCTCCCAAAATCCTCCAAATCCACAACTCTTTGTTCATTTGCTTCATGATTTTCTCCATTTGCATCATTTTCCAGGTAATCTTTCTTTATCTCGTTTACTGAACTAAAAAAATCACCTAGTTTTCTTTGCTTTATTTTGTCCTCTTTTTCACGAACCTTCTTGTACAACCAATCAGGATGAACTACTCTTGGAACAGGGTTTGAAACCTAGAAGAGAAAAAAACATTGAAGCATAACAGTTACATGCCAAAGAGATGAGATGCAATAACAGATCAAATGTTTATAAGAAACACTGTACCTTCTGCATTGCTGCGGGAATGGTAATGATTTTCTGTATGGCAGAGCTAAGCCGTTGTTTGTAATATGACCAATCAATAATGGATCGAATACCAAAATCCGACGAAATTTTGCACCACTTTTTCAAATAGAACTTCATAATTTCTGCAAATGAAACAAATAAGAATAGTGTACTTTTCAATTTCATGTTATTTCAAGTGTAACGGTCTAGTGTTTTACCTGCATCAGTTTCAAAAATAGCAACAGGTACAGCGCGTTCACTCACCGGGTTCCCCTGTTCTCATCAAAATTAACATTTGAACAATGGTAAGCTTTTAAATCAAAATAGAAAGAAAGTAAACACAAAAAAGAACTTAACTTTTTTAAGAGTCAAAATGAAGCATATATGAAAGAACAAAAATCAAGCAAGAATGCAAACTCTATTAACTGTATAATATCAAAGTCAGCCAACCTCAAGTACTCAACAATTATCTAGCTTATTTTATCTTTAGAACTTGTAATCGTATTATGTTTTTTTCCCTCACATAAATTACAAAAAATCAACTTTACGAATGTAAGAGAAAAACCCAAAGCTTATCGAAATTCTAATGTTTTGCAAGTAAAACAAACACATCCTAAAGTGAGCATTTTTAGCCAAATGAAATGCTTACCCGTGGTTCACATGCAACAACGTATTGGCAACGTAGGCCTTTATCTTTAACCATAGTATCACCAAGAAAATCGGCAAGACGTCTTGCTGTGGTTACTGCACATGATTTCTGTTGACCATAATCCGCTAAAGACTTGCTCATAGTGCTTGATTCCGATATGTAATCTAGCAACTCACTGTCTGCAATATCCTTTCCTTGATTCTAAGGTATTTGCTAATCAGTATAAATATATACACACACTTATACATATATACATACATACATACATATACATATTTCAGTTACTTCTTTTCATTTACGAAAGCAAAAAATGAACATAACAAAAACATAGAAGAAATATGGTTTACATACATCAAGAAGATCAAGCCAACGGTTTGCAACAGAAGCAACTACAGAATAACATTCCTCTAAGGTAGACCCGTGAAGAAATTTTTCAAAGAGCTCAGCCTGAAAGCATTAAGTATATAAAAAAGGTATGTGGAAATTGTCTTGAAGCACATGAAAGATAATTAACAAAAACAATTAAGTCAAACAAAATTGTTAGATGAAGATATTACTTGGAAAACTTTAATGAGCTTTAGTTCACCCCTCCTCTTTATCTCAAAACCTTTAAGCTCCGCAAGGGTACCGTCTTCATTAAACACAGCATACCGCTTCTTAAGTAAGATTCCTTCTTCTTTAGAAGCGGGAAGAATCATAGCCTACATTCATAAACGGTACAAGAAAGCCCAGGGAAAAATAATGACTGATTCAAATAACTGACAAAAATATGGTGTCACTTTTGGTAGAGGTGGCATATGGTCAAGTCAGGTAACCGGTCAAAAGTTCAAAACACTATAGTATTTTGAACAGGTTGGGACTGTTCCGAATTACCTTCTGCAAAAAATGAATCTTTTTATGTGTAATTAGGGTTTATGGGATTAAGTAATTTAAACTATTACAATAATAATCTAATTCTAAAGTTAAACAGTTTAGAAGAATTTATGCATTAGCAATACAGTTTGGATGACTTTCAACCATTTGACCGGTTTCCTGTTTAGCTAAAAAAAATTAGTCCAAATGGTTGACCTATTAAAGATAAAACATAACCCAAATCACTATAACTATAAGGACATGGCGGCAGTACCTCGCCACCTATTTAACTAAATAAAAATTTTCTACATGGTTGACCTATTAGAGATAAAACATAACTCAAATCTATAACTATAAGGACATGGGTTGAAAATACCTTGTATGGCCCGTCCACTTCAAATTCAATTGAGCATTCCTTGTGTGTGTCATATGTTCTGTTGATAGGATCTTTGAGAGTCTGATGAAAATAAGAAATGAGGACCATACAAGACATAACAAAAGTATAGAAGGCTTAAGATTAACAGACTATTGTATAAACTATAATAAAACTAGCCATAAAAACTGGACATACTATAAATGCCGAAAGAAAAAAGAAATAAATATAGGGTCCGTCGAACCTGATATTGGTCATTTGTGTTGTTTACCATCACATCAGCATTGAGCATAACACATGGATATGAAATTGTTAGCTTCTTCTTTGAGTCTCTGTAATGAAAAACTTATAAATGGTGAAAAACCACATCACCCCAAAAGTTATGTCACTTCAAAGTGAAATTCTACCTTGTTTTGAAGGTGAAATTCTCAGGAAATGACCCTGGCAAAGCACACCATATTCCATCTGTGTCTAATTCCAAAGGTCTTCCAATCTTTTTAACAAGTAAATGAGCGTTCTGGATTATTTTGGCTCCGGTATATGTAACAACTCCTGCCATTTCCATTGAATACCACCTCGCACCTCTGCAACAAAATCATCTTATTTGTGAATTAAATTGAAAATAGAAACAAAAGATGAGATTAAGTGAAAAGAACATACTTGCGCATGACATATCCATAGAAAGAATTGAGAATACATTTGTGAGCGAGTTGCAATGAATCATATAGAATCACCATATCCTACAATATTCATAAATAAACACCACCACTTAATACAGCAGAGGGTGGAATGCTAAAAAAACACATGTAGTAGAGATAAAGTTACTTGGGCTTCTTGAATCTTTATAGGATTTCCACTAGCTTTTGCTTCTGACAACTTTCCTTTCCATACTTTATTGAGCCCTTTGTATTCATATCTTCTATCACGAAAGCTTTAAACAACAACATAGCTTGTTATAGTATCATAATACATACACATAAAACAAAAATATAGATACAATAATGTTAAGTGTATAAAGCAGAAAAAAATTAATTAAACTCTTACCTTCTAACAGTATCAACATAAAATGGGTTTTCACGCATGCATATCCCAGCTTTTCGGATTTCAGTGATGGGCTTTTCGAGAACTCGCTTATATGCCTGTGGTAGGAGGAGAGAATGTTTTGATTAGAAGTGGAATATAAGCATGGTCAACTTGGTTTTAAAAAGCGCAAGGCACTCTGAAGCGTCTCGGTCTCAAAAGTGGAGTCAAGAGCTTCTCATACGCGAGACGTTCTTGTGCAGTCAAATAAGCTTTATGTAAAGCCAAAATTTGCATCTCTCTCATCTTTTTTATTGTTCACATATCAAATCAAACAATTCATAGTCTCTTAATTCTACTCTGACCTACTTTGACCCACATCTACAAGAAGTGCCGTCTTTAGAGCATGAAGCCTTTTTCTGCTTCACATCTCAGGCACGCAGGTTTTTTAAAGCCTTTACTGACATGTCAAATATGACTATAAAAATATTTTTCTTTTAAAACGAATAGTTTATATAGGATTTTTTGCATAAAAATCATATTGAGACTTTCGATCCATTACCTATTTAGCCCACACTTTATTTATTTTACACGTTTAGATTTCGACCCACTAGAAATCAAACACAACAAGAACCAGCCCATTGAGTTCAAATTGGCACCTATAGCTGTAATAGATGTATAATAAGGTAAGATTCTGATATACCTTTTGACAGTATTTCTTTAGACGTTCACTCAGCTTCAACTGTTGGTCCACTTTAGGCAGATCAATGAATAGTTTTGATTGAGGCCCATCAACAAACTCAGACTCAATTTGCCTCTTAATATGATAGTAATCACTGATATAAAGTTTTGAAATTAGTAAATTTCCATTAGAGGAAAGTAGCATGGAAGGGTAGAGTAAATTAAGGTACCTTCTCTTTGCTGTGTATGTTTCTCCACGCCAAACCCATTCAAGATTCCTAAGACAAGTTTTACCAGGACGGTTGAAATCACATGCAATGCAAACCTCATCCGTAACTATTGATGGTGGCTATCATTGCAAAAAAAAATTACAGTTTTTGTAAGTAAATAGACATACAGCCCTTCAAAAAGTTATCATAAGATGCAATTTAATTCCTTAAAAATGATTCATGTGCAAACCTGAAGTCTGTTTGTCAAAATAATGTTGGGATACATTGCAGCGACATCTAGATGATAAATAAGGGGGCATTCTTCTCGTGTAGGTTCATCTCGTAACGCTATAAGCTGCACAAGGTACAAAAAATAAGCAGTAGCAGGGGTAAATTGTTGATAGCTTCCGAAATGATTGCAGTTGTCGTGACATGCATTATATAATTTGAGCTTATCACCTGTACATACAGTTAACGTTTCATAGAGACTTCAAATGAACAATATAATACAAGATTGGCAATTAACTATTGAGATTCAATGTTCCGTGAAACTTTACGTTATTGCATAGCCTTGTCACAAACTCACAACAGAAGGGGAAAAAAGAAAGAAAAAAAAACGTTCTAACAATACCTTCTCCATAATAGCATTTTTCACTTCATCGTAGTTTGAAACGGAATGAACGCCGTCCATCTTACCCTCCACTTTAATAGCAAATTCAAGGTCACGGTCAAGATTTTCAATAAGTTGCTGCAAAAGAAGACATAAATCAAACTTCTTGAAAAAAAATAACATTCAAGTCTTGCACAACCTTTTTTATTAATTAAATAAAAAGACTCCATCTTCAACTTTGTATTTGCTAGATAAAATAATAAGAGTGACAGTAACTACTACAATGTAACCAGGTATGATAAGCTTCATACATTCTAAGTTCCAAATGATGCTAATACTTGGGAATATAAAAAAATGAAGAAAATATTAGTACAACAATGAAGCAAGAAGTACTGTTATACCTAAATTAGTATCAAAACATGGTACTGATGTTTAAAACGTCTTATACACAAGGTGGCAGAAAAAGAGGGCATGTGTCAAAAAAGGTTCACGTTGAAACAAATCAAAATTGACCCATTCATAAGTAAATAGGTCAAAATTGCCATATCTACTCCAAAACATAACTGGCCAGTATGTTCAAGAAAATCAATAGCATTACCTTGAAAGCAGAGGGATCAAGTTTAAAACTAGTTGGGAGGTCAGATCTGAAAACACCAGTTTCCAGGCACTCCACATGGCCACCAATGTATGTCTCGCTCTCAAGAAGGCGATTATTATAAAACTTTTCTGGTTCAGCTTGGTGCTTATTAGGACATATAACATTTGCGTTGTATGCCTACATGTATATTAAAGAGCAAAACATTAGGTTAGAAGTTAAAATTTGGGTGTACTGAACAAGTGAAAATTCAAACCACACACCTGGACCATGAGAAGCATTTCACAAAGGGTCCCACTTCCTTTACGCAACACTTCATCAGGAGTCATTGGTAT
>JBCNJP010000007.1:11651767-11711123 GCA_039602395.1 Deinandra increscens subsp. villosa | reverse complement strand
CAACCCCTTAATCTGACCCATGTAACATGCGAGCTGATCCACAGGGCTGCATCATATACGATAACAAATCAACGAACTATGAATTGAACATAAACCTATACATCTAATGTAATACACCATACATACAAAAACTAAACAGCCTAAGTTACTAAATGAGCAACCACAAACATACAAGTATAATATAAATCATAATTAAAGTGCAACAGCACCTATAAAAATAGCTCTGTGTGTATTTCTATATCACTGAGTTACAGTGGCAATTACATGGTCATTAATAACTTATAACACTTGTATGGAGAGACTATTAATTTGCATAGTGTAGATATCTACATGAATACATAACGAAGAATGAAATATGTGAGAACAAAACAAAGAATTCAGAAAAACAAGGAAAAGCAGAGCCGAAATGCAACCGATTCGGACACTAAGATGGTGTTTGGTTCATGGAATTTAATGGAATTAGAATTAATAATTTTTCCTTTCAGGATTGTTCTTAATTAGGTAAATTAAGAATTTGAAATGCAATGAATTCCTTTAATCAATGAAATTTGAGACCATTAATTTTCCTTCATTAAAGTGAAGAATTTCTAAGGAACGTTAAAATAGTACTAAATTCCATTGATTAAAGGAATTCATTGCATTTTAAATTCTTCTTTACCCAATCAAGAACAATTTTAAAAGGAAAAAATATCAATTTCAATTCCATGAACTAAACGCCACCTAAGTACTTGATAAGCCATAAATCCTCAGTATTTCCTCTCCAGTTAGAGCTAAAATTTGTATAGCAGCATGTAAGTCACCTTATGGAATTGATTAGCCATTCTCAAATCAAACATGTAAAAAAAATCGGTGGTTTCCCCACACGGCGCGGTGGAAATGTATATATACAAATGAAAAACCACAAGGAAGGTGACTAAAAATATATATATTTTTTAAAACTAAAGAGAGGAGTAAAGAAGTGGTTGGTGTAACAAAGGTGGTAAAAAAGAAGTGCAAAAATAGAGTATAAAGGAGTAAATATATCAATAATAATAGGAAAAATAATGTTATGATGGATACATGTGTAACATAAAATCTAACAATATAAAGTTTTACATAATTCAAGATGGGTTACCTCTATTCTTACTTGAATCTAAACTTATTCAGAATTTTTCTTCCTAATTTAATTCTAGAATCCAAGAGACACATTCTTTGAGTAATTCAAACTTTTGATTCACAGCTATATTCAACAATACTTGCATTTTGTCTTTAAATACAGTGGGATTTTCCGTGAGAGCAAAAGATCCAGCACACACACAATGCTCTGCCAAATGCGCACCTTTAATCTGCCTGCATTTTAAGCAAACCAAGTCCTGAAGATGATAACTCCGCTCCCGTTGCCGCGCTATTTGAAGAAGACGGTTTTCCATCTTCTCGCGGTTGTAAGGCTGACCGCATTGCGGATCACTACACCTCCATTCTTGAGTTAGTAAAGCACTATTCTCGAGCAAATCTATGTCTCTACACTCATTGCAGTAGCTGCCAAAATGGGAAATTCAAATTAGAAACACCAAGAGAGTACACACAAACAAGCCAGGCTATTCATTGGTACAGATATCCTAGGAAACCACAAAGGATTTGTATATATTGACTGTGTATAATGAAGTTAAAATGAGACGTATCGATAAAATAGAATGATAAGGACGGGGAACAAAGAAGAGAAACAGAGGAGTTGGTAATGTCAATCTAATCATTTGTAGATATGAACTATACTCGAAGATCCCCTTGGAACAAACTTTTTCATGCACAAAATGAAAAACTTCTAGGTGCATTATATGCCCATGGAAAATGGAATTGGCAACTTCCAACCTTTGGAGATACAACAAGATTTATAAGGTTTTATGCATTAAAGGTACTCCTTTGAGTTTTGACCCATATCTAACATGTTTCCCTTTAAGGCTGAGTTTTTCTGTGTACACACTTTTGAGATAAAACAAAACGATCCACATATGCATCTTATGTTTGCTTGTTATTGAAATGGCCAAGGCTGATTGTACAATTTACTGATGAGAACTAATGACCATGCTAATAACTAAGCTAACATGTAAAAAAAGTGTGTTGTTCTAATTCTGCAAAAAAAATGAAGGAAATGCTTTTGTTATGTATGTTACCTGCAAAACACGTTTGGTAGAGTAAATGAAATTGAACGCTTTTGAAACTGTGCCTCTGGAGCAAACTCCTTTACATGCACTAATTTTAACAGATTCCTCTTCATTATCTGCAGTTTGTTTTAAAAGATTAAAGAAACAATAACATTTATATATAAAATAATAATGATAAGGTGGCCCATATAAAAGAACTTGAACAAATCCATACCCGAATATCATCCTCCACATTCTGGTCGAGTTGAAGTGCAGCACACACGCGTATAATAAATTCAAGTGCATGAGATTTGCATTTGGAAACTATTTTCAATAAGTTGCGTGTGAAGTGAGGTACAATCTGTAAAATAAAAAATACAAGTTCATTATTTAGGTATACCAAGATACACATAATTCCCACCATAACTAAATTTATTATTTTAACTTTGACCTGCTCCTCTTCAAGGTGTTCAGTAATGGATAACTGGAATACTTCACCAGCAGCAGGTGCAGTAATTGTTAGAGTGCATTCATCATCATCCCTAACATTTTCTCTTTTACTCGCTTGATCTTGTGTAACTTTCCATGAGAGGTATAAAAACTTGGAGACTATCAAAATAAGGTAATCCTATAAAATAAAAAAGGATAAGTGGTATTAACTAACAATCATGTAATAGTAAAAAATTTGCATGTTAATGAAAAGAAAAAATGCCAGTTACCCGAGTGTCTTTAGGCAGGCTTTCTGCAATATTCCATTGGGCCACTATATCCACTTGCAAACCATCGTTTGTTTGATTTATAGCTCGAATTCCACCATAGTTGTACTGTAATATTAAGGTAAAAATGGTAACTTCTCATTCCACTCAAATGACAGGAGTATCAGAAGTTTATATGAAGATACAAATTGGCTAACCTGATCCATGAACAGCAGTGAATGCCAGAATTGTGTGGTTTCAAGCTCAATCCACTCAAATAAGTTGCTAAAAAAACCAAAAAAAAAACAAAATTATAAATATTGCTTTAAACAATAAATATGCAAAGTACCAACCTTTCTCGTAGAGTTTCCTTCAAAGTCTCACAGTAAGCTTGGGCAGCAGATAAGTCTGGTTTTCCAGTGTCAAGTATCACTTTAGAATAATTGGCGAATATAATTGTGGCACCAGATTTTCTAAATTTAGCTAGCAGTTGTGCAAACATCTTTTGCATGACCTTGTGAAGCATTCGAAAAAGAGCTGGATCATGAAGTTTTGACTGTGGACTGAATCACAAAACAAAATAATCAAAAGAGAAATATAAATAGGCACACCTTAACTCTAACCCAGGGAAAGAGAGCTCTCTTCCAGAGAGACCCTCGGCTCCAAAGCAAACAAGGACAAACAAAACAGTACTAGAACTATATGTAGTCAACAAGCAGAAGCAGTAAATACCTGCAGAGCCATCTGTATAAATGTTGCAACAAATGATCAGCAAATATATTATTCGATAACGCATCAGCAACACATCTCTTAATCAATTGTCGAAGAACGCAAAATGCGGCAAAACATTGTGTGTCCTCATCCAATGGAAGATGTGATCCGGAAGTCAAATCATGGTCAAACCCTAATAGCAGGGCATTAACAGCAAGATTATGAATCTGCATGCATTAGGAAATTACTTACAAATCTTGGACATATATATTTATATTGAAATTTACATTAACAAAATTAAAGACCTTTAGCTCCACTGTGACTTTTCGATAAGCACCCTCACAAATAAGAATAGGTTGATTGACCTGTTTCGGGAAGAAACAATACAATTTAGATTATTAAAGAGCACAATATTTTCATGGTTTATGTAATTCTGACACAGACCTCATCAAAGTAGCAGGTTTCTTCTTCATTATCCCCTCCAAGGTCTGGATTTCCATCATCTGATACCCAGAGCATCTGCAAAATGTTATAAAGAACTCAAGGTAAACTAATGAATCTACCTCTATACAATATAGACAGTTAAAAAGTTCAAAAGCCTCTAGGCATCTTAAATTATTGTATTTAAAAGAAGCCATATCATTTGTTTCTTAATACTTTGTAATAATACTCAATACATTTGTTATTTACAAAAAGTAAAATGGAGAAAAAAGTGCTAGCGGGCCATCCCAAACCAACCCGTTTGATCAGCAAATAAAAATCTACGAGTTTTGACCCATTGCCCAGCTCGCCCGTTTTGCCACCTCTAATTACTAATCATGAGATTGCATAATAATGAACCATAAACAACCTGTTCCCGGTCACGTAGTGCTCTTGCAAAAAAGATATCTGCGGTCTGTATACTCCAATCTGATTCAATATTGCCTAATGGAACCTGTTTAGATTGAATAATCATAAACTCATGAACAAAAAAATCGAAATACAAACTACATACAGTCATGAATTAAAGATTACATGGGAATATCTGGAAAGAGAAATTCTTTCATTTAACCAACGGGATGATGTGGCACAACGATGCATCCCAAATTTTGCCGCTACAATCTGCCAGCCAAGAGCCTACACAGAACAAGAGAGTATAACTCACTAACCTGTATCGAAAAATAAGGCGAGCTCGTCAGTGAAAGCAGCTTGTAACACTAGTCAGTTACCTGATATTTAAAATCACGAGACGGAATGTTCACACAAGGAAAATCGTCTAGTGCCCGTATACCCACCTTCATTAAGTCAACATCCGGGCACTCAATTACGGCAATCGCAGGCCCATGAAGTTGAGATCTGTGAATCAGTTAAAAGTGAGAACTTAAGCAGCATGCTTTAGCATAATTCTTTCTTTTTTTATTATTTTTAAAAACTTTCATGATGATACTTGTGACCCATTTACTGGGGAGTGGGTCAATTTGGGTCATGGTCTAATCGCATGCATGCCAAAAATAAATAATTTATATATCTAAGGAGGGAACAGATCGAACGGGTTGAAAGTATCCGCAAGTCTATTTTTAAGGCACAAAACCTCTTAAACCGTCTTCAAGATTTTAGATTAATAGTGCAATAACTTTGTATTTGTAATTAAATTAACATCATGATAATCTTTTTTTTAAACAGAAAGAAAATAAATGTTTACAGGTTTAGTGATAATATATAAAAAATGGAATACCTGAAATCACTAACTACTCTTTGTAAGATTTTCTCAGCATCCTTGGGGTTTGCCACATAGTCTACCTGAATATTTCCACACATGACAGCTTAAAATAAAACTTGTTCCAGAAAGAAAGAAAAAGAGAGCATTTGACTCAACAAAGTCAGACCAAGACCTTAAAAGTGAAAGCATCTCTAGGCATGGGGGGTTCGATTGATAAAGCTTGGCAAGCTTCACGGAATTGTTTCTCTAAAATATGTGGTGATAACTCTTTATTCTGGAAAGGATTGACCATTACTGCATGGATGATTGACCGTGAAGGAAAATATACAAGATAAATACCCCGTACTTCAAAGATGCTGAAAAGAGAAACAAAAAAATTACAAATATAATAAAAAAAATTATGTATGCCAATTGGCAAACAAACAAAATATTTTTTAAAAAAAAACTACAACTTGCCTATGATATAAGAAAAAGTAACAAATGGATGATTCTAAATAAGAGCATTCAGTAGTAGTTTTCATATGCAATTCATTTAAACTCCATCCGTCTTTTGCATTCCGTTTCTTTGCTGATTTATCCACTTTACAAACACATCCCATCTGAACGATGGAGTTGAAATACAATCCTACTTTTGTTTCATATATCCCCTGAAATGTAATTGGACAAACGCTTTTGGAGAGTTTCTAATCATTAATAATAGAGTGACATCAATCGCATCTCTGGTGATATTAAAATATACTGACCTCCACCTCAGGATCGGCAAGGTGAGCAGCAAGTTTCCTGCTTTCTGTCCTAAACTGATCTTCATCAGTTATGACCTATAAAATGTACTAATCAATAAGCATCATATATTAATAAATCGATCATACTTCTACATTTAATTACAATCAACATACCTCAATTAAGTTATGGCGATTGTGGCCATGAGGAAGATTCTTGTTCACAAGTCTTCCAGGAAATTCTTCAGTCACTGGAGCTTTATAATTTATGTAAAATACTCTGGGAACATTAATAGGAACTTTATGCATTGTTCCATCCACAACAACCCAGGCAAAAAATTGTCCATTTTGTGAACTTGGAATAAATTGAATTATCTGGTCAAAAAGTGAAACTTGAGAAACATAATGGGTCAAAAATAAGTCAAAGATGCAAGAAGTGGAAAAATCCATTACCTGCCAGTGGCTACCTGTAAGGGCTGCTTCCTGCCTTTTAAAATAAGAACCAACCCCAGTTCCCTGAGCTCGTCTCTTATTTGACACACCAACTGGGATATCAGTAGCTCCGTTTCTTTTATTAGATTCACCCAAAGTGTCCAACCTGCAGATGGGTAAAAGCATGTTGCATTTTATCTATCTTGGGTCAAATGTGCCTAAATTTACTTAAAAAATTTAAAAGAAAAACAAACAAGCTGATTATATTCACCCAGAATGCCCAACCTCCAAAGGAGTTCTTCTATTAGAAGATTTAGATTATTATTGTAATAGAATTGTTCTTTTATCGTAACTTAAGGACTGGTTATTTTAAACTCGTTCTATAAAATAGTCCAAAAAAAACAATGTGAGGGCCAACCCGACTCGACCTGTTTCTTACCAATTTAGACCCATTACCCAATCTGTCTGGGCCAAAGTACCTTTGTCTCTTCTTTCTTTCACGAACTTGTTTCCACTTTCTTTTCTTTGAATCAAGCCATCCTTGGTAATCCAGGTGTTTGTCTATATCTTCGATATCAACATCAATAGGTTGTGCTGATGACACCATTCGATCCCCAGTTTGACAAATATCATGGTTTTCTTTGGAAGAAGCTCCTTGACCACTGGTCTTATGGTTAGTTTCATAAGAGCGTACAATAGGTCTAGGCCCAACACCAGAAGATTTTCCATTTCTCCCAAAATCCTCCAAATCCACAACTCTTTGTTCATTTGCTTCATGATTTTCTCCACTTGCATCATTTTCCAGGTAATCTTTCTTTATCTCGTTTACTGAACTAAAAAAATCACCTAGTTTTCTTTGCTTTATTTTGTCCTCTTTTTCACGAACCTTCTTGTACAACCAATCAGGATGAACTACTCTTGGAACAGGGTTTGAAACCTAGAAGAGAAAAAAACATTGAAGCATAACAGTTACATGCCAAAGAGATGAGATGCAATATCAGATCAAATGTTTATAAGAAACACTGTACCTTCTGCATTGCTGCGGGAATGGTAATGATTTTCTGTATGGCAGAGCTAAGCCGTTGTTTGTAATATGACCAATCAATAATGGATCGAATACCAAAATCCGACGAAATTTTGCACCACTTTTTCAAATAGAACTTCATAATTTCTGCAAATGAAACAAATAAGAATAGTGTACTTTTCAATTTCATGTTATTTCAAGTGTAACGGTCTAGTGTTTTACCTGCATCAGTTTCAAAAATAGCAACAGGTACAGCGCGTTCACTCACCGGGTTCCCCTGTTCTCATCAAAATTAACATTTGAACAATGGTAAGCTTTTAAATCAAAATAGAAAGAAAGTAAACACAAAAAAGAACTTAACTTTTTTAAGAGTCAAAATGAAGCATATATGAAAGAACAAAAATCAAGCAAGAATGCAAACTCTATTAACTGTATAATATCAAAGTCAGCCAACCTCAAGTACTCAACAATTATCTAGCTTATTTTATCTTTAGAACTTGTAATCGTATTATGTTTTTTCCCCTCACATAAATTACAAAAAATCAACTTTACAAATGTAAGAGAAAAACCCAAAGCTTATCGAAATTCTAATGTTTTGCAAGTAAAACAAACACATCCTAAAGTGAGCATTTTTAGCCAAATGAAATGCTTACCCGTGGTTCACATGCAACAACGTACTGGCAACGTAGGCCTTTATCTTTAACCATAGTATCACCAAGAAAATCGGCAAGACGTCTTGCTGTGGTTACTGCACATGATTTCTGTTGACCATAATCCGCTAAAGACTTGCTCATAGTGCTTGATTCCGATATGTAATCTAGCAACTCACTGTCTGCAATATCCTTTCCTTGATTCTAAGGTATTTGCTAATCAGTATAAATATATACACACACTTATACATATATACATACATACATATACATATTTCAGTTACTTCTTTTCATTTACGAAAGCAAAAAATGAACATAACAAAAACATAGAAGAAATATGGTTTACATACATCAAGAAGATCAAGCCAACGGTTTGCAACAGAAGCAACTACAGAATAACATTCCTCTAAGGTAGACCCGTGAAGAAATTTTTCAAAGAGCTCAGCCTGAAAGCATTAAGTATATAAAAAAGGTATGTGGAAAATGTCTTGAAGCACATGAAAGATAATTAACAAAAACAATTAAGTCAAACAAAATTGTTAGATGAAGATATTACTTGGAAAACTTTAATGAGCTTTAGTTCACCCCTCCTCTTTATCTCAAAACCTTTAAGCTCCGCAAGGGTACCGTCTTCATTAAACACAGCATACCGCTTCTTAAGTAAGATTCCTTCTTCTTTAGAAGCGGGAAGAATCATAGCCTACATTCATAAACGGTACAAGAAAGCCCAGGGAAAAATAATGACTGATTCAAATAACTGACAAAAATATGGTGTCACTTTTGGTAGAGGTGGCATATGGTCAAGTCAGGTAACCGGTCAAAAGTCAAAACACTATAGTATTTTGAACTAGGTTGGGACTGTTCCGAATTACCTTCTGCAAAAAATGAATCTTTTTATGTGTAATTAGGGTTTATGGGATTAAGTAATTTAAACTATTACAATAATAATCTAATTCTAAAGTTAAACAGTTTAGAAGAATTTATGCATTAGCAATACAGTTTGGATGACTTTCAACCATTTGACCGGTTTCCTGTTTAGCTAAAAAAAATTAGTCCAAATGGTTGACCTATTAAAGATAAAACATAACCCAAATCACTATAACTATAAGGACATGGCGGCAGTACCTCGCCACCTATTTAACTAAATAAAAATTTTCTACATGGTTGACCTATTAGAGATAAAACATAACTCAAATCTATAACTATAAGGACATGGGTTGAAAATACCTTGTATGGCCCGTCCACTTCAAATTCAATTGAGCATTCCTTGTGTGTGTCATATGTTCTGTTGATAGGATCTTTGAGAGTCTGATGAAAATAAGAAATGAGGACCATACAAGACATAACAAAAGTATAGAAGGCTTAAGATTAACAGACTATTGTATAAACTATAATAAAACTAGCCATAAAAACTGGACATACTATAAATGCCGAAAGAAAAAAGAAATAAATATAGGGTCCGTCGAACCTGATATTGGTCATTTGTGTTGTTTACCATCACATCAGCATTGAGCATAACACATGGATATGAAATTGTTAGCTTCTTCTTTGAGTCTCTGTAATGAAAAACTTATAAATGGTGAAAAACCACATCACCCCAAAAGTTATGTCACTTCAAAGTGAAATTCTACCTTGTTTTGAAGGTGAAATTCTCAGGAAATGACCCTGGCAAAGCACACCATATTCCATCTGTGTCTAATTCCAAAGGTCTTCCAATCTTTTTAACAAGTAAATGAGCGTTCTGGATTATTTTGGCTCCGGTATATGTAACAACTCCTGCCATTTCCATTGAATACCACCTCGCACCTCTGCAACAAAATCATCTTATTTGTGAATTAAATTGAAAATAGAAACAAAAGATGAGATTAAGTGAAAAGAACATACTTGCGCATGACATATCCATAGAAAGAATTGAGAATACATTTGTGAGCGAGTTGCAATGAATCATATAGAATCACCATATCCTACAATATTCATAAATAAACACCACCACTTAATACAGCAGAGGGTGGAATGCTAAAAAAACACATGTAGTAGAGATAAAGTTACTTGGGCTTCTTGAATCTTTATAGGATTTCCACTAGCTTTTGCTTCTGACAACTTTCCTTTCCATACTTTATTGAGCCCTTTGTATTCATATCTTCTATCACGAAAGCTTTAAACAACAACATAGCTTGTTATAGTATCATAATACATACACATAAAACAAAAATATAGATACAATAATGTTAAGTGTATAAAGCAGAAAAAAATTAATTAAACTCTTACCTTCTAACAGTATCAACATAAAATGGGTTTTCACGCATGCATATCCCAGCTTTTCGGATTTCAGTGATGGGCTTTTCGAGAACTCGCTTATATGCCTGTGGTAGGAGGAGAGAATGTTTTGATTAGAAGTGGAATATAAGCATGGTCAACTTGGTTTTAAAAAGCGCAAGGCACTCTGAAGCGTCTCGGTCTCAAAAGTGGAGTCAAGAGCTTCTCATACGCGAGACGTTCTTGTGCAGTCAAATAAGCTTTATGTAAAGCCAAAATTTGCATCTCTCTCATCTTTTTTATTGTTCACATATCAAATCAAACAATTCATAGTCTCTTAATTCTACTCTGACCTACTTTGACCCACATCTACAAGAAGTGCCGTCTTTAGAGCATGAAGCCTTTTTCTGCTTCACATCTCAGGCACGCAGGTTTTTTAAAGCCTTTACTGACATGTCAAATATGACTATAAAAATATTTTTCTTTTAAAACGAATAGTTTATATAGGATTTTTTGCATAAAAATCATATTGAGACTTTCGATCCATTACCTATTTAGCCCACACTTTATTTATTTTACACGTTTAGATTTCGACCCACTAGAAATCAAACACAACAAGAACCAGCCCATTGAGTTCAAATTGGCACCTATAGCTGTAATAGATGTATAATAAGGTAAGATTCTGATATACCTTTTGACAGTATTTCTTTAGACGTTCACTCAGCTTCAACTGTTGGTCCACTTTAGGCAGATCAATGAATAGTTTTGATTGAGGCCCATCAACAAACTCAGACTCAATTTGCCTCTTAATATGATAGTAATCACTGATATAAAGTTTTGAAATTAGTAAATTTCCATTAGAGGAAAGTAGCATGGAAGGGTAGAGTAAATTAAGGTACCTTCTCTTTGCTGTGTATGTTTCTCCACGCCAAACCCATTCAAGATTCCTAAGACAAGTTTTACCAGGACGGTTGAAATCACATGCAATGCAAACCTCATCCGTAACTATTGATGGTGGCTATCATTGCAAAAAAAAAATTACAGTTTTTGTAAGTAAATAGCATACAGCATTACAGCCCTTCAAAAAGTTATCATAAGATGCAATTTAATTCCTTAAAAATGATTCATGTGCAAACCTGAAGTCTGTTTGTCAAAATAATGTTGGGATACATTGCAGCGACATCTAGATGATAAATAAGGGGGCATTCTTCTCGTGTAGGTTCATCTCGTAACGCTATAAGCTGCACAAGGTACAAAAAATAAGCAGTAGCAGGGGTAAATTGTTGATAGCTTCCGAAATGATTGCAGTTGTCGTGACATGCATTATATAATTTGAGCTTATCACCTGTACATACAGTTAACGTTTCATAGAGACTTCAAATGAACAATATAATACAAGATTGGCAATTAACTATTGAGATTCAATGTTCCGTGAAACTTTACGTTATTGCATAGCCTTGTCACAAACTCACAACAGAAGGGGAAAAAAGAAAGAAAAAAAAACGTTCTAACAATACCTTCTCCATAATAGCATTTTTCACTTCATCGTAGTTTGAAACGGAATGAACGCCGTCCATCTTACCCTCCACTTTAATAGCAAATTCAAGGTCACGGTCAAGATTTTCAATAAGTTGCTGCAAAAGAAGACATAAATCAAACTTCTTGAAAAAAAATAACATTCAAGTCTTGCACAACCTTTTTTATTAATTAAATAAAAAGACTCCATCTTCAACTTTGTATTTGCTAGATAAAATAATAAGAGTGACAGTAACTACTACAATGTAACCAGGTATGATAAGCTTCATACATTCTAAGTTCCAAATGATGCTAATACTTGGGAATATAAAAAAGTGAAGAAAATATTAGTACAACAATGAAGCAAGAAGTACTGTTATACCTAAATTAGTATCAAAACATGGTACTGATGTTTAAAACGTCTTATACACAAGGTGGCAGAAAAAGAGGGCATGTGTCAAAAAAGGTTCACGTTGAAACAAATCAAAATTGACCCATTCATAAGTAAATAGGTCAAAATTGCCATATCTACTCCAAAACATAACTGGCCAGTATGTTCAAGAAAATCAATAGCATTACCTTGAAAGCAGAGGGATCAAGTTTAAAACTAGTTGGGAGGTCAGATCTGAAAACACCAGTTTCCAGGCACTCCACATGGCCACCAATGTATGTCTCGCTCTCAAGAAGGCGATTATTATAAAACTTTTCTGGTTCAGCTTGGTGCTTATTAGGACATATAACATTTGCGTTGTATGCCTACATGTATATTAAAGAGCAAAACATTAGGTTAGAAGTTAAAATTTGGGTGTACTGAACAAGTGAAAATTCAAACCACACACCTGGACCATGAGAAGCATTTCACAAAGGGTCCCACTTCCTTTACGCAACACTTCATCAGGAGTCATTGGTATTATAGTTGCAAGGGAGAATATAAAGGGGTGAACATAAGTCATATACAAGTAGTATGTTGACACAGCATCAGATACTGAATAGGATGCCATCATCTGAAATAATAGAGTTTTCCAAATATAAACATATAAGAATCGTTCTAAATAACTTAAAAGTTCTCTCAAAAATTAGCAATCTTATTAATGATAACAAGATCATTTCTAGTTTTCTACAAATTGTGTACCTGAGGTTTTTCCATTGCGAAACGAACCATATCTTCTGGATTTACTTCCAGTGGATCATAACCCAGCTTGGCTTTAGTGACAGCCTGATATCATAATGGAGAAAGGTATATTAACGCCTAACAACATATCTCCATATGAACACATAAATACACAAATATATAGTGTATCTATGTATGTATACTATATAAAGACTTGTGTGGTTCTGCTAAATAATTATTGGTTGTTTGCATTTAAATACTTGACTTTTCACATTGGTCTTTTTGAATTTGAATTTTCCCTAAAGTTTTATCAGTTGTTACTTCTGTTAAACTTACTTAAGGTTTTGCAAGGTTTTTTCAATTAGGTAATTGTAAACTTTCATTGCTTGGATAAACTCGAAAGTGAATTTGCAACATATTTGGGTATGGAATTCAAGTACCTATAAAAGAAAACGGTAACACTAAATACAAACCTTCAAACCATGGCTCCCTTGAGGTAGATAACTATCACGTTTGACCCACGCAAAACAATCCAAATGGCATGCAAATTTAGCACGACAATCACCTTGGATTTTGTCACACTGAAACCCTAGCTCCTATAGACGAAAAAGATTAAGTAATACTAATGATAATAACTATATAAAACACCATCTTCAACTATAATACACAAAAGTATGAAGCATACATCAATCATTCTCATCCCATGATGAGCTGCCCTGTTTTCCATGAACGGCCAATCAAAAAAGTCTCCATTGTATGTGACATAAATACCAGGCTTCACCTCTCTCATATGAGAAAACCACAACTTGATCAGTTCTTCCTGCATGAATATGTAAATTGAATCGCTAAACTCTAAAGCATGAATTTAATTGTTAATAAATATTGAGAAATCACACCTCATTCTTCACATTTGTCACTTTAAAGTGTCCTTCAAATTCAGGCTTTGGAGTATATTCCAGATCCTCTATATCTTCACCAACACACTGAAAGCAAATGCAAATGGTCCTACTTACCCCCCTCAAGAAACAATAACAGTATACAAACAATGAACCTGAAGCATCACAAAATCAAAGAAAGTGATGTATTCACCTCCTTATTAATAATCAGATATCCTCGACCATCAACCATGTATGAGATCATCATAACTAAATCATACTCGGCATCCGGAAACTTCAAAGGAAGCTTTGTGGTTTCTATATCAAATGCACAAACATGAACTTCAGCACGTTGGAGAAGATCATGCCTCCTTTCCAAAGTAACTCCGTCACTTGACACGTTAACATCATACCACAGCCCGGATCTAATATCTGACAAGTATGATTTGAGAGTGAAAGAAAGTGAGATATGCAGTATTCACAATTTAACTATATGAAATACAAGCACTTAGAATAGAATGAAAAACATGTGTATATGTACGTATATATATATATGTATGTAAGCATGTTTATCACCATTGTCAATGGCAAAGCGGACATGGTAAGGCACGTCATACTCCCTTAGATCAGTAATGCAGTCTATAAAATCTTGAAATCGCTCTTTGCTGTAAACTCAAGAACCAAAATCATGTCATAACCGGAGCAGTTACTTATTTAAACAGAAAACTAGAGATATTTTAATAGATACAAAAGTACATATTAAAGTGCATACCTTTTTCCTGATGCATATAAGGACTCATATGCCTCTGCAGCATTAGAGTTTTCTTTATTTCTTTCAACCACATGCATCAGGTCACTCTTTACTTGCATCAGTTGTTGTACAGTGTGAAACGATATCTTTAAGTAAGTTTTTTGTAGTCCAGAAAGATGGTTTTTCTGTAATTGTAATCATACAAGTTAATTTGCAGTTCGACATATAATTGTGCTGTGACTGGTAGAATTACGGAAAAAAACAGGTAAGAATCATAACATAATGACTTACAAGATCTAGGTCCTCTTTCTCCACTATTTGGATGTCTGCAATTTGCCCTTGGTATTTTCTTCTTAAATATGCATCAACATCCATTTCCATCTTATCCTAAAAGTTTTAACAACAATACCTTCAGTAAACTTAGTTATATAGGATAGCAAATTAACCTATAAACACAACATAATTCACTAAGATCATCCAATCTCCATATAAGCATACCTTTGTAGCAGCATAAAAATAAGGTCTGAATTTGTACTTGACTTTAAACGTCGAACCATCCTTAAATCAAAATCATATCAAGTATGAATTTGTAAATATCACTTCCATAGTTCCATAGTTCCATAACACAACGAAATCAATTCTAACTAATTATTCATAATAACTCACCTGGCAAACGAAATACAGATCGACACAACTATACACGTTCTGCGTATCCTGATCCTCCCATGACGACTGCATAAAAACGAAATCAAGTCAACGAGATCTAACGAAACGTCAACTGAAATTAGGTTTTAGAGCAATTGAACTGTACAAACTTACAGTTGTAAATGTGAGAAGCCATCCGAGACGCTTTTCGCCTTCGTTGAATACATCAAAACCGAACTTTGACTCGAGCTTTTCGTCGGCTGAGAGAATGAGCTTCTGCTTCTTGGAGATTTTTGTGCCGCTACGATCAACTCTTCTTCGATTATCGTCCTTCATTTTTGCAGGATTGTAATCTCTGGTTGAATGGAGATCTCGATTGGCTAGGAAATAAAACCCTACAGATAAAGATGGATTTGGGGGCGGGGAGGGGAGATGGGGGCTATGAATGTTTTCCCGCCCAATGAATAGTGAAGGTACCGTGAATAAATGAATGTTTATATTTTTTCTTTTGGAACGGCAAAGTTGCAAGTTTATCTGAAAATGTTTATTTTAAAATTGCAAGTTTATAAATGGTAAATTAGATTTTTATAATCCAAATCATGATTTTTATATGACATTCAAACTATCATTTTTGGTCAATTGCAAATTGCCGTCTCAATTTTTATTTTTATTGTTAAAAGCAAAATAAGTAGCATAAACATTATACATTTATAATTAATTTTTGTCTCGTAATGATAACTTTGAACAAAATAAGAAAACTAAAAAGCAATAATAATTCAGAATCAAATGTAAATTAAGTCTAAACGTATGATTATTACGTTACTAAAATTATGTTAGACGAATTTACCCATTACATAATCAAGTCATAAGCTAAATATGTTACATTTGAATAATAATAATAATAATAATAGTAACAATAATAATAAAGCTTTTACGTAGTCGTCATGTGGCCCAATAAGAAGCGAATACTATTTTCATGAGCTTGGAAATGTTAAAAGTTTGATATACCAAGTCGTCTAACCAAATATAATTGTAAATGTTGTTCAAAAAATAAAAGTAATTTTTCTAAATCGCGTTGGAAACTTTCCCAACATCTTAATTATCCGAGTGAGATTTCTGAAACGGGATTTCAGCCGTCCATACTGGATTTGACATTCCATGATTGAATCACCCAGAAACATCATAAAGGAGGAGTCCAACCACTTGAAAAAAAAATATCCCTAAAGTTAGATTCTAAAATTAAGAAATTAAGGGTGCGTTTAGTTGTGAAAAATGTTTTCTAGTTTTCCATTTATAACTTTTATAAAATGGAAGGGGTTTTCCATTTCTAGAAAACACATGAAACATTTTGAGAACGCATTCAAAACTGAAAGATGGAATTTCCATTTTTATGCAGTCTAAGGATGAACGAATGAAGATCGAAAGATGAATGATTGATGGTCGAACTTCGAAGAACTGCTCAACGAAAGATGGTGGCTGAAACGTCAAACAGTCTGAGGATGAAGGTCGAGTTGGCGTCGGCCGATGGAATTTCCAAGCCTCAAATCACCCCCATCTAGTCCTTTTGAATCTCTGTCCATACCCCTAGATTCCGATCAGTTGTTGTCGCCACCGCCCCTGATTCATTTTTCGGCCGGATAACTATCGCCATGTGGTCTCTTTCTTACGTCGTGGGTTGGTGAACCGCCGCCCCTATGTCTGTTCCACTTTCAAAAAATAAAAGGAAATATATTAACAATTTTCTGTGTATACATTCGAGTGGTTGGAGAACAGGGGAAATGGATGAAGAAGAAAAAGGAATTGGGGGCGTAGGATTGATAAGAAAGATGAGAATTAGTGGGGTGTTTGATTTTTTTTTTAATTTACAAAAATAGTTCCATTTTGGGTACTTATATAAATAGTCCCTCATAAGTAAAATGACTAAAATGCTCATTTCACTTAGGGCATACGGTGTGGTGCCGTTAATCGGCGCCAAAGTCCTTTAACGCCAACGTTGGCGGTGCCAAAACCAACCCCTTCCCCGGCCCGCCATCCTCCGCCATCCCTTGCCTGCGCCATATCTTCAACGACGTGAAGTGAGCTGCCTTTCTTGGACCATCCAATCACAATTTGACAAACATTTTCATATTTTCGTTTATATCCATCTATATAATAAACATGGGTTTTTAAAGTCCATGTGACACAATTTTAGGTGTGTCACATTGGATTTGTACTTGTCAATTTCTCATAATTTAGAATTAAAAATTACACTAAATTAAATTATTTCCATAAAAAAATTATCCATATTTTTGTTTATAATACCACAACTTTTATTCATCATATCTCTTTTATTTATCAACAAAAATTCAATCCGTAAATTGATTTGGATTCGTGACAGAAAACCTAACAAAACTAAATCCATATTGCTTAGGTTTTGATCAACGAATCGGACGTTTATTCTAAGACTTTCATTGATTTCAACAGATAAGTGGATTGCTTTCAGATTTCAAAGATGACAATTTCTAGTTTCGTTTTTTTTTGCAATGACCATAAAAAAAGCTAAGGTCAATCGCTGTCTAGGGTTTGACTATTTTTAAAGAAACCGGTATTCTTATATGGGCAGCTGTACGTTGCTCTATTAAGATTGAAAAGCAAAAAGGGTCTTACAATCTTAATTTTAGATAAAGATGGTCGTCAGACGAATGTAACAAAAAACATTGTATTCAAATCTTTTTTTTAAACTTGTAAATTCAATATTATTGAATATTTATCGGCTATTTAACTTTATGTATTATCCAGTTCAAAATTTTTTCCCAATTTAGGTTCATATTTTATTTTGCATAATTCTTTTTATATCATAGACTCGGGTATTTACCCGGGTCACTGACTAGTATATGAAATATTTGTATCACACCACACCACATAACATGGAGTATACCCATGTGTGTTGTGTGGTGTTATATATGCAGTCATCGCCTACGTGACGCGTGTTAAAGTTTAACATAACATGAGTGTACGACATGCCCTTAACAGAAAAAACATAACCCCAGTGACTCAATTGACAACGGA
The DNA here is from genome assembly GCA_039602395.1 of Deinandra increscens subsp. villosa. Taxonomy (NCBI): domain Eukaryota; kingdom Viridiplantae; phylum Streptophyta; class Magnoliopsida; order Asterales; family Asteraceae; genus Deinandra; species Deinandra increscens. The sequence continues at coordinate 11,692,872 of JBCNJP010000007.1, read as the reverse complement.
ATAAAAACTTGGGGTTCGATTTGTTAAAAAATGCAACTATAAGACGATATTTATTAATAATTTAAAAAGTAGACTCAAAGAGTTAATTCACCAAACCACAAGGATGCAAATCGTATTTAACTCGAAAAAATAAGAAAAGAAAACAAAACGACAACACAACATTATAATCAGGGGTTATTATGTAAAGTTTTACAAACTATAAGGACTTATATCGCCACTTGGATGAACTCGAATACCTAAACGACGTCGTACCTCAAGCATCCTTACCTTTTCTTGCTGCTCAATCTATCTTAGCTTCATCAAGAACGGTTTCATTCTTCAGGAGTCTTCGCCATTCGTATCAACTGGAATCGTATTCTGAATCCTTGTAAGTTCATACTTCTAAAATCTCCAATTTATACGATTTCTGTCTGATCATTCACTCAATGTTTACATATTACTGTGTAAGATGGATTAGATTTTGAAATTCGTGGAGGTTTCTGGCTAAATCTTAATCATTTTACGCTGTATTTTGCCATTACAATCAGGTTTTCGTGCGTCAAATACCATGGAAACAACAGAACAACCAAAATCAGCAACTGAAGAAGCAAAAATCGATTTGTTCGAAGATGACGACGAGTTTGAAGAGTTCGAAATCGATCAAGGTGATCTTAGATCTATCATATCATCTCTTCAATTCCTTATTCAATTGTAGTTCAGTTGCTTAGCTTTCAGTCAATTAAATGATCAATTGCTCGTATCCTGGTTCATAATACTCTATACATGTCTCCAATTTATCTTTGTTATGAAATTAAGTTTTTAGTCCCAAAAGAAATTAGGTTAAATTCATTTACCAAAACAAGGGAAGCCTGGTGAAATTGTTTGTTTATCTTAAGCTAGTTGACTATCTAGGCCTTGATTGAAGGGGCTGCTGCCTTAATGGTGACATCAAGCAATTGGGCAACATGAGCCAGATTAAGAGTTGGGGCTGTTTGGTATACCTCTTAATGAGGTCTGAATGGTAAATTATCTGAATCACACAGATTCAGACTGTTTGTTTGGAACCTCTGAATGGTAAAAACGTCTGAATCGCTAAGAGATTTACCTTAAAAAATGTCTTATTCATCCAGCCTTCTACACCAGTCTTTACCATCCAGACACTTATTCATCCAGCACTTAATGAAACAGATTGAACCAAACAGTTAGTCTAGGTTAGTTAGACCGAACCATATTAAATCACTATGTTCTATAGTTTTTCATATTGTGATCATGTGAGAATACCTAACAAAATGATTAGATGGTTATGAAGATTTATGTCTTTTTTTTTCAGTAGTCCATCGTGATCAAAAGGAGACTCTACGGTTATGTAAGAGAACAGACCCCATAATCTTTCAACTTTAATTTTATAGTTGATGAAATGTGTTTGTTGCTAATAATCGTGTTTAACGAACGGGCAAATGGTACAAAAAGTTGTGGTTTTTGTTTTTATTTTCTTCAAAAATACACCACATATTGTTTTATGTTTACTAATTACTAACTCATGACCGGTGAGTTGGTTTGGTGCTGTCATCTTTTAGATTAAGTTTATATGGACCCGGGTCATGAATGCTAGCCTTCATACACTACAATTTGCTATTTTGCTATCACATTTGTTGTTTATAATTTTTGCCTGAAAATCTCTATGTATCATGAATACATCAAGGGAAGCTCCAATATGATTTTTCCAAAAGAGATTTATGTGCTTATACATATGCTTTTATTCATTTTGCATTATGAGGGTAGACACGCATTTGACATTTTTTAAATCATTCAATATTCAATGTATTGTCGTCGGTTTTGTTGCATATATCTTAAGTTCTTACAAATATTTGGCAGAATGGGATGTCAAGGAAGAAGGGAAAGATATAACCCAGCAGTGGGAAGATGATTGGGATGATGATGATGTAAACGATGACTTCTCTCTGCAGCTGAGGAGAGAACTCGAAGACAACACTGAAAAAAAGTGAATGAAATCTGCAAGTCTAGCAATATTTTTCATATTTGTAAGTTAATTACATTATGTTGAATCAATGATGTCAGTTTATTTTCGCTTAATTAACATATAATCATTATATAAAATAAAATATAGTCCTATAAAATGCAAATGCGAGTAACTGTATAGGGAGTGACATAACAATAGAACTTACCCTATTATAACTTGCTAACCTGTTCAATAAGTTTTCATTTTGACATAAAACCATCACAAGTCTCTGTAGGTTTGACCTGCTTCACCTCTACGTCAACTTTAAACAAGCATTACTTGGAAATCTACTTTTCGCTGTGGAAGTTCTCCCTAAATCAACACAAGGTCTATAAATTGGGCAAACAACAGTTCTGATTGGCCATGAATCAATACAATTAACATGAAAATTGTGACTTTCACGATAATCTGCATCTATCATCACCCTTAAAGGCCTCCAAACACAATGCACTCTAACTCTTTTCACCTCATCATCATCTTGATCCAATTTGTAATCATACCATGGCAACTTCTTTATAGCATCTTCTAACATGGTACATTGTATTACTTCTTTGCACCACAATACTACTCCCAATCCTTTCTTGAGTCATCCCGAATGTCCTCCCAGCAGCTTTACATACATGAATTATGACCAAAACAACAATAACAATTTCTAGCACCATGATTGATCTTGATTTCCAATATACAAAGAGATGTATGAGAAGTGAAGATTGAAGTTATGAATGTAGATGTGAAGAAGGGTAAGGGAAGCTTGGTGGGCAACCGACACACATCATCGCCATCTTCTCAGCGTCGGTCAGATGAGGCAACATGCCAAGCTTGGGCGGCGACGCACGCATTGCCACATTGACCCGGTTGGGGTGATGGTGCACGGTTGTCTGGTCGGGCGGGCAGGCGGTGACACACGTCAATTGAGTCGGGTGACGAAGCGCGTTGATCGGTTTGGGCATGAAAATGAGAGTCGACGATGACTGGTGGTGTCGACAACAACAATGACGTGCTTGTGGTGGTTGAAGGCGGTGGCGGGTTTCGCAGGTTGACATTACCTTTTGTTTAATTCCTTCACAATTTAGAAGGAATATGAAATCCTGAAGAATTTGATGGAATTAATTCAAATTTCGGTTTCAATTCCTTTCTCGACTAAACACATTCAAAATGGAATTTGGATTCCTATTCCATGAACCAAACACATTATGAAATGGAATTTAGATTCCAATTCCATTAAAGTCCGATAAAATACGCGACCCAAACGGGTCCTTTAGGTCATATATAGTGGGCAGCCGTCGTTATTGTAACTTAAGAACCGTTCTTAGGCATGAATCGAGATTGTATGTGCTTGAAGGTCTCGTCTCCTGCTTCCTGGGCAACTTGGTATGTTTGGGTGAAACATAGCGATAACTCTTCGAAAGTAGCATGTCTCAAGGTGGCCATCATGATTCTTGATCTACATAACGATCTAGAGTGTTATGGTGCCCATGAGACGCCTAAATCTTCCTACTCTAATAAACAATTACAATTGTTGACACATGTGAACATTAGATTCATTCTCACAAAAGTTTTCCATCCCAAATTTACTCCCTAATAAATTCTTGAGTAAATTACACAGAATGTCCTTTATGTTTTATCCAGATTTCGGATTAGGTCCTTTAAGTAAAGTTGTTACATCTGACATCCTTTATGTTTTAAACTTATTTCACAGAAGGTCCTTTATCACTAATGAAGTTAAAAACCATTATTAAGTCAGGGCCATTTTAGTCATTTTATAAAATCTTTTAATAAAACATAAAATTCAAATATTCCCATTTAATATTAAAACAAGCAGATAACCTCCCATTAAGTCTTTTATATTCGCCTGTAGCTTAGATAACTTTTCACCCAAAACTCGCCGGCAGCTTCCGATCGTTAAAATCACCGGTGACGATTAAGACTCCCGTCCAGTCTTGATAGAGAGGTGGTTGATTCGTTTCTGGCATTACTTTACTCCGACGTTAAAAAGCTGAAGATCGGAAACGGAATGAATGTGCTGTGTGTATATCGGAATTTGCCGACAACGAACGGCTTCGGTATTTACCAAAATGCCATCACGTCTTTCATCCCGACTGTAGCGACGTTTGGTTAGCTTCTCATGCCACGGTTCGAGTTGACTCACTCACAAATTGACGAGACTAGTACCGAGATTAGAACTAAAAATCGTAATTTAGTTCACGTGGAGGAAGAAACCTCCACCGGTCATGGTCACTCGGTGGTTTCAAATACCAACCATAAAACAAAATTCTTTAATATTAAGTGGGAATTTTTGATTTTTTTAAATGACTAAATTGTCCCTGATTTAACAACGATTTTTAACTCCGTTAGTGATTAAGGACCTTCTGTGAAACATGTTTAAACATAAAGGATATTAGGTGTGACAACTTTACTTAAAGGACCTAATCCGAAATCTGAGTAAAACATAAAGGACATTCTGTGTAATTTACTCTAAATTCTTTTTTATTGGAAATTATATCCTTTTTTATAATCATGATATATTTTTATCTTTATATATTTATGAAATTATGACAATCATATATTAATTTACATCTTATTATTATTTAAAAAGAATTTTTGAACTATTATTATTTTCATTTTAAAAAATATTTAGAAACTTATAAAATACCAATAAACACTTATTTAGCGTGTTTTCAAATATAATTGAGCAAATCATATTTAATATTTTAATTAATGAATACCTAATATTATTTTACTAATTTAATCAGTGTTGCGTTGTGGGTGATATTATTTATAGAGAAATTTATAAGCGACAAAATCATGTTCATAATATCGAATATTAAATAGTTTTTCTACCATATTAAATAAGCCATGTTAATCCAATTTGGGAATTTTAGACATCGCGACTAATACAATTATAAGTTTTCTAATGTATATCAAGATAACATTTTTTTATTGATAACATTATAATCTTTTGATTATAATTTAGATTTTATACTCAACAATTAGATTGTGTTCATTATAATTTTGACAAAACTTTATCCTCATCTAACTTTCTATACAGACTTAAAGTCTCAAGTTTATCAATTCATAATTCATGTTAGTCGTTATTAAGGGTTTGATTTTTTTTTAAACATGATCACGTTTATCTTGCATTTTTTCAAATATAAAGTAGAGACATGCCTAAATATTTTTTTTTGATAAACACACTAAAGTCACCAATACCATATTATGAATTATAACTTTAGCTTTTTATTTAATGTAATGTAATATGTTATTCTGGTAATAACAAGAGTATGCAAAAATTATCAATTATATATATATTTTTAATAATTCAACCCGTATAACATACGGGTTCTATCCTAGTAACTGAATGACATCTTCTAGCAAGATGTTAGGTAGATATGCTCTGAAGCTGTCTAACCATCCGTATGGGTATAGAGGTGGTAAAAAAACCCGGTTTGAGAACCACAACTGGTTTTAAAGCTTGAATTGGAATCAATATTGTAACCGGTTTGAGAGGAACTTAACCAATTAGGACCCAATCAGTATTGTAACGTCTAAAGTGTTATTACTTACGATGTTAATATTTCTATATTATTTGTATCACATTAACAAGTCTAGAATGCACCCCCAAATGCTTATGAACATATAAACTTTATCCTATTATTCATTAGGCCATTTATCCTATTAAGGTGGTCTTCGGGATTATGTCTCTCATTCTCGGTTGCTTTTCTCTTCGACTCTAACCACTTATCATGTGAGTATTCATAGCGCATTTTCTCTTTAGTTGTTTTGGGGTGCGACATGTGTATCTATTTTCAAATCTCAATCTATGTTTATCTAAATTAATGCGATTCTATGATTGTCTATGTTTGTGATTCTTGATATGCTATAAAATGTGTGTCAAATTCTATATCCTATGTTATGTGTCTATGGGGGTCTGGAAATCTAAAGTCCATATATAGATATGGCATCACAAATCTATGATAGTCTTTAATCACGCGTAATCATTAACAAAACCAAGTTTATGGGGACAATGATAGATCTATTGGCTGACAACCCACCCGATTTGACCGGTTTTGGCATTGGGTGATTGGAAACTATTTTCAGACTTGACCTTTGGGTTAAGGCCTCATGTCATCAATGTTTGATTACGCAACATCTAATTCGTAATCTATTTCAGAGTTAATTTCGGAATCTATTTCAGTGTATATATAAAGTCTATATTTAAGTCTATTTCAAAATCTATATCAGAGTCTATTGTAATGTTTATTTCAAAGTCCAAGTCTTTTATGTTTATCATATACTTGGATTCGATCATATAACATGTTATGTATTAAACCTATGTTTACTCATCAACTATTCGTACTTGACATTTTTATCTTATACATGTTGTAGGGTTGCTAGTGATGACCAGTATGCTATCACATAAGACGATGGACCTATACTATAATCTTTAATTAGACAGTGTTGTATTCTTTTATTCTATGTATTCAAGTTCTTTTATCAATGAAATATGGCTTGATTACGTATTTTAATTTTAATAGTTGTCATGTGCTATTGAACAATCCTCATGTCCCGACATATTCCGCCGTCAGTTGGGATGTGACACGAACTGTACAGATTAGAACTTGAACCTAGGTATTTTTTTACGTTTATGGTCCGAAGGTTTGCACTTTGGTAACACCTTTAGCCGTTGTCGCTAACTGTTGTTAGATTTTTCCGTTAAGTCAGTGTAAAATGATAATATAGCCCTACCCTTTTATTTAAAAAAAACTCAGAGGCGGCAGAGATGGGGGCGATGATGATGGTGGTGGTGGTGGCAAAGACAATGACAGAGTGGTGCAGAAGATTTTTTTTTAAATAAAAGTGTAGGGGTATAATTGTCAACTTAAACTGCATTAAGAGAAAAATCTAATGACATTTAACGTCATGGACTAAATGTGTTATAAAAGTGTAAATCTTCAAACCATAGTCGTAACCTAGAGAGGAAATGTGTAACACCGGTATGCAAAATATGCCATAACTTAACATTTTGAGTTTACAGAAGTTGGTCCCAGAAATTTTTCCATAAAAGTTAAGTTCGACATTTACCAAATACGCCAATTCTACGTTTGGCATTCATAAGTTGTTTATTAGCTATTAAATTGATCATGATAGTCAAGAATATGTAACGGAAACTGTAGTCTTCGTGTGATCTGTCCACTCTGCGCTTGACGAGGATCCATTTAAGCTCTTCCTTTACCTGCAACATACTCACTTTCAATTATGAGTTTCTATTGCATAACAATACATGACAACAATTAAGAACCATTAAAAATCAAGTTTGAATCACATTATCATGTAAAACAACATACCTTGGCCATGATCTTGATACATTAATAACCGACGGGTTTACCCAACCCGTTTGACCCATTAAGGAATTCATTGTATCAAGAATTACATCATGACCCAGGATTAATGTCCCATTTTCAGTTGTTAATTTTTTTGCTAGAAAGATGAAACTGTAGGCTAAGCCTGATCCGTAGCCTACATGTCACCGCTACCAATTTGGCAAGAATGATGAAACTCTAGGCTGCACTTGATTCGTAGACTACAAATCACATATTCTGATTTGGTCAGAATGATGAAACTGTAGGCTGCTCTTATTCGTAGCCTACAAATCACAGATTCTGATTTGGCCAGAATGATGAAACTGTGGGCCGCTCTGATTCGTAGCCTACAGATCACAGATTCCAATTTTTAAATTTCTATGAACTACATTTATAACAACCAATATAACATTTTGACTAAGGTTCATAGACCCGAGTCCTATAACCATAAATGTATAATCCAAATTTGTCATTGGATTGTGTTCAACACATTATTTCATCTCTTTAAGACTTTTCAACCCATTTGACCCGTTAACACGGGTTCATGCCTTTGGTGCAATGCAATTCCTTGATTGACCATATATATGTAGGGATATGATCATGTAATTGTAAAAGTATGTCCGGATATTATTTAAGCCTACGGGGTCACACGTCTCGACACCAAATGTATTGATATTAATTAATGGTTAATTAATGTTTGTCACGAACATTTAACGAGGTTTCGTTAAAAACTGACAGTTAATTGTTAACAGAGGGGTGTTAGTTGTAATTAGAGAGAATTGTAATTGGATTACAATTGAGAAAAGGTTGTGGATAAGGCCTCTAGGCCGAATTTCGCTAGGGCTCTTATGCCTATCCCTTTTGCTTGTTTATCAAGTATTCTAATCCTATAAATAGACCCTCTGGGTTTAAGGATTAGTTGCTGCTTTATGAGATAAAGAAAAAACCCTAATTCTCTCTCTAATCTCTCTAATTTTCGGCAACAAGAAAACCCTAGGGGTTTGCGATTTCTTGTGTGGTTCGACCAAGCCTACATCAAGAAGAGGTTCGTGATCGGTTGCTAGCACATAGCATTGGTGTGTCGTGTGTGCGATCGTAGAGGGATTTATATCAAATCCTCCAAGAGATCAAGTCTTGCCGAGCTAAAAAGGTACACGTTCTAATACCGGTTAGTTAGATTAATTCATAGGATTCTTTCCGCTGCGTACTCGTGTTTTGATAAAAGTTATATAACCCAACAGTGGTATCACGAGCCACCTATGATTTTAATTAATTACCGGGAATAAAACTTGGAAGGGGGGTAACCAAAACAAGATTCTAGCTTTTCGATTCATTTAAAAATCATGTTTTACAATTGGAAAATGTTTCGCAATTGGTAAAAACGAAAAAAATTCGACAGAATAGGACTTTTCGACCCGATCGAAAAGTCCCTGATCGAAAAACGCTTCTCGACCCGATCGGAAACCCTTGATTTCCGATCGGAAAACCTATTCCGGTGCGGAGACCCTTGATTTCTGACCGGAAACCCTACTTTTCGATCCAAATCGTAAAGTGTTTACGAACTGGTCGAAAAGTAACCGATCGAAAAGGCTTTTCGGGCCGATCGAAAAGTATCCGATCGGAAAGGTTCCGATCGGAAAGGCTTTTCGACCCGATCAAATAGTCCACGATCGAAAAGTACCCGATCGAAAACCCTGTTTCGATCGGAAACCCCAGCTTTCCGATCGTAAACTCAAATTATGAATCGAAAACCTCTTGCCGAATCGGAAACCCTAATTTTTAGTTCTAAAATTTGATTTTTGTGATCTAAAAATTTTAAATCCAAGTTTTTATTAATTATTAGATAATTGTTATGAACAACATGTTGTACCTTTAAAACTTTAAAGTGTTAAAAAGAAGTAAAAACCATGATGTTTCATGCAAATCGTTCATGGTTATTACTTAAATCAACGAGGACTATAAAATTAAAATTATATGTGATAATTAGAAACCCTATAAATTATGTGATTATCTGATAATTGTGACATAATAAAAGGTTTAATGCAAATTTGTTTTATGAAAATCGAAATTTGCTTAAATAATCTATTGAAATATGATTTTGTTTATAAAATAAAATTTGTGTCCTAAAAGTCAAAAGAAACACCGGCTCACCCATTTGAACACACTCTAATAGAGGTATAAGTCGGGTCGCTCTGCTTCCCTAAAGTGGTAGGTTTTTAATTGCAAAAGTTGCAAACCTCACCCCTACGCTTCTTTGTGTGTTGCAAATGGAGCTACCGAGCTCCTTTGACTTGGATGACAAACTAAGAATTTTATAAACACATTATGTGTTGAAGATGTGCATGAATCTTCACACATAACCTTTTTGATCACGCATCAAAATTGTTTTGACCCAAACCAAACTTAAGTCTTTGCCATCCACCTTGTAAAGGACACTTGTGGATGTCATCTTACTCATTGGTACACAATGGTAAAATGGCATTTGCATGGCAAATTCCCACTCATTGGTACACAATGGTGGAAAATTTGTGCGTTCTTGGCTGGACGACTTAAAACGAGCTAGGCGGTAAGACCCTTAGCCCGTGGCAAAAGATGGGATGAAACATGACTACAAATCACTTGGTGCAAGTTGTAGGTCCCATAAAATCTAGGAATTGTATTTGGAATACAATTAGTGATCGTCACTTACCATTTAAATGCATCATTTCTAGCAGATCAACTGATGAAATGATGGCATGTCAATTGGATCCTAGCCTTAATAAAGCTTAATTGTTTAAAATGTTTAAACATTGGGTAATTAAACTTATTAAGGAAAAGATTATCGAAAATACTGATTTTTGAACTTAATCTGTTTTGTAGATGGCAACAAACCCTCCTCAAAACAATGTTGGTCATGCTTTTCGTCAAATGTTTGAAAGAGAAAAGCTGAACGGATCTAACTTCAATGACTGGTACCGTCAACTGAGGATTGTCCTTAGAGTTGAACGGAGAACCGATGTCCTTGAACATCATTGGCCGACCGAGCCAGCTGCTGATGCCTCTGAGCAAGAGAAAGCGTTCTACAACGCAGAGTACAGCAGATACGATGAGGTTGCTTGTATGATGATCTCGAGTATGACTCCCGATCTTCAGAAGCAATACGAATTTCATACACCTTGTGATATGATCAAAGAGCTGAAAAAGATATATGAAAAACAAGCTGGTGTCGAATTGTTCGACCTAGTTGTGGAACTCCATGACTTGAAGCTTGAAACTGGTAAATCGGTCAGTAGTCATGTGCTCAAGATGAAGAGCTACTTTGACAAATTGGAATCGCTCAATTATGGGTATAATCGTGCTGTTGCAGTTGGCATGATCCTCAAATCGCTTACGAAGGATTTTGAGGGTTTTGTGCGCAACTATAACATGCATAGTATGACTAAGACTATACCTGAGCTTCATGCTATGCTTGTCGAGTATGAAAAAACGATTCCTAAAAAGGCCACTGAAACACCCCAAGTTCTTATGATCAAGGGGGGTAAGATCCAAAAGGCTAAACGACCACAAAAGGGGAAGGGCAAGATTGATGGCAAGGGTAAAGGCAAGTCTGTTGCCCATATCCCTAAAGCCAAGCAAACCCCTCCGGCCCCTAAAGAGCATCAGGCTAAGGACCAGATCTGTCACCATTGTGGTGAAGTCGGACACTGGAAGAGGAACTGTCCTACCTACCTAGCTGAGTTGATGAAGAAGAGAAAGAATACTAGTGGGACTAGTACTTCAGGTATCTTCACAATTGAATTATTTTCCTTTTCTAAGAGTGATTCATGGGTGTATGACACCGGCTGTGGAACTCACATCTGTAATTCGTTACAGGGTCTTAGAAAGAGGAGGAAACTGAAGCCTGGGGCTTTGCAGCTGTTCGTTGGAAATGGTTTGCCAGCAGCTGTGGAAGCTATAGGAGAATTTCATTTAATTCTGCCTTCTGGGTTATCCATTGTATTAGACAATTGTCATTATGCACCTTCTATCACTAGAGGTGTTATTTCAGTTTCTTTGTTGAAAAACCAAGGATACATTAATGTTTTTAATGATATCAGTATTTCAGTTTCTAAAAATAATGTTCATTATTTTGATGCTATTCCTTGTGATGGCATTTATGAAATTGATATGCGTGGTTGTGTTTCAAATAATTCAATGTTCACTGTTAGCAAACGAGCCAAAACTAGTTTGGACTCTACCTATCTTTGGCACTGTCGTCTTGCCCATGTTGGCAAAAACCGCATTGAAAGACTTCAACGTAAAGGGATCTTACAATCAAATGATGAATCATTTGATCAATGCGTTTCCTGCATCTCAGGAAAGATGACAAGAAAACCCTTTCCGAACAAGCCGCAAAGGGCAAAAGAGCTACTTGGACTCATCCATACCGATGTATGTGGCCCATTTAGACATGTGTCAAGAAAAGGTGCTAGCTACTTCGTGAATTTCACGGATGATTTCAGCCATTATGGTTATGTTTACTTGCTTAAACATAAACATGAGGTATTTGAAACATTCAAAGAGTTTAAGAACGAAGTTGAAAATCAACTCGGTAAGACCATCAAGATCCTTCGATCGGATCGTGGTGGAGAATACTTAAGCCAAGAGTTTAAGGATTATCTTAAAGCGTGTGGAATTGTCCAACAGCTTACTCCTCCTTATACTCCTCAGCATAATGGAGTGTCTGAGAGGAGGAATCGAACCTTACTAGAGATGGTGAGGTCGATGATGAACCTTACAACTCTCCCATTATCATTTTGGGATTTTGCTCTAGAAACCGCTGTACGCGTTCTAAATATGGTTCCAACCAAGAAGGTTGAAAAGACACCATATCAATTATGGCATGGAGAAGTCCCTGTGTTGTCTTACTTAAGAGTCTGGGGATGTGAGGCACTTGTGAAGCGTGATACGCCTGACAAATTACAACCCAGGACTACTAAGTGCATCTTCGTGGGATACCCAAAGGAAACAATGGGTTACTACTTCTATAATCCCTCCGAAAACACTGTTCGTGTTGCTCGATATGCTGAATTCTTTGAAAAGAATTTTATAGCTCAAGAGAACAGTGGGAGAATTGTAGAACTACTAGAAGATGTGTCACCTTCTGAAACAACTAGCAATCATCAACTTGGGGAGGGGGGGAAATGTTCAAAGAGATGAACCTCAAGTCGATGATGTTGCGATTCCACTTCGTAGATCCGAAAGGGTCGTACGTAATCCGGATAGATGGATTGGTCTAGTCGAATCCGAGGATAACGTATCAGGAGATCTCAATGAGCCTCCGAACTTCAAAGCTGCATTATCAGATCCGGAATCTGAGAAATGGCTTGAAGCTGCGAATGTGGAAATGAAATCCATGCAAGATAACCACGTTTGGACCCTGGTTGATCTTCCTCCTAACGCAAGAACCGTTGGGAGTAAATGGCTCTTCAAGAAGAAGACCGACATGGATGGAAATGTACACACCTATAAAGCTCGTCTCGTGGCGAAAGGTTATACTCAACGTTTTGGCGTTGACTATGATGAGACCTTTTCACCAGTAGCAGACATCAGAGCTATTAGGATTCTCTTAGCCATAGCAGCGTACTATGACTTTGAGATATGGCAAATGGATGTTAAGACTGCCTTCTTAAATGGTTACTTGGATGAAGAAGTCTATATGGATCAACCTGAAGGGTTCATTGATCCAAAACATCCCAACCAAGTATGCAAGCTCCAAAGGTCCATTTATGGACTAAAGCAAGCATCGAGGAGTTGGAATAAACGGTTTGATGAAGAAATCAAAAAGTTTGGTTTCGTTCAGAATCCCGATGAGCCATGTGTATATCGCAAAGCTAGTGGGAGTAATGTTACTTTCCTTGTCTTATATGTAGATGACATATTGATAATAGGAAAACACATTCCAATGTTGCAAGATGTAAAATCCCATCTTGGAAAGTGTTTTGCCATGAAAGACTTGGGAGAAGCAGCATTCATTCTTGGAATCAAGATCTATAGAGATAGAACTAAGCGGTTGATTGGACTAAGTCAAAGTGCTTATATTGATAAGATCTTGAAGCGATTCAAGATGGAGAATTCCAAGCGTGGTATAGTACCAATGCAGGAAGGACTTGGTCTGTCGGTCAAACAAGGTGCTTCTACACCTGATGAGGTGAAGCGTATGCAAAGATTCCCTTATGCTTCGGCTGTAGGCTCTATAATGTATGCGGTGAGATGCACTAGACCTGATATAGCGTTTGCGCAGAATATCGTTAGCCGTTATCAACAGAATCCAGGTGAAAGTCACTGGACTGCTGTTAAGACCATTCTCAAGTACCTACGGGCTACTAGAGATTTGTTTTTGGTATATGGGGGAAATCCAGATCAAGAGCTCAAAGTGACCGGATACTGTGATGCTGGATTTCAGACTGATAGAGATGACACGAAGTCTCAGTCTGGGTACGTCTTCATTATGAATGGAGGCGCTGTGGATTGGAAAAGCAAGAAACAAACCACTGTCGCTATGTCTGCAACAGAGTCTGAGTACATTGCTGCTTCGGAAGCTGCAATGGAGGCTGTCTGGATAAGGAAGTTTATTAGTGGGCTAGACATTGTCCCCACAAGTAACTTGCCTATTGACATGTACTGCGATAACTCGGGTGCATTAGTCATCGCCAAAGAACCTGGAGTTCAGAAGGGCGCCAGACACTATGCCAGGAGATATCACTATGTTCGTGAGCAGATCGAACTAGGTGAAATCAAATTACTCAAAGTTCACACAGATATTAACTTAGCTGATCCTTTCACGAAAGCTTTGTCGAGGCCGAAGCTTGAAAGGCATGCCGAGGGCATGGGACTTAAATTGGCTGGTTAAATCATGTATGTCTGATGTTCGGTATTTGGATAAGGGATGTTAAACAATTTCTGTTTATATAATGAAATAAAGTATTTGATATGTTTGATTTCATTTAATGGTTAAGTTGTGTCCTATATTTGCATGTTTAATCCTTGAGTACTTGTCAAGTATTCTAAATTGTCCATTGTCGATTAACTATATGGGAATATAGTTAAACTAAGACAAAATCTGAGTGATTGGTTAGGATGGTCCCACCAAACTCACATGGTATTCATTGGATGCATACTGGACTGACCTACTAACGAATTATCACTTTATGGATCGTCGTCATTGAGTGAAATTCGTAAATGGTTGCTTTATTTATCCTTAGACTTGAGATACAAGCAGGTCATGCATGTATGGATTGCACCTACTTGATATAGGTCTAACTATCCTGAATAAGGTAGTACAAAAGGGCTATTTTCAGTAAGTGTAGTGAAGTATGTGACTTGACACGTGTAGTCAAGAGGATTTGTTCCTTTAGCTTTGTGCTGAAGCAGATACCACTGGGCCCCTCATTGGACTGATTAAGATGTTTGCATGGCCGTGCCCAAATGAAATCTAGAGATGTCTCGATTTGCAATTTGGTAATCTTAAGTTAGTTGTGAGAATGAGAAACAGAATCGTTAAAGTATGAAATGACTTGATCCATATTCATATTTAACACGGTATCGGTAACAAAGGGATAGTAAATGACTGTACCATTTAAATACACTTTGAGAAACTGTACTTAAATATTTCTGGGAGCATTGGCGTGTTGCTAGACGCTAACCAATGTTATTACCTTTACTATTGCAAGCTCAAGTGGGAGCTGTAGGGATATGATCATGTAATAGTTAAAGTATGTCCGGATATTATTTAAGCCTACGGGGTCACACGTCTCAACACCAAATGTATTGATATTAATTAATGGTTAATTAATGTTTGTCACGAACATTTAACGAGGTTTCGTTAAAAACTGACAGTTAATTGTTAACAGAGGGGTGTTAGTTGTAATTAGAGAGAATTGTAATTGGATTACAATTGAGAAAAGGTTGTGGATAAGGCCTCTAGGCCGAATTTCGCTAGGGCTCTTATGTCTATCCCTTTTGCTTGTTTATCAAGTATTCTAATCCTATAAATAGACCCTCTGGGTTTAAGGATTAGTTGCTGCTTTATGAGATAAAGAAAAAACCCTAATTCTCTCTCTAATCTCTCTAATTTTCGGCAACAAGAAAACCCTAGGGGTTTGCGATTTCTTGTGTGGTTCGACCAAGCCTACATCAAGAAGAGGTTCGTGATCGGTTGCTAGCACATAGCATTGGTGTGTCGTGTGTGCGATCGTAGAGGGATTTATATCAAATCCTCCAAGAGATCAAGTCTTGCCGAGCTAAAAAGGTACACGTTCTAATACCGGTTAGTTAGATTAATTCATAGGATTCTTTCCGCTGCGTACTCGTGTTTTGATAAAAGTTATATAACCCAACAATATATATATTTCCTTTGATGATCTATGGTTCTATAAACCACTTGTGATAATCACATCCTTGCTACATGGTGATGATTCCCTCCGAATCATTATTCACCCATTGTAACATTAATGAGCAATTTAGATTTCTACAAATCTTTTCTTATGGTCAATCACCTCATTGGTGGTACCTTAAGGCATTATGGCTTCATGTTTTCTAGAACCATTCGTCACCATTTATAGCCATTTCAAAATTCATCATTTACTACGCATTAGTGACATCACCCCATTCATAGGAAATTCTTGTAACTTAAACACGTTACCCATAAATTTGGTTCCTGCAAACCATTATCAATCAATTACACATTAGCATATGTTATGATTGCTAGGAACCGTTTAGCTAACAATAACATTTGACCATTATTATGATTCCTATGAATCATTTGCAAATCAATTGATGTATTTTCACGTCACCAAGGTTCCTATGAACCAATTAGCTAACAATTATCATTTTAGTACATGACTATGGTTCCCATAAACCATTTAGCAATCTATCATCACATTAACATGTGATTATGACTCCTATGAACCATTTAATACTCATGTAGAGTTTATATACGAGATTCAATATTACACATCTAAGATGTCATATTGTAACCTCTTTTCAATTCATCTTCAATCATTTAGAGCTTAACTCTAGTTGTTGGACTTCATAGTTTTACTCAACTTTACGAATTGCCACATTAGGCAAGTCAAGCGCTCTACTTGACAATTTGCATTTTATGTGAATATAGTAACTATGAGTCATTAACAAGATATGTAACATAGCGTAGATGTTACCTCGTGAGCTTTAACCATTACTACCCGGTTTTCGTCTGCTTCTTTCACTTGGTTACCTACTAAGGTTATCACCCATATTAGGTTTATATCACAAATTATCAATATAAAAGCAATTCAACTTGTTCACTCTTACTAGCTTTTAAAAACATAAATTCTTGTGCAACATTTTTCAGCAATGTTGTTGTAACGGTCCATTTTGACCATTCTATAAATTTTTCTAGAATTCCATATGGAACGTAGTAGACTGAAAGACCTTTCCCGGCATATATGGTACACCTTCTAACGATTTTTCTATGATTTTATATAATTTTTCTAAAAACAGGACAACAACTTAATTTATTCCAAACAGCATGCCGAGTAATCTGCATAGCTGCGGAAATCGTCATTTTTGACCCACTTAATGACCGAATCAACTTCTGATTTATAAAATTGAGCTGAAGTCATCTCAAAGACCTTTCCAACCATATAAGTCACGTACTCATTGGATGCTTGAGTAATTTACTACGAATTTTCAAAACAGGGCTAAAACTGATTTTTAATCAGAACAACTTTGTTTTGCTTTCACTAAAAACTCACTTAGACATTTTATCGAACACCTTGTGTGCAATATTCATAGTAAGTCTAAATCAACCTACTTTGCTTTGGCTAACATTCCATAACTTGCAATTCATGTAAATTTTACTAGTTTGCAAGTTTACATCCAATGATCTTCAATTGGCAAACCTATATAGACCCATTTTCATTTGTATGCATTATAGGCTCCAAAAACTCCACATTTATGGGTTAATTTCGTGACCTATGGGTCACCCACCAAAAACTCCACATTCATGGGTTAATTTCGAGATGTTACAAAATATAAAGTTTGAACAAACCACATAGACGATTTCTGTAATTTAATCTTATAACAATAAACATAAGGGACCAAAAAAGTATTTTAATCGTAACTTGAGCCGCAAAGTGAAAATTTGAAGAACACATTTTCAAAAACCAAAAATCTCAGGGAAAGTTAGCAGATCACAGACAACTGCCATTGTTTCTCAAGATCAGAAATCTGTGACGCCGCTAGAACTACTGGTTAGTGATTACACCATTTATTCATGTTTCATTCGATACTCGTTTCATTCACTGTGTAGGGTTTCAATTCCAATGTTCGTAAACGAACATTTTCTATCGTCATCAATCAAACATTGCAGATTGAATCCTGTGTATTAATCTAGAATCGATTAATTTTTCAATATTGTTGACTACGATATAATAGAAAAGGTGTGGTGCTAAAATCTCAAGCCGCAAAATTGCCATTGGAACAAACGAAGGAGGCGCAAAATTCACTTCTTTTTACTACATGGAAATTGACTAGTAGTATTAGTTAGATTTTTAAATTGTTTAAGGATTAGCAACATTAGGAGGAAGTAGGAAAGGTTGAGAACATTGGTCTCGGTAAGAAGCGGTTGGTTTTGATTTGCTTACAAACCGAAAACAATTCCGCACACCAGGTGTTTGATGAAATGCTTTTGAACCCAAATTGTTTATTATTCCGGAAAAGATCCATTTTTGTCGCATAAAAAATGATCAGATGTGTATTGTAACTTGATCTGCAAGGATTGCTTGCAAGAACATGGATCATTTTATTGAAGCTAGGGTATGGTTTTGTTGCAGATAAGAAGTAATGGCATCCCTCTTACAAATTCCAGTGGATGATTCGGTTCTGTTACGTGTGACTCATTCTAATCTCAAGACATTTTCATCTGAAGTCAGATTCTCACTTGAGGTATCTTACCTGCTTCTCGTTTATGTAGAATTCACTTGAATCAAATTGGTATAGCTTATGTAGAATTCAACGTAATTGTTTGAACTTTGGATATGATTTATTCTCTATGTAAGAATAGTTGTAATGCTTCTCCAAAATGGGGTTCTGGTTGTTGAAGCCTTATTAAGTTGGACAGTCTAAAAAGCTCGTGGATCAGAGTTAGTTAAAAATTGGCTCGGTTTGTAACGAGCCGAGCTTGAACAATGGTTGGCTCGCTTGTTGGAGTTAACCACAACTTTTAGCATTATATAGACGAAGTAGAACATATTTGATCTTTTAAGTCAAACTCTTCATTATTATGTCTAATTCACGTCAAGGCCTTTTCTTTCTTTTAAATTCTAATGAGCCAAGCCGAGCGGAACCAAATTTTTTTTAAATCGAGCCAAACTTAGTCGAGCCGGCTCTGTTTTCAACCGAGCCGTGCTCGAGCTCAAGTTTTGAGCTCAGTTTCAAAACTTAGCTAAGCCAAGTCAGCTCGGTTTACAATTCAAGTGGAGATCGAGCTTGCTTTGGCTCAGCTCCACTTGTGAACATGCTTATTCTTATGTATGACCCATTTTATATTTTTAGATTGAAACCAGAATTTTGACCAGTAAAATCCCATTAGGTGCGCTACAAAGTGAGTAAAAACTAAAAATAAAAAAGAAGATAAATGAAATTGACTTAAACTGCCCATGTAGTTCCCAAACTTCTGTTGTAAGTTGTATAGTCTTGATTTGGTATATGTTGTAGGGGACTAGTAATTGATGGTTTACCTCAAGTCCATATCTTTTTCCAATAAATATTAGATCACTATCTGACTATCATGAATCTTGGTGATATAAAAATGATATTTGCCATTTGCTTTTCAATAAAATTTCTCAGAGCACAGTAGAATCTGTTAAAGACAAACTATGGAAAAAATGCGGCACTGCTGTTGCTTCAATGCGTCTTGAACTATATGATGATACTGGTGCTAAAGTATCAGATGTAACTGACAATACACGACCTTTTGGCTTTTATTCTCCACTTGACGGGTTAGTTTTGCAAGTTTTGTTTTCAATAATCTTTTTTGTTCATATTTGATAAGAAGTCTTTCCATTTATGATTTCCTGATAATTAGGTATTTCTGCTTACACATATTTTCTCATTTGCATGCTTAATTTTTTTAAAATCATTTGTGTATTGTAGATATCGCCTGCATGTTATAGATCTTGATCCATCATCTGTAACATCTGGTGGTTGGCTGGAGGATACTTCGCTAGTGGAGAAATACCAAATTTCCGATGAAGCATATGATAAACTTGATGGTATTTCTTTTGAAGGAATAAAAATCTCATTTTACATAAAACGTTTGTGTGTTTAACTTTTAAGATAAACTTGAATGTTTGCAGGTACCTACAGAAAGTTTAAGGAGAAGCTTGGACCTCGAAGTAATTCTGCCCAGGGATCTAAAGTGAGCCAACAAATTTTAGGGGGAGTTCGTACTTGAAATATTACCGTGTGTTTTACTTTTGGTGTGACTGTTTTTTCCTTTCTTATTTCGAATGTTTGTGCAGATGAGTGATAATTATATGGAAGATATTTGTGCAAATATTAAGGTATGTTGTCTTTTGGTTATTTGTAATGATTTTACTTTCGCATTAGAAGTTCCAAAGCTCCCCTTTTTGTAGTTTAGTGAAACTTGCAGCATTTTTCTTTCCTGAAATATTCCAAATTAAAATTACCTACTACCCATTATCATCATTTCATATAACATAGTGACATTGATTTGGGTCTTCAAGATTCCTAAATTCCTAAGTTCAAACTTTAAGAAGTATTTCTGTTTCTTGACAAATTTGAATTTGAATTACCTACTATCTATTGTCAAGGAGTGGAGAAAGTATTAAATTTGAATTACCTTGCATTGCAAGATTCCAAGTTAAAATCACCCAGTTTTTTATCATCTCAAAAGAATTGTTTCTATTGATTTGAATTTTGATCAATTTTGGTACTTCACTAGAAGTCAAAAGTTTTGTTTAAATCATATATCAAATCGAACATTATAATTTCTTTTCTTTTGGTGCTGATATAGGTCGGAGATAGATGTCAAGTGGAACCAGGTGAAAAGAGGGGTGTTGTGAAATTTGTGGGTCGGGCTGAAACTCTTGGGCCAGGCTTCTGGGTAGGAATTCAATATGATGAACCATTGGGAAAACATGATGGACTGTAAGTGAACTCTAGATCATTTACCCTTTAATTTGCCTGATTTGGTGTTAGAATTAATTTGTTTATTTTGTTGCCTTCCTCTGTGAATGACATTGTGAATATTTAGTATATCTTTGTAGCCAAATTTTTTTTAAGTAATTTCTCTTAAAAAAGTTCCAGTTTTTTATAACATTTATGATTAGAGGTGGAAAAACAAACTAAACTGGATTCAGGTCAGACGGCCTGATCTGGTCGAGTTGACCTGCCAAATTTGTTTGCCCCTTTTATTTTTTTTAAAAAAAATTATAAATAATTACTGTTTTAAATATCATTATAAAAATATATATTGAAATAAACATCTATTTTCAATGAAATGGAGTACGAGTTTGTATTTTGTAAGCATCTTTGTACAGATTAGAGACATTTTGAGCTGGTTAAACTGTTTTAACTCATTTATTTTTATATCTAACTGTATTTGAATATTTTGTGCTGATGTGGACAGGGCAAAAGGGACACGGTTCTTTGTGTGCCCCCCACTTCACGGAGCCATGGTTAGACCAGATAAAGTAAAGGTTGGCATTCATATTCGACCCTTTTACTTTTGAGTGGGTTGATTAAAGTTATGTTGTATCTCTAACAGGTCAAACAAACAATACAGCCATATAGAAAACATGTCAAATTGGTTAAACGAGCCAAGCAGATTGAAGTCACCCAAAATCTATATCTAGTGCATACAAACTATTAACAGTCATTGGCCATATTTTACATATATTTTTTCTTAAATATGTTTAGATGATTTTATTTCTTTTTATACCATGTATGGTTCTGGATGCTTGCAGGTCGGAGATTATCCTGAACGAGATCCCTTTGAAGATGAAGAAATCTAGGAGCGATATTAGTAAGTGTTTTTTTCGAATGTTAGTTTTGAAATATTAAAAGCTTCATATAATCAATGTTCTTGAATTATGATCATAGACTTCTTGCATGCATCTACTCAATTTTTAAAAACATCATTTTGTGTGTAGAATCTATAAAATTTTGTATCTTATGAAACCTTTTGGATTTTTTGGATTATATGTATTTCTTTTTATATTACACATATAAAAGTGTTGAAAGTTGTAAAGTATATAATAAGTCTCAGTTGCATATATAAGGAGATCAAGGCACTATTCAATCTTTTCAAAGTTGAACATACATGTTGGAGCTAACAAGCTGATCTCAACACTCACTATTAGTTTTTCTCAGCTAGGCGTGTTATCAAGGCGTTATACGTGTTAGCCAGAATAGATTTCCATGTTGTGGAACATATTAGTTTTTCTCAGCTTGAGAAGTTCTTATGTGGACACTAAGAACTCAACATTGGATTTTCTAGAATCTAGTCTTTGTTTCCTTACTTGGTATTGGCTGCTTTTGAAGATTGCGGTATACTCTAAGCATGTTTCTTGCTATCATCTTACCCTATATTGCTTCTCTTGAACCATGACTGATCTTCATCCTCCTCAGCATATTTTCAAGCCGATGTATCTTTTCTATCGTGACTTCGTGAGCATTATTATGTGAAAGTGGTGAATAATCTATCTTTTGTATCTTTTATAGGGATGTGACTGGACCCAACCTCGGATTTGACCAATTCAGTTATCTAGAGATAGGTGGTTTGCTTGTTTTTCTCCATAGGAACGCCATGGAGGAAGCCTTATTTGTTGAGGTTTGGCTAGCTTGATATTCGTTAAGTTAATAGATGAGATTGTGCCCATTGCTATGACCACACACGCGAGTCACGATCATGTTGTATGAGACAGCTGCGAGTGGGTTCAAGTGGCTCGCTAGACCCAGTTTAATTATCTCTTGATGAACCCTGACCCAATCTACCATGAGATTGTAGAATCAAGAAACTAAATCTTTATCTAGATTAACTCTTTAAATCTATCCAAGAAAGTAATGGTACGGAAATTGGAACACACTTTTTTTTTATAAACCACATGTTTATACGATGTCAATTGGTTCCGACCCGAACTGATGACTTGACACGCGGTCCCCAATCCTGTTCAAATATTCGATTTGGTTTCAGTTTTCTAATGGTTTGGTTTCAGTTTACAATAATAAAAAGACGCTAGGTATTGATTACCATAAAAGACTTCTTTGGTTGGCCTAAACCATAAAACGGTTATATTTGATTTGGTTTCAGTTTTCTAACGGTTTGGTCTCAGTTTACAATAATAAAAAAAGTTCCTAATAATTTAGTAAAAAAACATCAAAATCGGACCACGAACATCCTTAATTATATCTGAAAAACACTACATACAAATGCATTATGCAGTTCTCTACTTCAATTTAATTCTATACAAGCATTATGACCCCGCGCTTTGACGCGGGGCGAGTGGATCATTATGATTTTTTTATACGGTTTCAAGTATACATTTTTACTATTTTCATTTATGTTTATTGAACATTTTTCATATAGTCTTTCTCGTAGTGTTTTTTTTTCGTGAAATTAAGATGATATGTTTTCTTATTCTAATGCGGTAGAATTTTTATTATTTCTAATAAAAAAATATCTTATAGGAAAAAACTTTTTAAATTTTTTCTCCTAAATATATTTAGCATTTTTTTTATAGAAACAGTTTTTCAAAGTAAGAAATTTTAAAGGTAGAAAATATAACTTGTTTATGTTTAAATTTTTAATTTGACTCAGATTTGTAAAAGGAACATCATAAACCCACGATGGCTGCAAAAGAGTTGCCTCCCCTACACGTGGATTTTCATGACATCATAGTCTAAAAATTAAGGGTCAAAGCTGTAGCAAATTTCATTGCCACCATGGTCAGATTTAAGACACGAATACATACTAACCATAACACCATAACAAAACCCAACTAAAACCCATATTACTTTCAGATCTGGGTTCTTCAAAACCCACTTTCAGACCAGTCTAACAAATACTTGTAGAGCTGAAATTTGTGAGAAAGCCAACGATATATCAAGAACCGAAATTCCAGCAGTCACCACCAACAACTATAATCAAGCTCAAATCATCATAGGTAGATTATAGAAAAGGAGTAAGAGTCCTATGGCTACAAAATTAATTACCACGCCAAAATAGACACTCAAATCTCCTATATCTTTCTACTCTGAAGAATCATCATTGCTTCTAAGAAACCATCCGACAAACAACACATATCCAACAAAAGGACAATAACATGAATAACTTGTTTCAAAATTAATAGGAAATAAAAAAAAAGCTTTTGATCTCGCAGAACACAAAATGCACATCAATAATCAAAAAAGCTTTTGATGTCACAGATTCAAAATGCACATCAGAAATGTTTCTAAGATAAAAATGAAACCGGATCAACAACGAAATCGCTAATACACCGGCGACGGGATCCATGAAACGATATCAGATTAAAACCCAAAATCAACATCAGAAATCTTTCAAGATAAAAATGAACCCAGAGCGAAACAAAAACCACCAAATCGTGAACCACCGCAAAGATACCCCAAGAAATCGCTCATACACCGGTGACAAAACCGATTAACGGTACACCATCGCCGGTAAGATCATGCGAAACAAAAACCACCAAATCATGAAGCACCGCAGAGATACCTCCGGAAACGGAACGATAGATATAGATAGAGAGCTCGTCATCCATTTACGGACTTGGGAGATGATAGTGTCGCTTCGACGTCCGGTGGCTGAACCGGCCAAAGTCGGCAACCGTCAACCAAACGGAGCAACATAAACCCTCCAAATCCAGAACTCATTCGTCATTACTTCACATATTTAGAGAGAGAGAGTTGTAAAGATGAAGATATCGTCTGAAAATATAGAGAGAGATAGAGACTTTAAGTTGGGTTTGGAGAGAGAAAGAGAGTGCACATCAGAACGCGAAAATAACAGATCCACACAACAGTGGCACATCAGAAATCAACCGAGGCGGCATGAAGATGTTAGCACACAGAAAAGCAACTGAGGCGGGAAGTTTTTCAGGATATTGAGAGAGAAAAGAAGAGAGAAATCATGTGAAGAGAGAGGTAAAGCTTGATTGAATATACATGGATATGGAATACATGAAGGTGGGTCTTGGAGCTAACAAAAGACACCTGTGCTTGTGCTGTAACAGGTGTAAACAACCGCCCACGATAGCGAATCAGAAGGAGCAAAGTCATTACCCTAAAACGTGTAAATCACCGCCCATGTTAGTCAATAAAGAAAATACGTGTGGTACAAACAGTGCCAATTTAGTGACTGACACATCTTTTCCAAATGATATATATATAATTAAACGCACTCCCAAGAGTAATATATATCAAAGATCTTTTGAAAGAAAACTTGTATTTAAGTGAAAATCTAGAAAGATATTATATATGCTAAAACAAACTAACAAGCTGGTTAACTGTAAATACCTATATGAAAGATAAGCTGGTTAAGGTTAACTGTAACCGCTAAACTATAACCAAACAAAATTAAAATATTTACAAACTCATTGAGAATGACTCCTAAGTCCTAACCCTGCTTTGAATAGATGTTGAATTATAGTTTTGACCTTTGACCTTTAACGTTTACCCACAAATTCCATGTAAATCTCATGATTGGGTCTTACATGTCCGCGATTCCCAGTATTCTTCACACACATGGTCCCTATCAATCGATTGAATACCCTGTCGAGCGACATAGCACTATTAGATCGGTACCAAAAAGATGATCATAACCATAAACTCTGCACAATCAAGAAAGAGGTATGGGTTATGAACATCTAAGATTACCTGCAAGATAAAAGGTGACGAAAAACCGAACATTTCCATGCCATCAAGACTCCCAGGAAGTTGCAAAGGTGGAAGATTTGATTTTCCTAATTTGTGTTGCTCTGAGATTTCATGATTAATTCGTTCCCGCACCATTTCCCAACATTTTACTGGTGACAAATGGATAAATAATTCACTCGGATCATTCTCTGGTGAAACCTGTGAAAAGAAACGAATAAGTGTTATTATATAAGTTTCAGGTGGATGTGCGAATTTTGACCCGGGTGACTTGGTCTATTCAGGTTATGTTTTTCAGGAGTCGAAGATGGGTCGAAAGTCGCTCATAGTGTATTGTTAGTGCACAAAATAATAAAAATAAATAAATCAGATGAGCATCAAAAGATGATTACTTTTGTTAAGATGTTTGACACACCAACTATTTAGAAAAAAGAAAATGTTTCAGATGAACCCAACCCGACCTGTTTCGAGTTTTCCACATTTAGTTTTGGGCTCAGGGTCAAGTAAATGAGTACAACAATACCATAATTGCAAATTGCAGCAAAATCAAAGGAAAAAAAAATATCTTCATACCATAAATAAGGGTCTACCCAATCCAGCATCCAAGATTTTTGAAATGTAGTAGCATGTATTACTGGGACTGAATATATCCAAGTATTTAACCCTACTCATGAATCCTGCAAAAGATAAAACTTTCAATACTATGTTTTTCTTGTGGCATGCATATATCATGCCCAAGTGGCCCGACACCCCGCACCCCATCCCTATTTGGGTCTCCTGCACCTATTTGGACCCGTTACCCAACACATCCGCCCACTAATTTACCCGCTTTGATTCCCAAGAGTAAAAATCTCAAGTGTGATAAGACTTACCTATAGGATAAATGGCCTGATTATCACACCATAACTTTCCAGTTTGCACAACTCCAAATTCCAAAAGCTCAACACTCCACTTCTTGCTTACACTTAAATCACCTGGCGTTTCTTGGTGGGACCCACAAGCAAGAAACGCGGGTGTAGTACTCGTGCAAGAAATTACCTTTTTGTCCTCGTCACCCTCATCATCACTAAGGATGATTACATCACTATTTCCCGCAACCAAATGATTATTTTGAGAACCCAAATTCAAGAACTCTTTTCGCTCTTCGGGTCGTGATCCAATAGAATGTGGGATATCTTTATTTACATGATCAGCTAAAGAGAGCCTGAGATCACTTTTAGCCCATCTGTAGATTGCACTTAATTTGCCTTCTAAAGCTTCAACCAAGATTCCTAAATCGCCCATATCATAACGGAATAAAAAATACTTTGAGCCCAATGAACACGAGCAAAATTGGTTTGCATGATTCAAGCAAGAATATTTTTCGGGCGAGCAATTGTTACAACCAGCAGCTGATAAATGCAGGTCAAAATAGCAAACACTGCATTCTCTCTCGTTTATGGAGTCAAAACTGGCGTCCATTTTTAAAGATCGAGAACTTTTGCAAAGAAAATCCCGTCTCACACGCTCCATCTCCACACGGTCCTACACACAAAAATTTCAGGGTAAGAATGTTATGACCACTCTAAGGTTTGACCATTCAGTTTGACCTCAAAACTCAAACTACAAAGAAAGAATAAAAAATAATAATAATGATAAAATAAAATAAAAATTGCCGTTAAAAAAAAGCTAACTAGATTAACAAGCATATTGTATGACAAGAAAATCACCTTAAGTGCTTTTGATAGGATCCCATCTTTCCCACACACATCTTTCCATTTTACATTTTCGGGTGTATTTTTTTGTAGTAAATTAATTTCCCACTGGGCTTTTACAGCATCTCTTGCAGCCCCAAGTAAAAGTTTATCATGAGAAATTGATGTTTTCCGGGCCTGCTCACGATACAGCTCAACTGCATCATGCCCGTGTGGCAACCAATCAACCGGTGCCACATTGACAGCCTCTGCACAATTGAACCCGCAATTGAATCCCGAATGATATGACCGAGGAAAAGTCAACACAAATTCTCCAGGATTTTGAATGCAACGGTAAATAGGAACACCCTCGGATTTTAGAACTGATGGTGAAAGCTGTGTGACCTGAAAATCAGATATTGAATAATCAGAATCAGATAATCAACAGTAGTAAAGCATGGTTAAAAAGACAGTTATTCGGTTACAACTCACCAACTTATGAAGCAAATCGGGTTGCTTTGCAAAAAGATTTGGTAAATGCTTTCTCATAGCTGCTTCTAATTTAGTGGCATCTTTTCCCGCTACACCGTACCACATTTTTGGGGCGCCCCAATGCAAATAACTGATCGAATACATGTGATGATCTTCAACATGCTGCAATAGTGTAACACTTTTTGTAATGATCAAGGAGTAACTTTTTTGTACAATAATTTCTGAGCAGTGGTGGCAGTTTTAACTTTTAACCCACTAGCTTATGAATGGGTCCGATTTAGGTTATGTAACCTTTCTGTAATGGGTCAAACAGGTAATCATAGCCAAAGAAAACGGGTTCAAAGTCGCCTGAAGTTTACTTTTAATGCATTTATCCTTTGGTTTATAAAAATAAGATGTTTATCGAGATAATATAGTCTTTATTTCTAATCATATTACACTAATTATTTATAAAAAAAAATTAAAAGGGTGTTCCAGACCTGTTGCTACCTGTACAAAAGATTGCCTGTTTTGACCCGTTAACAGACCCATCCATTTTTCCACCTCCAACCACATATAGATAATTTCGACTCACCCAACAAAAACTTGAAAAGCACATTCCGATATACAACCAAGGAACCAAGACACCTGATATATCACTACTCTCATATTTGAGTAATGATCTCTTAAGCTTTGGGAACTTATTCAAATTCCAACCGGATTCAACATATTTTTCATTCGAACCCGAAACTTGAGAAGACACAGTGGGAAACCCGCTGCCAAACGTGCCAGTTTCCAAGTCCGCACCATAAAGCACCTACATTGAAAGGGTAGCTTACATGAGATTTTGAAATCAAAGAACATAATGCAATGTTCGGATATGCGTTTTGAAAGTGATTATTCCAAATATAAAACTTTTCAATCCATATATGTTTAGCAAAATACCTCGATTTCTTCTGTAGGCTTCTCTACGATTCGCCAATATTCACCCTCTATGTTTTCTACTAAAGGTTCCCATGAATCTTGGATGTCGGGGTTTCCCTCGTTTTTTCTAAAATATTGCCTTTTAAACTCATCTGCATATTTCTTGAATTCATCAAGAGTGAACTGTGGACCAGACTCAAACCCAAAATCAGTTTGGTGATCCACCGGTTCAGCCGGGCTTGACCCATGGTTAAACCCGGCTTTCATCCCTCTTCGACTTTTTTTCTTTTTGTGGTAATTTGGACTAAATGTTTTTCCCATGGAGTCCCTATTTTGAAGTTTATCAACCCTTTGAATTCTTGTAGCAAATGTTGAATTTTCCCATATGGTTTTTTGTTTAAGAGGGCATGGAGGTCTCCATGATGAAGGCGGAATGATCCGACATATGCCATACGATTCTGCTCTATCACGTATGCTTGCAATGTACTTTAAAGTATCCTCAAATTCCTGAAATCAAATGAAAAACTTGACGAATATAAATATATGAGTGGATCGATTTAGGTTGTAATTTACGGTCAAGTAAAAAAAGTGTAGCTAAAAGGGGAACGGGTCAAAAGTAGGCCAAAGTGTGTTTAATGCACACAACTTGGCTCATTTAGTCGTTTTATTCGGAACATTATACTGTCATTGAAATATATATAAAATCCGCAATCATTTAATAGTATTAATACGCTAACTATTTATAAAAATTCAAACTTTTTCAGGCTAATCTGACCTGACCTGTTTATATCGACACAAAAATAGCCTGTTAGATCTATACCCATTTTGACCCGTCACCCAATCCGTGATCTTGTCAACTCTAACTCTCTAAGCTATCAGAAATACAGAGAATGTTACATACCTCTTCAGTCGGGTAAAATGTAGGAGCCTCAGAAAGATTCGGGATCCGAGCTTCTTCCGGATGCCATTTTGCAGTGACCTAAACACAAAAAAATTGAACTTTAGCACATTTATTTGGAAAATAAAAAAAGATTTTCGGGTTGCAAAAAAGATCCAACCTTTTGGCAGTTGCTACACTTTTCACAGCCGCGGATAACCCCCTTTGGGAGCCGAGATTGTGATATTTGATCCTGCATCACCAGTATTATGTCAAATATCTTAACAACCAAACCGGGAAAAAAAATTTAAAAAATAGATTTTAATAGGAATTAGTACAGTATGATCTAATGGACTATAATCAGACTCATCTCCAGAAGTGCAATGAAAATGATTGTGAGTTATTTCGGATCTACGCCTACTGGACCTCCTTATCTTTTGATCCTGTTTGGCTGTCGGTGGTGCAGGATTACTTGTTGTGACAGAAAAAGTTGATGTGATTCTCTTATCATCCATTCTAAAAGGTGTAAAAGACTCGAAACCCGGTGGAATCGATGAGAAGTCAATGGTCTCTTCTTTGACTTGATGGCTGGTTACTCTTGTTCCCATTTTGAATATTTTGCAGACGATGCGCTTCTTAGTTTCAAGATTTCTGATGATCAAACAAGAAATAGAACATAAAATGTGAAAGAAATGCAAATTAACTGAATCTTTTATTGACATTCTTGAAATCTAAGAGGTGGCGAATTCAACCCGTTTACTTTTGTATTGGTTTGATTTGGGTTATGTTTGTCTTAGACAGGTCAAACCTAAGAATTTAGTGATAAGATGAATGGGTCAAACGGGTTGAAGTCGCCTAAAAGCTATTTTTAATGCACACAATCTCCTTTCGCTATAATTGTAATAATAGTGATTTCTGATCGTAATTAGCGCATTACATATATATTACTTTAGAAACATAGACAATGAAGGTTTATAGGTAAACCGAAGTCCGAACCCGATTTGGCTTGTTTTGACCTAACCCATTTTAGCTCAAACCCATTTTCACCCATTTGCAAGTTTCAAACATTCACAAATCTAAAGGAAGTGATTACATACAGATCTAAGCTTTGGATCTGGCAAGAACATCAAAAACTTTATGGTAAATTATTCTTTTCAAGGTTTGATAATATAATAATTGCACATTCTAGATGGATGAATAAATAAATAAATAAATAAATAAGCTCCAAGGCCTTACATATCCTCTGCATAAAAATGCAGCTCAAGCCCAGATGTTGAAGATGGCTATAATCTTGAAATAACCCTAAAAATCAAAGAAAAAATAAACCACTAAATTTGATATTCACAAATAAGTAACCAATTCAGAATATCAATAAATCAAACCCAACTCCACATGCCCACATAACCCGACCCGACCCGACCCATATACCCCAACTGTACCCATGAGGCATCTAACAATCAATCTTGATCAAACCAAGCACAAAAATTACAGACTTATAAACTTAGAATCGTCAGACCCTAAAATTGCATGAAACATATGGGTCAAGAACCTGACATAACCCGACCCGACCCGAACCGGAGACCCATATGCCCAGTTGTACCCATCAAGCATCAAACAATCAACCTAGGGCTACAAAACCATAAATAATTAAATCAAGCACAAATTTACAGACTTGTGAACTAAGAATCATCAAATCCACAAATTGCATGAAACATATAAACATACAAATCAACAAGAAAACATGAAACATAACAATTATATAATACCTTAAAGTCTTAAACCATATGGGTAAATTGTTACAACAATTAAAAAAGATAAGAGATTTATATTTATACCTGTATTTGAATTTATTAAAATCCCCAACAGATTTTTTGGATTGATATGAAGAAAATCAAAGTGGGAAAATGGAAATTATGGTTGGTTTGGTCAATATTGTAATTTTGGGGGTAAAAGTTAATGTTTTTACAACTTTCCAACTAAAATATGTGAACTTAAATTTCTCATGAAAGTGTGATCTGATAACTGGATTCAAGAAAGTAATGGTTTGACGATAAAGTGAGGAGAAACTGGAAAGAGATTTTGATCTTTATTCCGACTTTTACTAATCTTGATTTTGGAAGAATATTGATACAAGTTATCGTGGTGTTGGATTGAATAGGCGGTAAAGATTGAGATATTCTCGCGAATGTCTCTCAAGATTTTCAAAATATCGCGGTAACCACAGCCCACAGGGCTACAATACAAGGGGCTCGTATTTGCCTGTTTCATTGCAATTTGCAAGTCCACGGATATAAAACAAAAGAAAAGGCGTTTAAAGAAAGAGTTAAAACTTAAAAGTAAGGAATTCTAAGATAAGTAAGTTTTATTTTTGGTTGTTTATTAGTTTTGTTATACTTCATCCAAAATAATAACATTGTAATAGCCACATATCGTTTTACGATTGAGGATAATGTCAATATCATTAGTTGCACCATAAATAATTTGTTGGAGCCTATTAAGATGGAAAATAATCTTATAACATAAAGAGTCGTCTAATGAACATCATATGCGAATATCTACCATGATGTATACATGTAAATACAGTAGATATCTATAATTATAATACTATTTTATTTCATCTATTATTGGATAATGATTATCTTCTTTGTTACTTTCTACAACAAAAACAGTAACCCTATTTTATTAATATATTTAAACAAATATTATATTGATATAGCATGATTGCATTAGTAATGTGCATACTATCTTTTCAAAACGAAATTGTTATAGGCAATAGCACTACAAAGTAATAAAAAGTAGAGTAAATTACTGTTTACGTCCCTGTGGTTTGCACCAAATTACTATTTAGGTCCCAAATTTTCAATTTTAACAAATTTGCCCCCGTAGTTTCCGAATTGTATCCAATCAAGTCCCAAACGCTAACATCGTTAATTTTTTCTGTTAAGTTTTGGTTAAAGGACTAAAATACCCTTAACCTTTATTTCTCCGGCGAAACCACATCCACCGCCGACCACCATTTCTCCGACGAAACCCCTCCATCTCCGGCAAACCCATCACCATTTCCACCAAACCTAAACACCACCATCCCGCAAATCGAATCACCCAAATCGAATCTTCTGTTGAGTCACCAAGATCTACAGATCCAAAAACCAGTTTCCATAGCTGTTGAGTCCCCCAAATCGAACCTTATGTTTCTACCCCCGGGCCCTCTTATTAAATCCCTCAAATTGATGCAGCGGAGGAACAAATTTTAACCGAGAGATTTCAGTCACTTGGCCGGATTATAGGTGGCCGGAGGTTTGATTTCGCCGGTTTCCAGTCACTTGAGGCCATATTGCAGGCGATCGACTTAACAATTTCGCCGGATTTCAGTCGTCGGGAGTGATAATGCTACCACAGTCGAATCTGTTCACTGTCGCCGCCGAATCTAACCAAGATCTAAAGAAACGTCGTCCGCCGCCGGGAGTGGTGATGCTACCACCGTCGCATCTGTTCGTGCTACATCGTTCACCACCTCTAAACCGACGTCGCCGGGATCTATTCATCACCTCTATACCGCCGTCGGACCCCATTCCCTTCTGTCCGGTGGCCTGAGTCGATTGCCATTGACGACATCCACTGTTTCCGTCATCGCCGGAGAGGGATGTTGGTTTTAAGTTTTTTTTTTAAAAAAAATTAAAGGAGAATAAAAGATTAAGGGTATTTTAGTTATTTCATCAAAACTTAACAGAAAATTTTAACAGTGTTAGCGTCTGGGACTTGATTGGATACAAATCAAAAACCACAGGGGCAGATTTGTTGAAATTGAAAATTTGGGACCTAAATAGTAATTTGGTGCAAACCACAGGGACGTAAACAGTAATTTACTCTAAAAAGTATTTATGTATGACTGTCAAATTATATATTACAATTATAACCGCTTACAAGTACTGTAAACATAGAGTTGTTAGATTAAAAATTACAATTACAACCGTTTACAAGTATTGTAACAAAAAATAAACTTTATTGAAATTAAAACATTTTAATACCTCTATTTTTTAATAATTATAAAATATATACTCTTTCATCAAAATCATTTCGACAGAATTCGTTTATGTCAAGTTTCATAGAATACGTTTCTGCCATGTGATAACAAACATGTCACATTTTCATTTAAGCATAATGACGTATTTCATTCCATCTACATTCATGCATACCAAACACTACCTTATTATCGTCTACTGACTTGTTGGTTCTACTTCTCCATCCTCATCAAACACTATCCATTCTAGATTGTCTTTTTACGTTAACTATTAAAATTTTAACGCGGTAAAATTGTCTTTTATGTATTTGACTACCTTATTAATTATCTTTAAAAAATAAAAAAGTAATTGAATATTAGAAATCTAATTATGTAAATATTTATTTCCTTATTTAACTAGATTATAAAATGTCGTTAACAAACTAAATTATATCAATCGCTTTTATTTTATGTGATTACATATTTACTTTATTTTATAAATTTTTATTTAATCTTCAAATCTATATCACACCTTACAAATTAATCGTTCAAGGTTTTTACGAGTGTTTTATTAATATGTTATGTTTCTAGCTGACACCTCATTAATAATTTTTTTTTATCTTATTATACTTTTTTGAATGATAAATTTGGATCACTGACGGGCCACCGACCCACCCAATCATCTTCATTCACCGAGTACAAGACCCGAGAAACACCTTAAGGAGGAAACCCACCATAGGTGAGAAAAACCCCATAGCCCAACCTGAATCCCCTATTTTTTCACATTTGAGATTTGAACCCCAGACCTCTCCATTTTAAATGTTTTTGGGTGTTTCACCTCAACCACTTAGACTGAGGATCATTGTCACCTCATTAGTAAATAAGAACGAACAAAAGAAAAGGTGAAACTTTTATGACATCATCACCAACGATACAATATGTTGGTGTGTTCCACAACCACCACCATAAACATCACCCACCTATTGGAATATATGGAATTTATTGAGATATGAGAGAGAGAGGTATTAGAGATATTGTGATAGGAATAGTTTGTTTTAGATTCTTAATTTGTAGTTATATTCTCGTACAAGTCATTGTATTCTCCTTATATAAAGGGTGCTCATTATCAATAATATTAACGATTATTTGCGCATTCCATTATCTTTCATGGTAATCAGAGCTTAGGTTCAATTTTCAGCACACCGAAAAATAAAGACCCAAGACAGGGCGGTGTGCCTTCACCGCCACCGCCCTGTCCACCATCGCTGTTATTTTCTTTTCTTTTTTTCACTCAAATAAAGCTTAACCACTCTGATCGGTGCACTCAAACAAAAAAAAATTCTCTATTTGTTCTCATCCAAAAGAAATCAAAGTGAAGTCTGGAATTTTTCGTCTGGCTATTGCAACTCCTAGAACAATTGGTTTTAATTTTCTTTATATTTTCTTTTAGTTTATTTCTGATCTACGGATCGAAATCGTGGTCTTCGGATCCAAAAAAAAAATCGTTGCTTGGTTACGATCAGCAACCTTGTTTTTTTTTATTTTTATTTTTTTAAATCT
This sequence comes from Deinandra increscens subsp. villosa, assembly GCA_039602395.1. Lineage (NCBI taxonomy): Eukaryota > Viridiplantae > Streptophyta > Magnoliopsida > Asterales > Asteraceae > Deinandra > Deinandra increscens. The sequence goes on along the minus strand of JBCNJP010000007.1, from coordinate 11,658,095 downwards.
TTATTTTATGTGAAGATCGACTGATCAAAGAGTTACCTTCGGGTCTCGAATCAAAAACCAAGAACACCAAGGAGTGCAACCATAAGGAATAAAGATGACCGACTTCAAGCAAACTAAGAATTTGGTTTTAGTTCAGATTCTGAAGACAGTTGAAGCACAATCATGGACGGATATTGAAGCTAGCTTTATTATTTATTGGTATTTATTTTCTAGTCTGAGTGTTCAATTCTCTACTGCTCTGACTACGGGGGAGTATTGGAATATATGAAATTTATTGAGATATGAGAGAGAGAGGTATTAGAGATATTGTGATAGGAATAGTTTGATTTAGATTTCCTAATTTGTAGTTATCTTCTCGTACAAGTCATTGTATTCTCCTTATATAAAGGGTGCTCATTATTAATAATATTAACGATTATTTGCGCATTCCATTATCTTTCACCACCATCCACTCGTTTCTATTGCGGTCAAAGAGGAGCAAACACTCCATAAGTGGATTTACCCTTACACGTCTATATATTAACGAGTAATCTTTAAAAAAAAGATAGCTGATAATAGATGAAAGTAATGGGTGTTGGTAGTAGTCGCACCACCACTATTGTATCGTTGATAGTGACGTCATAAATGCATAACCTATGGATCGATGCTTCAGTTTATATATTTTTTTTATAAATCTCTAGAAGTACTCTCCAAGGAATTTCCTATCACATATCCAAAGTGGAAGCAGCATTACTTACATGAACCGGCTACCCCGAAGTGTGCGTGCCAAATCAATTGATCGCACGAGGATGCGGCTTGAAGAATCACAGTTGGACCCTTTTGATCCCCCCCCCGTGTGAATTGACCTTTCCATGTGGTGGGACAATTATCACATTGCCAATGCTTGCAATCTATGCTACCAATCATACCCGGTAGACCATAGCGCTCATCATGTCACTCATATAAGAGTTGAAGATCATTCCATGACGACTTTCGTAAATAACGTGTGTCGTACACTTCCCATATCCCTTTAAAAAATAATTATTTTAAAATGTGTAACAATTAAAAAAAACTATAACTATTTAAAACGTACAAGACAATTAAAAAAGTATAAAAATTTAAAATGTATAACAATTTTAAAAAAAATATAACAATTTAAAATGTATAAGACAACTAAAAAACATAATATATAGATTTAGCAAAATGTTCCAACGTATCTCTTGTTGTCTTCTCTGTCATTTTTAAATATTCATCGTTGATGTCCGTCGTGGTCCCATACGCCAAGACACGTAATGCCGATGTACACTTCTGAATAGCGGTAAATCCAAGCTTTCTGCGTGCGTCACATCGTTGTTGAAAATACGTGTATTTTTCTTCAAGATCATGTACTATACGTAGGAATATACCCTTACTCGTCCGGAAACGAGTAAAGAACATCCTAGGATTTCGATATGTTGGATTGTCGGGAAAATAGTCGTTCATCAAACGGTTATTTGTCGTCGCACGATCGCGTTCAATTTGCGTTCTTCGAAAAACCAGATGACGAACGGGAGGTGGTTCCATTTGCATCACGTAGGAAATTATCTCGTCTTCTAGCTCATTGTCGGAATCATAAAAAATTGAAGATGATGATGATTGTGGAGAAACCATTTTTTAGAGAAAAAAAAATGGATGAATGGTATAAAGTTTAGAAGATGGAGAATGAGAGTGGGGTTGTTTTGGAATATGTTGTATATATATATATATATATATATATATATATATATATATATATATATATATATAGGGAGAGGATCGTTTGAGAACCAAATGGTTTTGAGAACTTTTGAAAACCATTATGAGCCACTGGTTATATATAGGAAATCTCCCCCCCCCCCCCCCCATAGATTTGAGTGGTCCCCCTTGAAAATTAGTGGCCCAGAATGGTTCTTAAAAGTTCTCAGAACTAGTTGGTTCTCATTTGAACCTAACCATATATATATATATATATATATATATATATATATATATATACACATATATGTATAGCATGGTACCCACTCGTTGCGGCGGGCGACAGTTTATAGTGCCTTATTTGTCTAATGTTCGCATGTTCGGCGACGATGACAATTTACAAGGCGATATTCGTTTCTCTTAACGCCGTGCGGCGCAACAACAATTTATAATGCGGTACATGCGCGTTCAGCGGCGGTGACAAGACTTATGACATAGGATGAAACCCACGCGATGTGGTGACAACTATCAACCAATGTGATACTTGTTTTATGTTAGTTTATCAATCCATCGAAAAATGTTATAAACTTCAGCCCCCTCAAAACACAAAAATTCTACTATTTTAGTAATGATCTACCTTTTTACGTAAAATGATTTTAAAGGATTTACACTTATAATATAAAGTACACATTGGAGTGGTAGTAAGGGAGTCTAAAGATGTGTTGAGCTAACAAACAAAATTAGAGAGAGAGAAGGAAAGGGAAAAAATAACAATAATGGACTAACGAGATGGATGACCCCTCCGCGCGTTGCGGCGGGGCATATTAAGTGATTACTGGTGACCTGCCCGCGCAACCGAGGAATGGGTTTCAAGGACACACATACTTACAAAACTAAAGCAGAAGCTGCCTTTTAAATTAGAATACTGAACCAAAACAATAAGGAGAATAGTAACATTCATCATAAAGGAAAGTGTGTATGCTCGTAAACAGAAATAAGAATACTAACCGACATAGGAGAAGAACTTACCTAAACTTCAAAAGAGTACATATGAAAGCTGCAATAAGATCCAAAAACCAAGACGTTAGAATATTAAAAACAATATGAAATGCACCTAAAGGTAATTAAACATGTGAATATACAAAGAAATGGAAGTAAGAACTTACATTGTCCAAGACAACAGTTTGTTTAACCTTTACAAATAGAAATCAAGCAGGGGACCTACAATTACAAAACACATAATAACATTAGAGATTTGCAGAAGAATCATAGAACTAACAATCGCAAAAGCCCATCATCAACATCTGCAAAGTGATAAGGAGATCTTAAAGATCATAATTTTGAGAAGATAGGGTTAGACCCTCTAACAATCGTCACTGCCAAAGAGACTCTGATCGAGATTGTTGGCAACGGCTGCGATAAACTCTAGAGCCACGCCTCGCCGTCACCACCGAAGGTATATCATCATGGCCCTAAGCAAACCGAAACTGTCAAAACATTATCATAGCCTACATTTACTCATACATGAACTAAATTAGAAAATGAATGTAAAATAGAATTCTAAAGTAAACACTCAAAATTTCTGTCTATATTACAGTTCTATCTGATGCAGCAGTTCACTTCCAAATGCAGCAGTTCACCTCTAGAACCAAAGTACAATATATATATATACACACACACACACTAATGCATACAAATGGAGAGAGTAAAAAACAATCATAGATATGCTCATCAAAGTATAATATATATATACACACACTAATGCACACAAATGGACAGAGTCAAAAACAATCATAGATATGCTAAGTCAAACATCATATATTTCCATGAATAAAAAAGTTAAATGAAAATTAAAAACAGGTCACTGAATCATTTTGCTAATTCACACCGTCAATTCTAGTAAATTTTGTGAAAAATACTATGAGAAGCCCTAGAATCAAAAGGCCAATACCCAAGCACCAAACCATATGACATAAGAGAGGGTGAAAATTCTTGCCATTCTTTTATGTAAAAGCCCTAGAAGGAAAAGAACAAAATCTGACAGAAATTGAAAACCTCAACTAAGTTGATACGCCACAAAAATTATAGTTACTGAACCGAAAAATCAGGCATGCAAACAGTTACAAAGATGAAAGAATGACCTAAGAACCAAAACCGATGAAAAAGTATAAGGAAATACTTGATTAGGCAACTCGTCGCCGAGAATCACTTAACCCCAAACGCCACAAATTCGTTTGCTCCATTAAAACCTATTACCGGCGTACATCGTGCTGCCGTTAAAAATTAGATCCATAAGAGATCCACCTGAGATTAGGCGTACATCGCAACGCAGTTAGAAAGACACAAAAACAACCACAAAATCAAAGTCGCCAGATGAGCGCCGTTACCAGAGAACAACCACAGACAAAACGCCTAAAACCTCAGAAGGTATACCGACAAAAAACCTAGAACGGTGAGGGAGAGAGAATATGAGTTTTTAGGGTTTCCATAACGCACAAAGAATAGACCTTAACCCAGATTTGCGAATCGGAAGCGAGATCTAGACATGCAACAAAGGATCAAAGGTTAACAGACAAAAGAATGCTCAAAAACTCACCGCCACCCAGATCCGTAGGCGGCTTTCGGACACGTCGCCGGCATCATCTTCAGGTGAGATGATGGCCGTTGTGGTTTTGCCGGCTGCCAGCTTCGCGCTGATCGCCGCCGCCGTTGCTCCGTCCCAGATCCGTAGGCGGCTTTCGGACACGTCGCCGGCATCATCTTCAAGTGAGGCGACCAGGAAGTGCGTATAAGAGAAGCCAGGCGTGGAGACATGCTGTTGTGATATAGCAGAGGCAAAAAATAGAAACGAAAAGAAAACAAAAGGACTAAAATTGTCAAGAAACATGAAAAGTTGTGGCCAATTTAGAAGAAATAAAAACAATACTATTCATCTTCAATTTACATTGTATATTATATAAATAATCTAATATGAACAAATGACAATGGGGCACGTTTGACCTATCATTACAAAACTAAGTCACCGGTCACTACTAAACTCTTGATACAAGATCCAGTTTCTAAAGTTTAATGCATCAGTACCAAGAACTTTCAATAAGGCTTGAAGTACTGAGTCCCTAATTGGTTTGGTTTGACCTATATTAAGAAATAGCCATCGGATCCAACATACACTCATAAATTAAAAATACTATAAGGTAAGATCCAACATAAAAGAAGGTATAACTTGTTAGCTTTCCAAAAATCCATTAAATATTCGACTTATAAGTTCTTGAAAAGTAATATGGGTCTAAATTTTGCAAATTTTTCCTAGCCTCACATGCGATGCCTGATCCTTGTAACAATGTAACATGGTTTGGAAAATGAATAAAATTAGCACATAATTTTAAACATGAAAGACAATAAATAAATTCAGCAAGCAAACCAATAGTGATGCAACTAAACATTTCTCGAGAGCCCTTGAAAGTTTTGCATAGTTATTATAAATCTCAAGGTCAATCCTCCTTAAATATAGGGCACAATCCATGCCCACATTCACATAAAGACCCCCTCCATTCCAACCATGCTTAAGAGAACTTGGAAATTGAAAATGTTGCAGTCTAGAATGAGAACCATATTTAGCTGCAAATAAATATTTTTAATGAATTTGCCCTACATTTAAGTGGTATTACATATATTGAATAATACTTAAACATTAACAAATATGTTAGTACATATATAATTATCATTAGTTGCGAAAGCGTAACCAACAGGAACCCAAATTGCAGCAGCTACTGCATATCTACTGCAGTATCGTAAACAATTATCTAAACTTGGTTATGGCAACAAAGAAACTTTAAAAAAAATAAAGTTTCTATGCGGAGGGAAACAAACCTACACTCTCCAAATCCAACCATTGAGTCCCTCTTAGAAGTTAGACCTCAAGAAAGCTCAAGATCTAAGGCAATAAATTTCTAAAAGATGAAAAAGGTGTAGCGTGGTTACAAAACAATCCACCTTCTGCAAGCCCTTTCCTTAGATGCACAATAAAAATACATGTTGCTTAGAACAAAAGAATTTACCCATGAATGCCAAAAAAAAAACCTGAATCATATAGTGTTTCTGAGCAATCTCATTGACATTGTGCCATCTCTAATGGGTCAAATGGGTGAAATCCAAAAATTAGCTAATCCCTCTACTTGTAAAGTTGTAGAGGATTCAGACTTCTACATGATCAACAAAATCCATAATTAGATTCAATTTTATTATGAAATAAAAAGAAACAAAGAAACATTAATGATGAACCTTGTATGTCTCCTGTAATCCCATCAAAATTCAGATTGCATCCTCCTCTACCCTGATATAATCCCATCAGAATTCAGATTGCATCCTTTTCTATTTTGATATAACTTCCAAATTCTGTTGTGACACAAAAGGTATATATTACTATCATAATAAAAAATTAACGGAACATGTCTTTTCGAGGATGGTAAATACCCCAATATATCTTATCATTTCATTCACTTACAAGAAAGATTCGTTAGCATGTGTGCTCATTATAAACCAACAACCTAAAATAGGAAAAAGCCTGCATTTTTTATTTTTTATAATATAAAATTTGAAGGCGGTGGGTTTGTTTCAAGAGTAAAACCTAAGAAGA
>JBCNJP010000007.1:11539049-11651267 GCA_039602395.1 Deinandra increscens subsp. villosa | reverse complement strand
TTTTTAGGCATACTTTTATCTTATTTTTAATACTCATTTTAAACATATTTCATGCATTTTTCTCATTCATATCGTACTATTTTGTAATTATTAGTTTTTGCGGAATAGAATCTACTTTGGGCGTTTTTGTTAATTTGTAGGCGCGAAAAGATCATGAGACGTTGCGGGTTCATTACGATTGATATTGAAGAGCATTGGATGAATTTAGAAAGACAAAGTTAAAGTGACCATCTTGGGTAAAAAGAAAAACTATAAAGTCTAATACAGTTCACGTGAGTTGCACATGAAGTTGGAAGTCCATTTAATCAGTATAATCAAAAGAATGAACTTCAATTATTTGTTTATGGCTGGGCCGTAAAATCAAAAGTAAAGAATCAAAATGCACATAGAAATTATATGGGCTGGTCTAACCCATAGGATGAGCCACGTTTGCATTTAAAAAGGAGGGCATCGATTTGTGTAGGGGGGTCATCTTTTAACCTCCTTTCTTCTTGGAGATCTCGACGGCTGCAGCAATTCGCAAGAGGGAGCTTTAAGGAGAATTGAATTCTTTACTTTTAGTCTAGTTCGTAAGTTTTAATTGTTCATGTCTAGTTTATTTATTTTGATTGATTTAGTCGTTATGTCCGGCTAGACAACTCTTAATTTCGACATTAGGGTTTGATTTCTTGGTGTTTGACTCCAATCTTATGTGAAACGTTTATGAGATCTAATTTATGAATGGTTTGTTTATGTGTTTCTTGATCTTAAACCTGGATTCTCTCCTGGTATACATTAGTTTTGTTAATAAAATTGGCCACTTTGTTAATGAATCTAATAAAGTTCATCGATTTTAAAACCCTAAAAAGTTCTTAATCTTGATAAAAGGAACAAATAACAGTTTAGGTTTGTCTATGAATTTAAATTCGTTATAGAAGCACATAATCTAGTTGAACACACCGAACGGCGTGTGTGGTTAATTATAATCGGTTCTTCTGTCACTTGCAACCCGCACGCTAAGATCAGAACGGCTCGAGATTAGAGTAGCGGGTTGGCTCTAATCAACGAACTGTGTTTGGTTAGACTTTAGATGGAGTGGATGTCAGAACGGCTCGACGTCTAGAACCGATACAAACCGTTTGATAAAAAGGATCATTGCACCATAACCGTTCATGATCGTAAGTCGAGTTGAAAACAAGAAATCACCCTTGTGTTGGAATTATTTTCTCATATTTGAATTCTATTTTAATATCTAGTTAACGTTTCCATTAATTCTTTAGCTTTCATAATTAGTTTAAAAGAAAACCCAAAAATATTTCATTTTTTTTTTCACAGCAGTCCAAAACGGCCGCGAGGGACTCTGAAACGGCCGTTTCGACATTCTGTTAGATTTTTCAATAATTTCATAAAAAAATTCACAAACCCCCATTTTTCTTAATTTCCCCTACATTGTATTTGCACTAAGAGGTTTTTGGTATAAAAATTTAATACGTATCCCTGAGGACACGAACCTTACTTCCATTCATACTATTTTTAGTGTGTCTTAGTTGGTTCACTCTATTACTATTTTATTTGTTGGATTCGACACCCAACAAATTGGCGCCGTTGCCGGGGATACGGCAATTCTAACTGTTTTATGCCAAGATCTTTTTAGTACAGGTATACCACTCACCATGGCAGTTGAACAAACTCTCAGACAGTGGGCGACTCACGATGTCATCCAACAAACATTTTGCATCAACTATCCTGCCATGGAGAACTTTGAGCTCAAATCAAGTCTCATTTATCTATTGCCTCATTTTCGAGGTCTAGAAAATGAAGACCCTTACAAGTTCCTCAAAGATTTTCATGTTGTGTGTTTCGGAATGAAGCCACACAATGCAACCGAAGATCAAATCAAGCTAAGGGCATTCCCCTTTGCTCTCCAAGAATCAGCAAAAGAATGGCTCTATTACCTACCACCGGGGTTGGTAAGCACTTGGAATGATCTTGCAAAGCTATTCTTGGAAAAGTACTTCCCACAAGTGAAAGTCTCGAGCATACGAAAAGAAATCATCGGGATTAAGCAAGCAAAAAATGAAGCTTTACATGCTTATTGGGAAAGATTCAACAAGTTGTGTGCTCGATGCCCACAACATGGCATATCTGAGCATCAACTTCTTCAATTATTTTGTGAAGGCCTATCACCATTGGAAAGGAGGGTGATCAATGCCTCTAGTGAAGGAGTTTTACTCGACAAAACACCAACTCAAATCAGAGCATTGATCACGTCCATTGCTGAAGACACAAAACATTGGGCACAAGAAGAAGAGTGTTATGTTGAAACATCATGGGAAGTTAAGGAAGTGAGCACTCACCACATCGAGACTCAACTTGTTGAATTAAAGAAAGCGGTAATGCAACTTACAAAGACCAAAGACGTGGTGCCACCGTTTCAAGCATCAAGACCTTCGTTCCAAATGATGAACCAACAACCACCATGTAGCACAAAAATGTCCTTAGAAGACATTGTGAAAAGCTTAACCACGAGCGTTCAATCGTTTCAACAAGAGGCCAAAGCTAGTATCAAGAATTTGGAGCAACAAATATCTCAACTTGCTAGCTCGGTAAGCAAGATAGAGTCTCAAGTTAAATTACATGTGCAAACCAAGATGAACCCAAAGCATAATAATTCTACCATTACCTTTCAAAGTCTGGAGCGCTATGATGGTCTTAGTATACAAGAAGATGACGATGAAGAAGAACTTTTGGTTGAAGTGAGAGACGTACCAAAACCCGTAGAAAGTGAGGTAAAAGTCAACCCTCATCCATTTCCCTCAAGACTACAAAGCGCGAAGAGAGAAAGAGAAGATGAAGAGGTCATGGAGACATTCCAAAATGTAGGAAAGACATTACCTTCAAATTGCAAAAAGGTTGCGTTAAATATAAATGTTGATGAAGATGTCTCGAAAGAACCTACCGAAAAGTACAAGCTTGGGGAGGAGTCGATGGAGGTGCTAATATTCGTGGATGCGCAAAAGAAAGCAAGGTACGATGCACCGAAAAAGGAATTATCATATATTAACCAAAAACTTCTTTCATTTATTCCGCAGGCACCAGATTGAATGAAACGAGTTCAACGTCTAGCCAAAGACGATAAAGAAAGGCGCTGCACGGGAGGCAACCCGTGTTGTTTAATTTAATTTTGTTTTTCTTAGTTCTTTTTTTTTTAAATAAAAAAAATTTACAAAAAAATAGTTTTCCTTAAGTTTTGAAGTTTTGATCAGAATGTCAAAACGGCCGCGACAGTTTTCTTCACTAGTTCAGGACGACCGTCTTGACCTTCTGAGAAAAAGAAAAAAAAAAGAAAGGGGTATTGTGATCAACCACCAACCCACACGCTTCTCCGCCGCCCCAACCGCCACAGCAGTAGTTCTATTTCCGCACTCTCTTCCTAGCATCGAGGACGACGCCACATTTTAAGCTTGGGGAGAGGTTAGCTTCAATTTATTTTTTATATTTTTCTTATTATTTTTTTTAGTTGTTTTAGTTTGCATTTCATTTAGCATGCATAGTTAGTTTTGCATTTACTCATTAGTGCATATGTGTTAAAAAAAAATAAAAAAAAAATGGTCCTTGAGTCTTTTGTGAGGGCAACATGAAAAATGATAGGTTTTATTGTGTTGATTATAGATTGCGTGCTAGAAAAGAGTGATAGTAATAAAAAGACACATGTGCCCCGTTACGCTAGTGCCTCATACTATGATCACCAATGTACGTGCAATAACCTTAAATGAATATAAATGTTTAGTTTCCCATCCCGACATGCATGGTTTAAAAAAATTGAGTCCCGGCAAAAACGGGTTGAGAGTGGTATTAATACCTAGTATTCTCTCTCTCGCACACCATGTTTCCACCATGATGACACCATCACTAATAAAAAAATAAAAAAATAATAAAAAAAAATAAAAAAGAACTAAATACCCTATGTGCTACCTATTGGGATGATGACTTGATGGATGCACCGCTAGGTGAAGTTCGCAAAAAAAAAAAAAGGTGAGAAAATAAAGGGAAGTATGTCTCCCGAATGTCATAATAGTGGTGCATGGTTCCTCAAGTGCGGGTTTGCGAATCCTCAATAAACCATGAGGTTGGGTAGGTTTTGCTATGTCTGTTCGGGTGTGGGGACAATTGAACATACTGGTAATCTTGTACATTATTAAGCACAATGCACTTGGTTGAGAAGAGATAGATTGAGTTCAAAAACTTGGACTTCACATGTATATCTAGAATGAGGTTAGTGGACCCTAACTGGCAAATTGGGTATGTGTTGTCAATAAAAATCTAGAAGGCTCTATCTATGCATGTCAATTGAAGTTAACATGATATATGATTTCATGCTCACAATCGATTCGGACTTAGACGAAAAAGGGTTGAAAAAGAAAAAAAATTGCATTTGTAGTAAGCATGTTAGTTTGTTTTCTTTGTTTTCATATCTTTGGTTTACTCTTATTCTTGACTTCCTTGAGGACAAGGAAAAGTTTAAGCTTGGGGAGATTTGTTAGTTGCATTTTTAGGCATACTTTTATCTTATTTTTAATACTCATTTTAAACATATTTCATGCATTTTTCTCATTCATATCGTACTATTTTGTAATTATTAGTTTTTGCGGAATAGAATCTACTTTGGGCGTTTTTGTTAATTTGTAGGCGCGAAAAGATCATGAGACGTTGCGGGTTCATTACGATTGATATTGAAGAGCATTGGATGAATTTAGAAAGACAAAGTTAAAGTGACCATCTTGGGTAAAAAGAAAAACTATAAAGTCTAATACAGTTCACGTGAGTTGCACATGAAGTTGGAAGTCCATTTAATCAGTATAATCAAAAGAATGAACTTCAATTATTTGTTTATGGCTGGGCCGTAAAATCAAAAGTAAAGAATCAAAAATGCACATAGAAATTATATGGGCTGGTCTAACCCATAGGATGAGCCACGTTTGCATTTAAAAAGGAGGGCATCGATTTGTGTAGGGGGGTCATCTTTTAACCTCCTTTCTTCTTGGAGATCTCGACGGCTGCAGCAATTCGCAAGAGGGAGCTTTAAGGAGAATTGAATTCTTTACTTTTAGTCTAGTTCGTAAGTTTTAATTGTTCATGTCTAGTTTATTTATTTTGATTGATTTAGTCGTTATGTCCGGCTAGACAACTCTTAATTTCGACATTAGGGTTTGATTTCTTGGTGTTTGACTCCAATCTTATGTGAAACGTTTATGAGATCTAATTTATGAATGGTTTGTTTATGTGTTTCTTGATCTTAAACCTGGATTCTCTCCTGGTATACATTAGTTTTGTTAATAAAATTGGCCACTTTGTTAATGAATCTAATAAAGTTCATCGATTTTAAAACCCTAAAAAGTTCTTAATCTTGATAAAAGGAACAAATAACAGTTTAGGTTTGTCTATGAATTTAAATTCGTTATAGAAGCACATAATCTAGTTGAACACACCGAACGGCGTGTGTGGTTAATTATAATCGGTTCTTCTGTCACTTGCAACCCGCACGCTAAGATCAGAACGGCTCGAGATTAGAGTAGCGGGTTGGCTCTAATCAACGAACTGTGTTTGGTTAGACTTTAGATGGAGTGGATGTCAGAACGGCTCGACGTCTAGAACCGATACAAACCGTTTGATAAAAAGGATCATTGCACCATAACCGTTCATGATCGTAAGTCGAGTTGAAAACAAGAAATCACCCTTGTGTTGGAATTATTTTCTCATATTTGAATTCTATTTTAATATCTAGTTAACGTTTCCATTAATTCTTTAGCTTTCATAATTAGTTTAAAAGAAAACCCAAAAATATTTCATTTTTTTTTTCACAGCAGTCCAAAACGGCCGCGAGGGACTCTGAAACGGCCGTTTCGACATTCTGTTAGATTTTTCAATAATTTCATAAAAAAATTCACAAACCCCCATTTTTCTTAATTTCCCCTACATTGTATTTGCACTAAGAGGTTTTTGGTATAAAAATTTAATACGTATCCCTGAGGACACGAACCTTACTTCCATTCATACTATTTTTAGTGTGTCTTAGTTGGTTCACTCTATTACTATTTTATTTGTTGGATTCGACACCCAACAAATTGGCGCCGTTGCCGGGGATACGGCAATTCTAACTGTTTTATGCCAAGATCTTTTTAGTACAGGTATACCACTCACCATGGCAGTTGAACAAACTCTCAGACAGTGGGCGACTCACGATGTCATCCAACAAACATTTTGCATCAACTATCCTGCCATGGAGAACTTTGAGCTCAAATCAAGTCTCATTTATCTATTGCCTCATTTTCGAGGTCTAGAAAATGAAGACCCTTACAAGTTCCTCAAAGATTTTCATGTTGTGTGTTTCGGAATGAAGCCACACAATGCAACCGAAGATCAAATCAAGCTAAGGGCATTCCCCTTTGCTCTCCAAGAATCAGCAAAAGAATGGCTCTATTACCTACCACCGGGGTTGGTAAGCACTTGGAATGATCTTGCAAAGCTATTCTTGGAAAAGTACTTCCCACAAGTGAAAGTCTCGAGCATACGAAAAGAAATCATCGGGATTAAGCAAGCAAAAAATGAAGCTTTACATGCTTATTGGGAAAGATTCAACAAGTTGTGTGCTCGATGCCCACAACATGGCATATCTGAGCATCAACTTCTTCAATTATTTTGTGAAGGCCTATCACCATTGGAAAGGAGGGTGATCAATGCCTCTAGTGAAGGAGTTTTACTCGACAAAACACCAACTCAAATCAGAGCATTGATCACGTCCATTGCTGAAGACACAAAACATTGGGCACAAGAAGAAGAGTGTTATGTTGAAACATCATGGGAAGTTAAGGAAGTGAGCACTCACCACATCGAGACTCAACTTGTTGAATTAAAGAAAGCGGTAATGCAACTTACAAAGACCAAAGACGTGGTGCCACCGTTTCAAGCATCAAGACCTTCGTTCCAAATGATGAACCAACAACCACCATGTAGCACAAAAATGTCCTTAGAAGACATTGTGAAAAGCTTAACCACGAGCGTTCAATCGTTTCAACAAGAGGCCAAAGCTAGTATCAAGAATTTGGAGCAACAAATATCTCAACTTGCTAGCTCGGTAAGCAAGATAGAGTCTCAAGTTAAATTACATGTGCAAACCAAGATGAACCCAAAGCATAATAATTCTACCATTACCTTTCAAAGTCTGGAGCGCTATGATGGTCTTAGTATACAAGAAGATGACGATGAAGAAGAACTTTTGGTTGAAGTGAGAGACGTACCAAAACCCGTAGAAAGTGAGGTAAAAGTCAACCCTCATCCATTTCCCTCAAGACTACAAAGCGCGAAGAGAGAAAGAGAAGATGAAGAGGTCATGGAGACATTCCAAAATGTAGGAAAGACATTACCTTCAAATTGCAAAAAGGTTGCGTTAAATATAAATGTTGATGAAGATGTCTCGAAAGAACCTACCGAAAAGTACAAGCTTGGGGAGGAGTCGATGGAGGTGCTAATATTCGTGGATGCGCAAAAGAAAGCAAGGTACGATGCACCGAAAAAGGAATTATCATATATTAACCAAAAACTTCTTTCATTTATTCCGCAGGCACCAGATTGAATGAAACGAGTTCAACGTCTAGCCAAAGACGATAAAGAAAGGCGCTGCACGGGAGGCAACCCGTGTTGTTTAATTTAATTTTGTTTTTCTTAGTTCTTTTTTTTTTAAATAAAAAAAATTTACAAAAAAATAGTTTTCCTTAAGTTTTGAAGTTTTGATCAGAATGTCAAAACGGCCGCGACAGTTTTCTTCACTAGTTCAGGACGACCGTCTTGACCTTCTGAGAAAAAGAAAAAAAAAAGAAAGGGGTATTGTGATCAACCACCAACCCACACGCTTCTCCGCCGCCCCAACCGCCACAGCAGTAGTTCTATTTCCGCACTCTCTTCCTAGCATCGAGGACGACGCCACATTTTAAGCTTGGGGAGAGGTTAGCTTCAATTTATTTTTTATATTTTTCTTATTATTTTTTTTAGTTGTTTTAGTTTGCATTTCATTTAGCATGCATAGTTAGTTTTGCATTTACTCATTAGTGCATATGTGTTAAAAAAAAATAAAAAAAAAATGGTCCTTGAGTCTTTTGTGAGGGCAACATGAAAAATGATAGGTTTTATTGTGTTGATTATAGATTGCGTGCTAGAAAAGAGTGATAGTAATAAAAAGACACATGTGCCCCGTTACGCTAGTGCCTCATACTATGATCACCAATGTACGTGCAATAACCTTAAATGAATATAAATGTTTAGTTTCCCATCCCGACATGCATGGTTTAAAAAAATTGAGTCCCGGCAAAAACGGGTTGAGAGTGGTATTAATACCTAGTATTCTCTCTCTCGCACACCATGTTTCCACCATGATGACACCATCACTAATAAAAAAATAAAAAAATAATAAAAAAAAATAAAAAAGAACTAAATACCCTATGTGCTACCTATTGGGATGATGACTTGATGGATGCACCGCTAGGTGAAGTTCGCAAAAAAAAAAAAAAGGTGAGAAAATAAAGGGAAGTATGTCTCCCGAATGTCATAATAGTGGTGCATGGTTCCTCAAGTGCGGGTTTGCGAATCCTCAATAAACCATGAGGTTGGGTAGGTTTTGCTGACCTACAATCTAATTCTCACTTTAAACCATTCAGGATCATACTAATACGATGTATATGGTATGTTGCTAAATTTCATCCATGGCCCATACTATAAATGATCTACTAATTTACGTCTGTCACATGCTGTTCTTTATAAATTAACATCTACTGTTTACTCATTTAGTATCCATAACCATGTACCTAAAGATTTTCCCAAATCCAAAGAAGCCCGTACATCACAATCAGTTATATAATAGCAACCATTGATTCCGCCCGTGCATCGCACGGGCCTGCCGACTAGTGGAATAATAAAAGGAAGTACGCAAATCAATCAAGAATTATTGAACTTTTGTTATATATTTATTTATTTTAATTATTATTTTTTAACTACGTTTGAAACTATTCCTAAATCTTCACTACCCGAGTAAATTGCTACTTTTACAAATATAAAGTTTATGAAACAGAAGTGTACGTTTTGAACTTCTATAATTGATAAGGGTAGGCTAATTGTACCAATTTGTATGTGTCAATTTTTTTTATTAAACGTATTTGAAACGTAATCTTGTAATTTTTATAAAGAAACAATAAATTTGTTTTTATATGTATAGATATGGATACGACTTGTTTTTTTATTTGAATTTGATAATTATTAGAATAATAATAAAAGAATAAATAAAATATTCTAAACATATCTTATCTTTCTTATATATTCTATTCTTATATAAAAAAGTTAAGTTTTAGAATTTTGACAACTAGATAATTATCAATTTCATAGTTTACCTCAATTAACCCCAACAAATTACCTTGATTTTAATAAGTCAAATAATAAATTTCAAATTTGGTATCCTTTCAAAATTTTATCCCAAAATTTAATGAATTATTCATTCCAAGCAAAATATATATATATGAAATATGTTTAATGGATAACCGTTAATTTAAAAATATCACCATTGAAGTACATAACAAATTAATTTATCAAACCTTTCATTAATTTCTCATATTATTTATATTTAATATCAAATGACATTCATGAAATTAAAGTTAACATTACAAATTTAGAAACTAATTAATGAATAATTTAGATGTTCTTCTTTTTTTACTTTGACAGTTTTTTCTTTTATACAAGTTTCATAAGTCAATTAAATTTTCTATACTCCATTACATTTTTTTTAAACCCTAGTCGTGCGATACACGAGGTATTAAAACAAGTTTAAATATATTTAAATTGCTAGATTTATGAAAAGAGCAGGTTAATACTAATATAAAGAATTGTCATTATCATAATAAAAGAAAATAAAAAGAGGAAAAGAAAGAAAAAGAAAATAAAAGTTCTCAATCGTATTTGTGTGATAATTTGAGGAGGGTGTACAGACAGTAAAAATAGGATTAAAGGGGTATTTTAGCAGCAACATTAGAATATTTCATCCTTTAAACAATATTGTTAGAGTATTTATGTATTTATTCTTGAATAAACTGGAGTTTATGTCCTTGTAGTTTGTCCAAAAAAATCAAGTTACGTTTATAAACTTTAAAAATTGCAATCTGTGTCCTAGTGGTGTGTGAAGTTACACTTTACGTCCTTATTTTTAATGGTAAATTAATTGGTTTGTTAAATTTTGATAAAAATGTTAAAAATGTTATTCATTTATTATTATTATTATTTATTTTTTTACACCAAAAAATAATAATTAAAACACGGGTTTACCTTGTTTTGATTGCATCTTCTTGAATTGAACCAAATCGGGGATGAACCAAATTAGGGAGTGAACATTGAAATCATATCTAAAAACCATCACCGTGAAACTTGTTTATTTTGTTACCATCCCCTCCTCTTGACATATTTTCCCCTATAAACAAATCGTTCAACCAATCCACACTCACATATAAAGTTCTTCAATGAACACCACCATAATCATCACTTCTGCAATATCTCCGTCTCTTCCTTTTTTTCCCCTAATTCTGACAATTTTTTTCTTTTCAGAGACGTCGGATTCATCAACAACCTATCTATCGATCAATTGATTCATCTTGATCATCAAATCACATCCTAACTTGTTGATTTTGCTTCAGGTTTCGTAGCTTATTATTTTTAAATAAACTGTATAATCTAACATGATCGGTTATATAGTTCAAATAAAAATAAGTTTACATTTAATATTTTAAACTATATAACCTATCATGTCAGGTAATTATATAGTTAATTTTGCTAAAATAAGCTATATAGCCTGAAACATATTCACCACATTAGGATGTGATTTGGTGATCTTGGTGCGTGAATCAATTGATTGATAGATAGGTTGTTGATGAAGTTATTGTCTCTGAAAAGAAAAACATATCGGAATGAGGGCAAAAACAGGAAGAGACGGGGTGACGTTATAAAAATGATGAATATGCGGTATTCATCGAAGACTTTTATATATGTGAGTGTGGATTGGTCGAACGATTTGCTTGCATGGGAAAATAGAAGTAAAGTAAACTGCATAGGGACCTATATTGTAAATTTTAAAGTTTAAAAACCTAACCTCGTTTCTTAAGCAAACCACGTAGAAGTAAAGTAAACTGCATTTTATTCTTTTATGAAATTATCATATTTAATATTGTTTTATGTTTAAGTGATTCAAGAAAGTGGTCCTTTAAATAGACAGATTAAATGGGTAGATTTTCTCTTTGAGGAAGCAAAGCTGCAAAAGTGTTCCACGTAGTATGAATTTGTAGAGTGATAACTATAAATCAAACACTAAGCCAAACTATGAATTAAACTTAATGACGTCATCAACATTTGAATACATATGTAAAATTGCTACGTGGTTTACTAATTAAAATAAATAATAAAGAAGCATAAAATAATAACTCACCGAGAGGAAATCTATAGAAAGCTCTATTGACTGATTATCAGAAAGGTGTCAAGTCCTCATCGCACGCAATATGAAAATAACCTCAAAATATTACCTTGAGAAAATTCATTCAAAACTTAAGATTACAATAGTCACTCTCATGATTAAGTTCCTTTAGATCAAGAGAATATATAGAAAGAAAAAAACCTTGTGGACATTTCTAACTCTAATACAATTCTATATAGTAATTTTAAGTCTTTTTAAACTTTACTAATTAACAATCAAGTATCTTTAGGTTATTAAAAGAACTAATTAGGAGTTTTGGGCCTGTATGGGCTCACATGATCCAATAAATTTAAATCAAATCCAACAATCACTTTCCTAATTTCAACTTGGAACTAGAAAAATCCTCAACTCCGAGATTTCTTTTCATATCATTGAATTTGATCCTTGCAAAGCTTTAGTTTGTGTATTAGCTTTCTCTTCCTCGCCACAAACATATTCGAACTCCAACCTCTTAATTATTAACACCCCCTACGAATAAATTTTTCGGAGGTTCAAATTTTAAGCGTTATGCTCCTCAGGCCCGTTGCGAATTTTTAACCCATAGCGCTCCTAGGGGGCGGTGTGGGGGGCGAAAAAAGATGGGTCATGCCCACTACGGATAGCCTTATAGGATGAGTTATTTGTACCTCTTCCCTTGACTCCCTCCCTCCCATGTAAAATTGAAATTTGACATATTCACCCCTTACAAAAGTAAACATTTTAAAAAATTCCCTTTTTCTAAAAAATATAAAAGCACTTTCTATAAAAATAGTTTCTGAAAAAAAACGAAAAAGGTATTTCAAAAAATAAAGAAAACAAGAAATCGTCGAATAAAAGAAATAAACTAAACTTTTTAGAAATTAAAGAACTTCATATAGAGACAATGACGGCCGTTAATTTTTAGAGGCGTTACTAAACATCCCCCACTATTTTTCTTACTTTTACTTGTACCCTTTCTTCTCAAGTAAGTGTTTTGAGTTTTTTAAAGGAAAATTGGATTTAAATAATCCCAACTTTTAAGTGTTGGCCAGTAATAATCCCACCTTTAAAAATCACTCACACTGGTCCCAACTTTCATCATATTTATTAATATTGGTCCCGCCGTTAAAACTACTTAACACCGTTAGTTTGTTAATGACGTGGCAGCTGATGTGTTATTTAT
Source organism: Deinandra increscens subsp. villosa (assembly GCA_039602395.1). NCBI lineage: Eukaryota > Viridiplantae > Streptophyta > Magnoliopsida > Asterales > Asteraceae > Deinandra > Deinandra increscens. The sequence goes on along the minus strand of JBCNJP010000007.1, from coordinate 11,638,590 downwards.
TTATTTATTTTCTTTTTCTAATTCCCTATAATTACAGATGGCAATACTATGTAAGAGAGAGACTAACTTTTATTTTTTTTAACCCCTTTATCCACCTTGACCCATCTTTATCTTCTTGTCAAATTATCCTCCGGCAACACCCCTGTAAATTCAACATCTTCTTGTACAACCCGTAACCAAATTACGCTGTCAACACCACCGACCCACCGCCACCGGAATTCCAATGCCGAGCAAAATCATCATTAACCGACTCTTTGGCTCCGATTAATACTCAACGGCAATATTCCACCGTCGGCCAACAAATAAAGCAAGAATTAATCAAAGAAATCCCCACGACCCAAATCGGTATTATGGAGCTTAACATCGCCTCACTCAAATCCTTTAATAAAATCGTCAATGAATTCAAAAAGTCAAGTTTACCCCTTAATATCCTCATGTAAATACACATGTTTCGATTCAAGCGGTTCGGTGATTGAAGATAATGAGATATTGTAGCCACTGGATAAATGAGAAGGTGAAGTAAAGCTTATGGATGATGACGGATCGAAATAATTTGCCATCAAACAATAATATTGAGATATGAATTTAAACTTCAATCGGAGGTAACAACATGAGCTCAGATTTTAATAAAGATCCGAGGATATGAAATCCCTGAATCAGAACCCTAGAAGGCGAAATGCGGATCGAGAACACAATCACGTAACTGCAAAACCGGGTAGAATCAGGTTCATGTTGCATCGCAGTACGTCAAATTCATCATCGACATCACAATCAAAGGGGAAACCAATAAATCAGCGGAGGAAATTAATGAGAACAAAAAGCAGAGGATGAAATGTGGTGGAACCGTCGAATCAGATGGGTGTAACCAAAAGGGGTTTTAAAAAAAGATTTACACGTGTAATTACAGAGGATTAAAAAAAAGAAAAAAAGATAAATAAATAACACGTAAGCTGCCACGTCATCAAAAAACTAACGGTGTTAAGTTTTTTAACGGCGGGACCAATATCAATAAATAGGGTAAAAGTTGGGACCAGTGGGAGTTATTTTTAAATGTGAGATTATTACTGGCCAACCCTTAAAAGTTGGGATTATTTTAATCCAATTTTCCTTTTTTAAAAGAAAAAGTGTTTTAAAAAAATGATATCTCGAGCGGCTATACAACAAATTTTTACAAAGAACTTTTAAGTGAGGGAGTGCGACAAGTAGGGAGGGATGTACGAATAACCTACCCCTTTTAAATATAAAGAAATATCACTTTCTCTTACTAGTGTTTTAAATGTCGTTAAACGTCTTTAAAAATTAATAACCGTAAAACATTTATATAAAAAAGGATAAGAAAAGGTTTAACTTTTTTAAAAAGTTGAGGTTATTATTAGTGCTTTTTAATATGAAAAAACTCTCTCTAAAAAAATTCAAAATAACTAGTATTTTAGTCATCTTCAAACATCTTAAAAAAGAATTGTAAAACATTTTTATAAAAAAAAATGATAAAAAGTAATATTTTTATTTTTGAGATCATTAGTCTTTTGTTAGTTTTGAATTTGATTTTATTATAATGCATATAAAAATCAAAATCAAATGCTTTTAAACTAAAAAATTGGATATTTTTCATAAAAAAACCATTAGTTGGATTTGGGTAAGAAAAACAACATAGTATCATCAACTCCTCCAACCATAACCTACCCATCACGAACAACAATCTTTGTCCAATTGTCCAAGTTCAACATTGTATCTTTCACCTTAAATCTCAACACATTCATCAATACAATGGTGTCACAACCGCGTAAAAACCTCCATTTTACGCCACGGATTCTCCTCGAGTTCACGTTACTAATCTTAGTTTCATCAACCATCGATCCAGTTTCGCGCTACACTGATTTCGTCTACAAGAAATGCCGAACCGAAACTCACATTCCCCAAACATTGGTGTCATCCCTCTTGCAAGAACTCGTCGAGAAATCCTCTAAATCCAAGTTTTACCGAATTACCATTGGCGATGACACGTTTGTAGCCTCGGGCAAGTTTCAGTGCCGGCATGAACTCACCGTCAACGATTGCCATGATTGCGTAGTTAACACCCTCACAAGATTAACATGTTCATCAGGCTCCCTAGCTCGGGTTCAGCTCAAAGGTTGTTTCCTGACCTTAGAGCCAGAGCCTGAACCAGAGCCTGATGGTGAAAAGATTGGTAATAAGGATTTAATTGTTGTTCAGAAAGATTACTTGCAACACAAGGAATGCGGTGAAAAGAAATATTCCTGGACCGCAGGGTTGGAGGAAGTTAGGGATGCGGTTTTTGAAACAGTCGTTGTTTGCGTGACAACTAGTGGAATTGGCTATTGTGACACGAGAAACGAGGGGATATATGCGATGGGACAATGCGATTGGAGTTTGAGAGCGTGCGAGTGTGGCGAATGCGTAAGCAACGCGTTTCAAGTGGCTCGAGACGAATGCTCGGGATCCGATTCGGGGGAGGTTTATTTGGAGAACTGCTTCATTAGCTTTAGTGACTACCAACCCCATGTGACTAGAGGGGATTCTTCCCAAGGTGTCACCTTAGTATCTCACTTGATTATTTTGCGTGATCTCTGTTACTACTGAACGTTTATGAACACAAAATGTCGCTAAAATGTCAATCTCGTTATTTTCCTTTTGCAGGAAAGGGTGTCGGGGGCGGTTCAGCGAAGGTCGCAGCAATGGTGATTGGTGTGGGCATTGCTTTGGGTCTATTGTCGACCCTTTGCTACTGTATCAGATCTTCGAGACGAAAACAAGAAGGTTAGTTTGTTAGTTATGAAGTGTTTATTGATACCGTTTCTTTTCGAGAAACAAGATGAAATAGAACTTATAGCTAGACATTAACGTATTTCTGTTGGTGCAGATTATTGAAAGGTGATATATGTAGCATGTTGTAGTTGGAGAACATGTTTGTATATATGAAGGGCGAAGAATAATCAGATGCCAATCTCTGTATTGACAAAGAGTGGGGACTATTACTTTGATTTAAAAACACAAATTGGTAAACCTATCACCCGTTTGGTTAATAGGATTTCGTGATAATTCAATGAAATTGGAATTTAAATTTTATTTGATAATATGTTTGGTTTATAGAATTTATTGGAATTGGATTCTATTGTTAATGTGTGGTAAGGAATTGGAATTGGAATTGAAATTGGATTGAATTTCATCAAATTTTCTTTACTTGATTGATGTCACATTCCTTCCTAGAATTCTAGTTATGAAGAATTTCACATTCCTTCAAGACCAGAGAATGTCGTCGTCCAATGCAACCCTTTCGGACCGACATGTGTAGTTTTTTGCCCTGCTTGACAGGCTTGGGCCCAACATTGTGACAACTTGAAAACAATAGAACTCAATGTCGTTAGTTCGTTACTAAAAAAAGTTAGTACCTATATGTTATTTCCACCATACTACAAGGACTATTCGCGTACTTAACACTAGATTTTATTTGATTTATAAAATTTTATACAGGCAACTGCTCTAGTCAATTTAGATTTAATTACGAAAATGCTCCTTTTAAATTTATAAGGTTGTTTTGGACATTTTACCCAGATTTTAATAAAAAGTTGACGGAAGTTATGCTTTCTACCCAACATTATGACGCCTCGAAAAGAAATTTATTGTTGTTACTAAAAAACGCTAGGATATGAGTGTGTTATCTTCACCGAACACGGTTTGTATAATTAACTCTTTTTTTCTAAATTCTATCCCATACGTTTCTGAAACCATTGGCTAAAATAAAGTTTTCTACTACGTTAAATATATCACTTATTAAATGAGAATTTTCTTTTAGTATGTGCAAAATCACAACAATCTTATAAACCCTAAACTAATATAACCAATAGTGAATGGTTTATTCTGACCGGATACGATATATAACTAAATAAACTATTAGATTACCAATATATAAACTAAAATGAGTCTTAACCATAACGTGCCAAGTTACAAGATCAAAGAGACCAAACACGACTAGAACATTAATCGATCATGTTGTTTTACCTAGGACGCCTTTTTGTGCGTTTGCGCGCAGTAGTCAAACAAGCTTCCATCGTAACACCGCCTTACTGATTCTTTCGATAGAAAGCCTTCCGAATCCTTTGCAAGCATATAAAGAACTCCCCATTCCAATTTGCTTGCAGTCCTATACACACATGAAAGTTAAAACAAACACTACCCAACATATGAAGACTCATAGTGACAAAATAAAGCATCAAAAGACAATAGCGACCAATAATTGTTACTGGGGGCGGTATTTTGTCTCTCGTGATAAGCATCACGCCCGTATCACATTACCACTACAAATAGTCTTAGGAGAGAATGAACATACCAGCCAAAGAAATCAAACGCATTGCGGCACGAATCAGTCATATGCCAAAGTTCTTTGAAAGTGAGCTTGTCCGTCTTCGTGTGGGCATATTTACTGAAAATGTTCTCGAGGTTTGCTGGAATAAACCTGTCAGAAAACGAATAGTTTGCTTAGTATGAACCCATTAGTTGTCATTTAGTTCAATTGATGAAATGATCCTTCTATTCCCACACCACCTTAAAAAATCGGACGGTCTCTCATTTGACTATTTTCAAATGGCCGTTTCACTTTATTAGCATTTGAAAATGTCAAGGGGCCGTTTTAGGTGGTATAGGATTAGATAGATTACAGATGGTATGAGAGTATACCATCCCTAATAAAAAATCATTTTCCTCACCTTCCTTCGGTGTCGTAAGTCGTGCTATCACTTCCATGCTTACACTTGTGTATGTTTTCTATATAAATTGGGAAGAGAGGCGATGGTAACCATGTCTGCAACAAGAGAACTAGATCAAACGACGTTGTTTTGATGGGAATATAAAAAAGATAGCATTATATCACAAGTAAAAAAAATTATGTTGAACTTTTTAACGACTTACCGGTAGAGTGGAGTAACTCATAGCTCCATGTATAAGCACGCTGAAGAAAACACAAGCAAAGATATTGAACCCGAGGTCACGAAATCCTGATAAAAACACAAGTAAAGATATTGAATCCAATGTAGCAATTTGATTAGTGATTGAAACAAGTTCATCATGACTAACGAGCGGATCCAAGGTGACAACGCCTGTGAGAGAAGCGGGGTCCAGGGGCGGCAGCCCTTGGCAGGGTCCAAGTGGCAGAGCCCCTGGGTGGGGTCGGGCTTGTTCAAGATTCGTTAAAATGATATCGGATTTTAATTTTGGTCCAAAAATATAATTATTTAAAATGAAAGGACCAAAAGGGTAAATTCATTTGGCATCAAATTTTAACTCTCACTATTATTATTATTTAATGGCTGGTCTTAATTTTTTGAGTTAGTTACACGATGTTTTATGTTATATACTTATATCCATATCCATATTGTATTGTATTGATTGTCCCTACCTTTTCAAAATTACATCGGTGGTGACACATAACATAGGGAAATTTATATAATTAAAACTAAAACTTTTAAAAAATAATGGTGTAAAATGAATAAATTAACGAGTTAATAATTAGTAATATATTACCTTTGAATGTTTCCCAAGGGTAGATGATGCCATTATCATCTTGATCAAAGAAGGCTACATGCTGCTGAAGAACAGACATATTCCGGTGCTTGTGCCCCCATGTTCCATGCACGTTATCCGTATCCGGTGCAGCCACCGCTCGAGCCAGATCTAAATTAACAACACATCTCCATCCATCAGTCTCAAACAACAATAACAACAACAACAACAACAACAACAACAACAAAAACACATATAAATTTACAATATTGAACAATTGATGAGTAATTAGTTGTATATATATTTACAAGGCTTAGTGAGTTTGGCTTCGAGATCACATCGGATCTTTCGCTTGAAAGTGAGCGGAGCCTTTTCGGCGACGGTTAACATGGACTCGGGTGACGGTTTGAGTAACTGGCTTCCGCCTCCTGAATTGTCTCCCATCTCGAATGATAGATCAGTTAGAAGTGGAGGTTAATTATTGAGAAAAGTGATGGGTGGATTTGTGACAGTTTTATATGTATGATGGATGGCTTTTGCGTTGGAATAGGAGGCCGGTTGGTTCATTTGGGTTTGAATGTTTCATCACGTCTACTCTAACTAACCCTATTTTCATGTAATCTTTTCACGTTTCCTAATTTTATTTATTTATTATGAATATTATGAATTATGAATTATGATCAAATTTTAGTTTATTTCATTATTAAAACGACTTGGTTTTTTGCAAAATGGAAAAAGAAAACATTATGACGAAATAAGGGTTTTGCTATCTATTTATGATTTATTAAGGTATAGGATAAGCAACGGGCGGTGAAAAAAATAATTAGTATAAAACAAGATTTTGTAACCTGTGTATTTGTTGCGGGATAGCACGAGTACAATTTTTATTGATTGTCTTGATCATAAAACAGTTGAATTGCTATACGTAAAAAAGACGAAAATGAAAAATGTGTAACGACCAAAACGCTTCAAACAAAAAACTTTGTTACACCACCAACAAAACATCAACTCCTTTGCCCAACTCATTCGGATAAAAAACAATTTAGAAAAAGAGTAGGAAAGAACAATTAAATAATAAATATACATGATTTTATATTAAGTTTGATTCATCATTCAATATTATATCCACTTTTAATACAATCATGATTATTATGTTAACTTTTACTCATCATTCAATAAGGAATTCACTTTTAATATAACCAAAGTTGTATTTTACTTATTAACAAGATGTTGCCATCCACCCGTTATGCTAGAGGCTGTTTGTCTGATATTTTTTTTGAAAGTTGGGGTTTGTAGCCAAACATGCTTAATTTGAGACCATCATGTATAGAAAAGATACATACATTTTTATTCATCAACAAAAATCAAAATCCTTAATTGTTCATTTTCTCGTCGGTGCTTGAAATCATCATATTTGTCATATGTTCTTCCTTTAGTCGATTGCGTGCCCGAATGACTATGTGGCCGATCTTCTCTTGCTTGACCTCTGGCTTTGCCGGCTATGAACCGTAGGAAAGATGGGTGTCGCGATTGGCCCGTAGGACGTTACCTCGCCACTGCCTCCGAACATCAATGTTACTTTCCTAATCTGCAAATAAGAGAAATCATTACTCGTAGGACGTTACCTTTCCTGTGATTAACAGGAGATATTTCGGTTTGGAATTCTGCAAATAGGTATAAAATTGCTAAGATTTCATAGAAAACCGTCTGGATAGCGACCCCTTTTCTCCTATTGGTTTAAATCCCTCATGCATTTTGTCACTCTTGTGATGTGAGAAAGATATGTGGTCCCCGATGGTGTGATATCCCAACCGAATTGTGAAAATGCGAGACACGAACCGGGTCGAACCGGGTTCGGATCATCATATGTCTTAAGTTTTGATAGTGGTTATGGTTGTGCTCTTTGGTGTACGGATTATTCTTTAGTGATGTTGTTTGGTCTTTAGCTTCTTGCCATTAAAAAACAAAAAAAAGATAATTGTTGCATGCGGTACTATTGGGCCTCGGCCCAATTCAAACGAACACGTCTTCATTCCATTTACGCAACCCGAATCCCCTGCTTCTCGCTACTCCTTACCCCCAATACACCTTCTAATCTCCACCGTTCAATTTCTACGACTCGTCAATGATCGTTTCGATCAAATTGAGTGCACAAAGAAAGACCCCCAACTCGTCTGCTCTCGCATCATTGCTATAATCCATTCATTGCAGATTGGGGAACTCCAATTTGCTTTCGCTGCTCGTACGTTACCGTTAGCGTACGACAATTTTGTCTCTCTTCGTGGAAACCAAGGTTTGCTCATCTCTCTTTATCATATCAATTGAATTCCTGTGCTTTCAAAACCGAAAATTTCGATCGGGTTATGATTCTTTTTCAGTAATTAAAGCTGGGTTTCCTTCGAATTTGATTGAAATTAGTGTTTGTTGATTTTCTTGATTTGGGGTTTTGGGGGGATAAAATTGGGGAATTCGACTTGGTTTGAGTTTAATCGGTAGATCATAGATGCTGATATCGGTATAATCGATGCTAGTGATTTTCTAGGTTTGATTTTGTTTTGGGATTTTTAGGGTTCTATGATTGTTGGGATGAGATTTTGGATTTGGGTGCATGAATCTTTAATCAAGAAAGTTGATCTTACTGTTTTAGCATCATGATGATTTTCTTTTTGTTTGTGTAGCTATGTAGTGGCATATAATGATATAAAGCTTTGCCTTTGTTTGAAGCTATTTTACTTATTCCACATAAATATCTAAAAAAATGTAAAAAAACATTTTTACAAAACTAATACTATTAGCACTTAGAATCATCTTGTTGATGCCAAATTTACAAAACTAATAACAACTCACAAAAAAAAAAAAAGTTTCAACATTTATTGTGGATCACTACCATCTATATATCTTCTGGAATTTTGTTATCTAAAGAGTAAGTAATGTATGTTACCTTGATTGAATTTTGTTTCAGACACATTACAATTGAAATGCATTGGCGTAGAACAATAGTAGTAATTAGGGTTTGACTTTTACCTGTCTGTACATTGACTTGGCTCCAAAGGGTATCTTGGATCAATTATTTGGAAAAAGATTGCAGCTGGTTTTATGCATGGGAAAAGATGGAAATACACCCCTTTATGTCTTCAGCCATCCGGTAAAAAGCAGTTGAATAATTTAGATCCATTAGGAGCCATGTCATCACAGAATTCTTCCTTAGTTTCTAGGACTTCAGGTGACGTGCCATTTCAGATGAACCAAACGTCTAATCTTGTAAATTCACAATCAACGGGTTTAGTTGGTCTGACTGGTCAAGACAATGCTATGGCTTGGGCTCCAGAATCACTCGAGCAATTTCTTGAATTCTCTGAACATGCTTGTGTTGGGAATTATAAGATTGAGCCTCAGAACGCTTTAATTCCGGGTGGTGGCGATGATAGGGGAACAGGAGGAACTGATTGGCAGAAATGGGGGGTTGATTTTATGAGTGTTGAGGATAATATCGACTCAAATTGGAGTGAAATATTGGCTGATGTTGATGCCCCAACCCTAGAATCAAAGGTATGCCCCTTACGAACTTTTTGCATATAAATACATTTTTGAACATGAAATCTTGCATCATGTACTCAGAGTGTTCGAGGGAATGGATGTGGATAGTTGAATCGGTTATGATTTTTTGGTTGAATTATCATTGTCATCTTGTGTGCTATTTGGTGTGGTCGATGGGCAAAATGGACGGGTTGGGTCAAAACTAGTAATTTTTTTGGTATGTAATTTCAGCATCTTTTAACCCAAGTTGAAAGATGAAATTTTTGCGGGTTTTTAATGGGTAAATATGATATTATGAAATTAAGAAGGTATAATGTGGCATTTCGAAGTTTAGAATGATATATATGTTACTACCCCTAGTTTTGCTACCCTTTTTTTTTGAATAATTTTTAAAATAATAAGAAAACCATGCCCTCTATGCAGCAAACACAAATTGTTCCGCACCTCGTTGTACCAAGTGTAGAAGCATGTCCAGTCAGCAGCCCATCCTCTATTGGGCCCAGTATCAAAGCCCGCATGCGGTGGACACCAGAACTCCATGAATCCTTTGTTGAAGCAGTCAACAAGTTGGGTGGTAGTGAACGTGAGTATTTAGCAACAATTTATATATGCATATATAGGGGCCGTTCTTTTCAAAACCAATAATATCTCGAGACCCGCATAGTGCATTTGTACCTATTTCTTTGAATTCAATTGATAATACACTAATGCGGTTCTCGTGGTTCTGAAACGAACTTGCCCCTATATGTGTTTGAAATTAATTCCTTGAAAAACTCATGATTGTATCTGTTGTGCTGACTTTTGTCTTTGACCTAAAGGGGCTACGCCAAAAGGTGTTTTGAAGCTCATGAATGTTGAAGGTCTGACTATTTATCATGTGAAAAGCCATCTTCAGGTATATTGAATATTATATGTTTGATAATTATGCTGCCACACATTGGCACTTTTGAAGTCAAATCGAGTTAAAGTTGGAAGATTTTGTTAAGCCTGAAAAAGAAATTTTAGTTAGCGACTTAGCGGGAAAGTTAATTTATCTCGTTTTTTTTCTGGATAGAGTATAGACTTAAAACCAATGAAACGATGCCTTTGACTTTTGATCCGAAAAATATTTGGTTTGACCACCAGAGTCAAAGTATTGGCCTATTTTAAATTGATTGTTTATGTTATTCTGATTTCAGAAATACAGAACGGCCAGGTACAAGCCAGAACTATCTGAAGGTAATATTATTTGCTGTCTTGCATGGTTATTATCAATGAGACGAGATTCTCTGTTTTGTTTTCTATTATTATCAATGAGAAGAGATGCATATTTGAGCCATTTTATCACAAACCTTACTTCTAATATGTTAATTATTATCTATGCTTATTTAATTGAGAAAACTCTTGGTTTAAACTTTTTAATATAGGAACTTCAGAGAAGAAATCGACTTCTATTGATGAGATAGTGTCTATGGACATTAAAAACAAGTAAGTTTCTCTCTCTGCACCTCATTCATTCATCTGGTTCTATAAGGTTTATCTTGCAGGAGAAAAAATTGACGGGGGTATTTTAGGCATTTAGCTACGATTGATGGTTTTTGTGTTTATTTTCAAAAGTGGTTATACTTGTGGGACAATGAGTGACTGTTTATGCCATGAGTTAACAGTTAATAACTTTTGATTAATATGTAAAAATAGGATGTTAATGTGTGTCTGCGGTTTTTTTTAGAAAATAGCCAAAACTGGGAACTTTATCTATTTGGTTTTTTGATGACAGAAGTTTGGGGTTCACCGATGCATTAAAACTGCAGATGGAAGTACAAAAGCAACTGCATGAACAGCTTGAGGTGTGTCATTTTTTCGCTTGTTTTTCCAAGCTTTGCGGGTAAATATAAGCTTTGGTTGAAATGGGTTTTTTAGCATGGGTTGGGTTGACCCTTAATACAATGTTTTCATCATGATATCTGCTTCTTTCAAAATAAAACATTTTAGGAGGTTATAAAACTAAAAAGGTTAATTATGGGCTTCTTTCATTCGACCTTTATTTTGTTAGCTAATTAAAAAAAAAAAATCCCAACGACCAGTTTGGCCCCAAACGACCCCCCCCCCCCCCCCCCACCCACCCACCACCAAACAACCACGGTGGGGGTCCTGTTTTTTTAGCAAAAAAAATGTTAATATAGCTAGTGCCTTAAATATTTATTTATATACATATATAATTATTTTTTTATATATTTATAGTTACAATTAATGTATATTACTTAATTATTTCATCATTATTTCGTATATAAAGTAGGCTTGTGAGCCTAGTCATGCTCGGTATGTGAAGTAAAAGGATCGAGTTTGTTAATTAAATAAGCTCAAATTTAGGATTGAGTTTGTTTAAGCTCGGCTCGAATCAAGCTTTTAGCAGGCCGATCTCAAATAACTCAGAGCGGCTCGGCTCACTTACACCCCTACTAACTACATAAAGTTGGTCAAACTGTAACGGTCATCTCATTCAAATTTTGGCTTTTTTCAGATCCAAAGAAACTTGCAGTTAAGAATAGAAGAACAAGGAAAATACCTGCAAATGATGTTTGAACAACAAAAAAAGATGGAAAGCAATAGGGTAAAACCGTCATCTTCTAATCCAAATGACGATCCCGCCCCTCCATTAACCACAAGTGAAAAATCAAAGGCTTTAGAGCATGATGATGATAAAGATACCAAAAGGTCAACAGACCAGAATAGTCCAAAGTCAAAGTCAACATCTCAAACGGGAGCACCGGATGTTAACAAATCTAATATCGAAGGCGGATGTAGCCCACACCCTTCAAAGCGAGCAAGATCTGATCAAGCATCCATGTCTTAATTTGTAATATGATGAATCTTACTGCTGAAAGTTATTAAGATTTTTAGGGCTTTTCACATTTGGAGATTGAATTCTGGATCTTGCAAGTGATGTTAGGTTTTTGTTTAGTAGAAATAATATGTCAGTGATAACAAGTTTGTTTTGTGTTCATGCAAACTCTTTGTTTTTCTCCTAAATTTGCAGTTTAAAAATGATTATATTTTCTTTCATTCAAATTCAGCTCGATTCGGTCGGTTTTGTTGGTTTCTAACAAAACCGACCAAATCGAGTGTGGTTGCATCTCTTTTAAAACCGTGCTAAATCGGCTTGGTTTACAATTCTGACTTGGCTAAAGTGATGGTGCAGTACTGACAAACATTTGATCTAATTCGATTAGTAAGGTGTGAATTCCTGTAAATTATCCGGAAACGATCCTTATGGTTTTAAAAAACAGTATAAACGCACACCCCAGTAAACGCGTTTACTGGAAATAATAGTAAAAGTGTTTACTAGGGTACTGAGTAAATAATTAATGTTCCATAACAAGATGTCCATAACCAACCAATAATACGAACTAAAGATTGGTTAGAAATGGAACAGTATTTCCTTGCTTTCCATTTAAAGGTGCAGCGAGTGGATGTTACAACAAATCTACCGTTTGTCTTCAAACAAGATATTACATACAGAAACTCCAATTGCAACATACATCTCGTTGTCCAAAACCCATTTATCAACGCAAAAAATTAGAAAAAAGAAAGAAAAAGGAGAAACTTCTCAGTTTGATTGAAACGAAAGTGGTTAATGGAAGTGTTGCAAAAATACGCGACTTGATTTATGATGTAACGCTTCTATAGGGCATCCCGGTTTAACTTAAAACTGCATCCTAGTTCACCTGCACAAGAAATTAATTTGAGAAATAATATTTAGAGATATTAATTTGGGTTATGCTTTATCTCTAAAAGGTCAGTCAAATATGATCAAATACTCTCCTAAACGTCTTCTTTTCAATAAAACACCAAAATCCTTTAACTTTTGTCCTGTCTTACATTATTGTCATTAAAAGATGGGTTTAGGTCATTATAAGGTATTTTAATGATAAAAGTGGTTTTTTTTTGGCATGATTAGTGCAAATCCAGATAGTGACCCAAGCACACAAATTTTAACGAAGCAAGCAAACAAATACACATAGTATAAAACCACTCATAGCAAAGCTTTAAGTAGGTTTATTGTTCTTTTTTAGTTTAAAGTGAGAATCTTGATTTTTACACCCCTTAATCCCAAAATATATATCCACCTTTCTTTTTAGTTTATTCCAAAAGAATGTGCACAATCCTAAAGCTGTTGCAATCCAAAGGGTAAACTTAGTTATTCATTCCTAAAACTGTGTTTTTTGTGAACATTTGATATATTTTAATTAAAATCACAATCTAATTATTGTTTGGTTAAATACCTCAATTAGAACTTTTCCAGATTGTGGTCAAAATGGGGCCTCAAGAGACTCATCCCATACATCTGCACTACCATTAGAAGCATCATCTGCATCTTCCTCCATTGAAAGCCGTATATATTCCCGATGTGCAAACCGGTCCCACTCAGTCAATGTTGGATTCTCACGCTCCTGTTTACCACAAAATGATTATTTACGTATTACCCTGCACAAAATACTGATAAAAAAGAAATATATATGTACCTGACGAATGAGAAAGGGGTCACGAGATTCGAAAGCCATGAATTTGTTAAGGTTAAAGAGGATATTGAAACAGCTGCCAGAAAGCTTGCTTCCTTTCAAGTCATAAAAAGTAAAATACTCCTCATCCTGTAAATCAAATATTCAATGATTGAAAAATGTGATAAAATTATTTCAACACATTTAATTATGATTTTATAAATGGGTCAATATGGGTTGTGTTTTCATCTCAAACAGGTCTGATAAAGTTTAGGTAAAAGGGGAACAGGTTTGAGCAGACAAACAGATTCATATTATATATAAGAGAGACCTTTTTTTTATATTGATCAAATCTTCAAAGATTTTTTTCTTATTAATAACATACAAAAATTCTCTTTATGTGAGCGATCAAGTCTTCAAACTTCATTTATGATTTTGAGGGTCTAATCCGCATTTCTAAACACGAGACCTGATCAATCACAAGACCAAAACACGTTTTCCGCATTTTTCGTGAAAGTGTATAGGGTTTTCAGAGAACCCTTACAAAAATATGCAGTGGTTTGCAGGTCAACCCGACAAAACCCGACCTGTTTGGACCATACTAAAAAAGCATCGGTTCAAAATGAAACCATTTGACATGTACCCAATCTTGGCCCAGCCCATTACACCAAGAAGGCCAAAGTACCTGTGGTTTAACCATGTCAACTATTTGACATAATATGTCCTCAAAAAGAACAGGCTCTTGACCCATACATTCCATCCTATGCAACTGTTCTTCATAAAAGAACTGTAATTCATTTCTCGTCAGCACCCCATTTCCATCTAAATCAATGCATTTAAACCTGAACAAACATCATTTTCCGTTAAGAAAAAACTAAAAAATTATATTATTAGTAATAATAATATAATTCAATGCAGCAAGGGTATAAAAGGTATTAAAATTATAGTTATACCAGTACTCAAGACTAGGCTCAGATGACTTATCCTCTTCGGATAAAATGAAGTAAACAAAATCTTCATATCCCATTTTCCCCTCAGCTTCACTCGTGAACTTTCTTGGAACCTGAGATTTACTGAAGCATTAGAAGAAATAGAGGTGGAAAAATGGCGGGTGAGGTAACAGATCAGGTCAGGTTGACCCGAATTCCCGAAACTCTTTCTGGCACCATTTTTATATAAATGATCGGGTTTCATATATGATTACGACTTTTAACAAAAGTTAGTGTCAACACTCAACAGTGCTTACAGTTTTCTTCTATTTAATAAATATTCTAAATTCTTTTAATAAGATGATTTAGAAGGTTTTATGCATAGAAAAATCATCTTTAGGCGACTTTCAACCCATTCCACCCTGTTCCTATAAGCACATTCTTGTTATTTTACAGGTTTTGACCCATTCAAAAACAAATGAGCTGAAATCACCATCTCTAGAAAAAGGTGCTAGAAAATGGAAGAATAATTTAAATACTTAGATAAACGTTACAAACCTGGGAGAATATCCTATCGACAATTCTGTAGGTGAGTGCATGGTTACCGTATCTTATAAGATTCTCTTTATCAATCAAGAAATCATGATCTGTGTCTAACTCCCAGAACTTGCAATATATTACATAAAAGTGTTCATAGGAAAAGAATCTGAAAGAAAGAAAATAAAATATAAAAAATATTCTTGAAGTTATTTTCAGATATTTTTATGGCTAATCGCAATTCACACATGTGAAAAAAGACATAACCCTTCGGAAAAAAGGATTAATAATGATAACAAATTATTACCTTAAAACTTTGTTTATGTCTTCTTCTTCATCAGCGTGAAGCATTGCAGCAATTAAATTTCCACGTTTGAGTTCCCTGAGGGTAAGACGACCATTACCCGTTCTATTCACGTAGTAAAATATTCTGTATATTACCGTTTCAGCTGGTAATGAAATAAGTATACAAGAAAATGAATTAGCAAATGATATCCATCTCAATAGATAATAGTATAAATAAACAAATAAAAAAAGAATATACCATATCTCTCTTGAAATTCAGGTGTGCCCTGTAAGAACTCTAACCCTGGATGAGTTGTTAAAAGTTCACGAAGAATGGGTTTGAAGTCCTCCTATTTCAAAGTTAAAAACCAATCAAATAAAAAAAGAATCAAAATGATTGCAACTGTATGAGCAAATTGTCATCTGACAATGGTTCTTCAAAGTATATTCCTTTATATTGTCATCAATAGTAAAAACATTTGTGGAATTATTTAAGTTGTCAGTTGTGAATATGTAGAAACTACTAACAAATAACCATCTGGCATCACTTTTCATATTTATCACCATCAAATGAATGGCCTTATTAAGTTAAAATTTGATTCAAAAGTAGATATACTAATACCAAATTACTAATAAATAACCTTATAACAATATTTGAACTTTGTTTGAAGACCTCAAGAAGTCATTGCTAGTTTTGGTAGAAATCCTTACACTAAAGTGGTCATTTTAAAGAAATAAAATACGATTCTAACATCCAAATAAAGATAATTACACCGCAATGAAATTTGAGTAAGAAGTATGACCTGAGTTAGGTGTCTCAAATCAGGCTGCTTTAACAGTGTAAATATCTGGGTTGCTATATCTTTTGTCAGCATGTTACCATTGACCCAAAAATCCACAAACGCATCCCTAAAACCATGTATAAGACACATACAGAAAAAAAATGCATATTATTTACTTTGCTAACAAAGCATGTGTTAATTGTAGATATTAGTATTGAATAGTAATTAGTAAAGGTTTATTTGTCACGGCCACTGCCGCCTTGCCAAGGGCTTTTGTCGCACCTACAACCTTAACTCTGATAGCATGTAACGAGAATGGAAAATAAAATACCTGAATGCATATTTAATTATTTACAATGGAGGGGGAACCCTCGGCATATACAAGTGATAAACCTGAGAGAACCTAGAAACCGTTCTTGGGCCCATGGACTAAACACAAATAAACACTAATTTTCTATAATTAACAAGGTAAAGATATGATGTTCCCAAAAAAAAACAATTTAATAATTAATAAATCACCACAGTCAAAGATATCAACCATTACATAACATTAAGAATTTAAGATGTAGAAATATTCATAACCTCTAGAAAAATACTAAAATTCACCTGGTTACAACGCCAGTGCTACCAACGTCTATCTTGTTAAAAAGAGTGCATGAGAAGAATGATGGAAGCATGCATATTTCCTTTGTAACAGGTTTGAATTCTGTTCAGTTCAAAGCAAAATTAGCAATATCCAAATTCAGTTATAATATTCAATGGTAAGTAAAAATACAACTTCAATTTAAACCTCACCATTCAAAGATAGTCCATTGGCATGACCATAGAAGAACTGATTAATTCTAAACAGACAACGTTCTTTTAGTTCATTAGGTGGGGGACGCCCATTTTGGAAATAGAACTGCATCAATTGCAAATACTTCAGTTAAGTCTAGAAATTAAAAATAATCCATGGTACAAACTAGAGGTGATACTTTCAATCATATACTTATTAATTGGTAGATTTAGATTACTTCGGTTTATAAAGGGTATAACTGGCCAAACAAACAAAATAGCTACAAAGAATACTTGTCGAACTACAACCTCCTAAACCACTTCAAGCAACAAAAACTAGATTGATATTGCAAATATATGGTTTTCATGATCATTTTTGTCACATTATAAAAAAAAAATACAAAAAAGAAACGGGTCAAATGGCTCAAATGAGTTAAAGTAAAACCTCCTAAACCACTTTATGAAAAAGAAGCTGGACATAATATTTTTTGGGTCAACCCAACCAGCCCCGACCTGTCCTGCTGATCCAAACTATTTTTTTCTAGCCACCATTTTGCACCTCTAATACAAGCTAGAGGTGGCACTTCAACTCATTTACTTATCCACAGCCAGTCAAACAAGCCAGATAATAAACAGTCGGAAAGGACATGCATCAAATGGCTCAAGCGTGTCAAAATACAACCTCCAAAACCGCTTGCCCATTTTATTAATAAATTAGATTTTAATGTAATCAAATAATTTTTGTAATCGTTTTTAACACATTAACTATTTGAAATGATGTTAAAACAACATGGAAAAAAAGTGTTCAGATCAACCCAATCCCACTGACCCGACTTCCATTCCAAACAGAATTACTCATTCTGACGATAAACCCATTTATCAAACCAATGCATTTCCCCACCTCTACTACAGGCTATACAAACAAAAATCAGTATTTAGGCAAACGAACCTGGGGTATTAACTCTTTGATTGGCTCGGCAATTAGTTTCAAAGGTGAGCCTAAAACAGACGGGCCCGCCCTCTGTTTTGTTATACGGGGTGACCCAGAAGAGCTTCTTGGTGAAAGCGGAGGCACAAGGTTGTTACAAGCAGATTTCGGGCTGGAAGTTGCTCCAGATACATTCAAAGATACGCCTGACTTAGCCTTGTATAACAAAGACTTCACCTGTATACATAAGAAAGCTATAAACTGCACAAAAGAGATGCTAGAAAGAGTAATAATAAGTTACAAATATTCATAAGGAAAGAATAGTGGAATAAAGATGTTGAAAGGATCCTGGCAACACTGGTTGCCCTAGAAAAGAACTTTATGTCAAAAGGCAAAAAAAAGAAGAAATGTTTGCATCATATTAAGTACTAAAAATAAGGATACTGTCACTGAAAAAGATACAAACTTCAAGAAAAAGTTAGATACCTAAGTTGGTGAAAGACGAGGGAATTTAGAAACATTTGGTTTATTTATCAAGCTTCTAAAGTAATAGAGCTAATGATAATAACAACCTTGAGTGAGTTAGAGATTATAGAGGAGCTGTAAGAGATGAAATACCATAAATATCAATAATAATTTCAATTTAAAGATGAAAAGAGTGTTCTATCATATAACAAAAACCAATAAGTTAAGAAGTCGAGAAGCATATTTTGTAGCTTCTTTGTAAGCTACTAAGCTGCAAAACACATGTTATTTCCTTTTCATTATACTTATAAAATAAAAATCATGTTCTTCAAAATAGTTCAAATCTCTTTGTTTTTGAAGTTTACCAATTATTATTATACTATATCGGAGTATGAAAGACAAGCAATGACAACTTATTACTCCCTACAGAATCTAGCCCAATTTTGTGTCAAAATGTGAAAAACTTGGACATTAATATAACTTCAATTTTGTGCTTATTCATGGAGCAAACTGAAATGCATAGCCTTCTTCAGAATGCGCTTATACAAATGTTCAAAAGGTAACTCTAAACATGTTTGCTAACCATGCTAATCATGACACTTTAGGGCAAACTCGATGCATGAGGCTCCCGCCAGTGCAAGATTCGGGGGTCTCAGACCTATTGGGCTTGATATAAGTTTCCTTATCTGCATTTCCACAAGAGGTTGTTTCCACGACTCAAACCCATAATGTAACCACCAGGCCACATGGTGGAAACATTAAGATGGCATCCCTAAATCATAATTTATGAATCAATGAATTCATAAATTCAAAAGCTTAATCATATTAAGATGGCATCTCTAGTTAATGTGAATATCACTTTTCTAAAATCTAAATTACCATATTGCACTAAATAAATGTTCAATAAACATACCATCAAAATCAAAATGGTAGATTCCCAATATTAGAATATAAGATAAAAGAAACTACAAAGATAATGTCATTAATTTTCACAATAATAATTGATCATAAACAAAACACAAACAATCAAAACAAACAAAAGGTCGTAATTCACAAGTAAAATATATAAAAAAAATGTATTAAATTATGATAATTATTACCAGAGCAGTTGAATCTGGAAGCGAGAGCCATTGTTCGAACAGCTTATCAGCAACAAAAGAATTTGACTTAATAGCCAGAGAAGACACCTCATTCAGCTGCAACAATTCCGGTTCAAAGCGAAACACATCCCCGTTATAATCCATATCCATAATATCTCAATCAATCTCGAATTCAATATCTATCATCCAGATCTCAAAAACCGAATCCACCGCAATCGATTAGCCCTAACAACAATCCGTTACGAAAGACGATAAAAAAGAAGAAAAACGAAACACGATTAAACGCGCGATGATTCCGTTTTCGAATCAATCAGGCACATGTTGTTATTGTCGATTTGCGAATCGAATCGATCGGTTTCCGAATCGGGAAACGTAAAAATCTGGGGAGTTTAGAGGCATGGATGGAATTGGGTGAGGTTAGGGTTATGGAAGTGGGATGGGAGTAAAGTGGGAGATTGGGAAAAAACGAAAACGGAGGAGGAGGAGAGTGGCGGTGGGGGAAATAAGAAGAAACGGTGGTATGAGAGAAAGAAAGAAAGAACGAACCGGGATGGGGGGAAGACAATGTACTCACTCACCCATACAAATCTTTTTTTTTTTTTTTTACTTTTTTTCTATTTTTATTGAATAAAAAGATATAAATAATGAGTTGTTATAAAGAAACTCACGTAATTGCTAAATTCATTCTTTTTCTACAATCGTTTCGGTTTAAACGACCGTTTTTGTTGAAACGACAGCTAAACGAGATGAAGTGTCGCGACGACGAAACCTTAAAATTCAGGGGACCCCCATTTTTAACGACCGTTTGCTATCAAACGATTCCAAAACGATCGTTTTGCTCCAAACGATCGTGAAGATCGGATGTTTTTAGTAAAGTTGTGGGTTTTTTTAGTGAAGGCCTAAATAAGAGTAAATAATATGTGGTTTTTTCCTTTTTTTTCTTTGTAAATGAGTAGGGTTACCAACTTACCATACGAAACAAAATGTATGTAAAACTAAATATAATAATTAATATTTTGAAAACTGGCCTTGAGAACTAGATAGCTCGGACAATGTTGGTCAACTCGAAGCTAACTATCAGATCTTGGGATGAATTTGTCAATTTCGTATGTTATGTCCTAAATAGAGTCTTGGTAGTGAAAGGTTGTGGGAAAACTAGATACGAGCTATTCTTCAAAAGGAAAACTGTTGATTGACTTCTTTAAACCGTTTGGTTGTTTGTGCACTTTGTCCAACACCTCTGACCAATTAAACAAGTTTGAAGCTAAGACTGATGAGTGCTTCTTTTTTGGTTACTCTGCGTCTTGTTGGATTTAGAGGTCCGATTGTCGAATAAAATCAACGTTACTATTAAGGCACGATACAAATGGTTACACTTTGGATAACGAACAAAAATTTATGATTAATTAATTAATTATCTAGTTATATATATAATACAAAACAAATTGGTTGGATGTGAGGAGAGTTAGTGTGCTTTCTCCTCCAATCAGGTTTTGCCTATGCATCTGATCCTCCAATTGTTTTTGCCCACCTACACCGACACTAACGGGTGATATGTGGCTTCTTCTTAGGTTTCTTCATCACCAGTGAGTTCCTTTCATCTTCTCAGAATACTCTCTCATACGTCTGTTTCTCTGTATTCTCTCTCCCCATGTTTTTCATTCTCGCAACCTTAACCGTTGTCGCGGGTTTTAATCGGACCGCTCTCCGATTGTTGTTTCACGCAACCTAACATCCAACCTTATTCTTTTGCAGGTTTTTGATCTTTTGTTGCTGCTCTATATCATCGCAGTGGCATTTGCCATAAAATAGGTAACGATTATTCATCATCCTCTATTTTTATCTTTAATATTGATTCTATCGACATTGCCTCCGTTTTCCGATTCTGTTCTTGTATTGTTCCTTTGTTGCTGCTTTTGAAAGGTTCAGGCTTCTTCTGGTTGTTCATTTTGTGTTATTTGGTTCAGCTAATTTATGTTTCTCTATTTTCAGTTGCATGTTCGATTGTTTTCCATATTTGTGGTTTTCATACCATTTCTGATGTTTATGTTGATTTGGTTTTTGTTTTAGTAGCAATTTAGACTCATTGGGTTTGGATTGTTGTGTTTGATTTTGTAGTTTTATGCATGTAAGTTGCTGGTATGGATCTTGTTCAGTGTTTCATGTGTAGAGATGAACAAAACAGTAAATAAAAGTTATGTTTATTATCCACTAAATGAACTGGACTAACACAGAACACCGAAAGAACAAACACACACTTGTCAGAGATTCTAAAGTTCTAAATGCGGAAAATGAGATTGCTATTTATAGTTAAGCTGCCACCGAATGAACTCATTCTTCCAAACAAATCACATGCACTCAACACAAACACTCTAACAACTATACAATGACTAGATACAACATACGACACACGGACTATGCACTAGTGTGATGTATTTATTCTAACTATTCAACATCTTGACTCTCATTTTCAGTAGCTGGTCTTCAATGAATAACTGATCTTCAAATCTGTAGCTTGAGACTAGTTGTAGTAGACTTTGCATGGCTGAAACAGGACCCTATCACTAAACCACTTGTGAATGAAGTTATCATTGGCCTTTTATCAAACTTCCCATTTCACCATACTTGAATCATGTCTTCAACTTGCATCTTCAAAAGACAGAAGTGTGGTTTTTCCAATTCCTCAATAATTTAAATCTTGGGATAAAAAATCTCCTTTGGAGAACCAATATATTTTAGTGTGCCTAAAATATGTGGCTGAAACAGGACCCTATCCGGTGTGCCTATATCAGGTGTGCCTAAAATATGTGTGCTATCTCTTTGTAAGGTTTTATATATGGATTTCCTTATAGAAACAATGGTTTCATATTTCTTTCTCTCTCTACTTGGAATTCCAAGAGCTTCGAAGAACCTATCTCTCTTTCTCTCTACTGGAGGTTGCATTTCCTCTCTTCACCGAACGACCGTCGTAGCTCCGTTCACGGCGGCGAGCCGGGGCTGTCGTGACGTTGAGGTAGCGACGCTTTGTCGGATTTTGGTGGTTGAGATTCAGATCTGAATCAAAAATAGAGAGAGAGAACGTATCGGAACCTCTGGGGTGCGTTGTCGGAATGCTGTCGCGGCCGCCGATCTTTATGACGGTGGCCGGTTTTAGATTCTCTCTGTCGGCGATGCCGTTGCGGCTGTCGATCTTTGTGACGGTGGCCGGTTTGGGCGTCTCTTTGTCGATGACGTCGCTTATATTTCTGGTATTTGATAGTGTTTGTGTTTTCCTTGGGTTTCTCCGGCATTATCTTTTCGGATGGTTGCTTACTGTTGACCTTGAGTTTTTCAAGAACACTGGTCTCAATTGGTTACATTTTGTTGTTCTTTATGTGGGGGCTATGATGATTTCTTAGATAGATCTATTTCTGGCAGCGCTGGTTATGGTGAGCCGGAGGCGGTAGACGTTATAGCAGCCATCACCGAGACCCCTGCCAGTATTTGATGAATAACTAAAATCTGAGCCTTACATGTTATGTTTTCTTCTTTGATATTTTTTTTGGTTCTTCATTCTTTTGTTGGGTTTTTTTAGTTAAGTGATTTTTTTTTTGTTTTGATTATTATTTATTCTAATGGTTTACTAAATTTTGTAGTTTAAAGCAGGCTAGAGGTGAAAAAATGGTTCACTTGATTTTAAGGAGGTCATTTTTCCTTTCAAAAGACAGTTTAGATAATGAACTAGAAGTATATGTCTCATCCACTTTCACTCTCAAAATACACTTTGGATACCTATGAATCCAAGTTTGGGCATTGTGTTTTGGGTCATAATCGGAGTCAGAAGAATTTTAGGAATGTTAAACTGTTAATTGATGGTTGCAATTAGATAATAACGTAATTTAATTAAGTGTTGAAATTTTAATAACGTAATTTTAGGAATGTCAACTGGATGAGAGTATTCAATTGGGGACCATAAATCATTTACTTTTTTAATAATTGAAATTAAAGATAAAAAAAGGAGCTAACCTATGAATCACAGAGGTGGATTATTGTTGAAAACCGTCCATCAATGCTCGGAATCGTCTGAAATCATCAGAAATCGTCGACAAATCGCCAATCGGAGCAGGTTTCCGATACGGACGTGTCAATGACGCATTAACTTTAGTTTTTGTTCATCTAAAAAATGGCCAGCTTATTGGTTGGGTTCACTAGGCCCAAATAAAACCCAAACCAGTTTTAACGGTTGTTCAAGTAAATCATATAATATAATGATACAAGACTACAAGACCAAGACTTTACTAATGAATCATTTATTCAAATTTATATTAATGGTCGACTCTCGAGAATACTATACCGACTTTAACATTTGGAATTTGATTTATCTTCATCACATACCGTATGAAAATCTAAAAAATGAAACTCTTAAAACACACATCTCGCCTGCGACATCGTGCGACAGGTCGACAACCCTTATAGCATCATTACGCTTTCAAAAAAAAAAAACTCCATTCGACGTCTCGCCCGCGGCAATGCGCGGATCTCAAGTCTCGTACTGTATTAAACTCTATTTTTGTTTTGAGAAAAATCACTATACGGGATCATATTGATTATAATGCACTGAACTACACTTCAATTTCAACTAATTGAAGCACACAAGCCATGTGGATTGCCATTATAATTTGTCCATTTTAAACTCTGGCAGAATCATACTCATAACATACGGATATGTTAAGGTATTATTAATTTGCTTAGACCAGTGGATCCCACGCTATCAGACATATTCAGATATGGTTCACATATTTTTCATGTGATTACATTTGTGAATTTCACATAACGTCTTATATTCATGATATCGTCAACTATGTTCCATGCAAAAAAAAAAATAAGAACGTTAAATCGTCTACCTTAAGGTCGATCTTTCAATACGCAGATAAGAGCTCGAATTTGAGAAAATAAGAAAGCAAAACAAGTTGAAGTTGTTCAATCAACAATTTTAAGGTTGATACTCCCGCATACGCAGAAAGAATCCGATGTTTGAACGAAACACCAAGGAAAATTAAGCAGAACCTCAAATGAACAACTATCAGGTCCGATCATTTGAGAAAATAAACAAAATCAAACAAGTTTAAATCTTTCAAAATGAACACACGTTTACACAGTGACTTCTCATTTTCTTATTCACGTATTTTTATATATAATGAAATACGCTTCAAGATGTTGTCCACTAGGTCAGACAATGCATTTAGTTTATATCACTTATGCATACTTTATGATTTATCAAGCCTACCTAATACATCAAACAATGATCTTATGGCTATTTTATCTACTTTGTCCATGAGTCAGATACGTTAGCTAATGTACCATCATTTTCCGATGAGTCAGATACATTAGCTAATGTACCATCATTTTCCGATGATCAATTTCTCAATTTTTAGTTTTCTGTGTTTTTGTATGTTCCATGTTACCTTTTCTCCCCCAAAAAGAACATATATATTAAAAAAACAAAAATCAATATTCTTAATCCTAAACAAGTAGACATAATCGCCTTAAATGCATAAAATTAATTACTTGACATAATAATCATAAACATAATTATCACAAAAGAAAGCACAAGTTAGAAATAATACTCATTTATTTATAAAAATAACACCTTACCGAACATTAATGAACATCTTATCGGACGTTAACAAACACAAACGAACGAACACTACATCTGTTCATGTCCATTCATTTAACTAAACAATAAAAAATTCATGTTCATGTTTGTTCATATAAAAGAAACAAACATAAAATAAGGTTCACGAACAGTTCTCTGAATATTCGGTTCGTTTACAGTCCTGCCCGAGTGTGGACATGGTATCTTTGAAAGCACGGACTGCAAGGATGGTGATTCAAGAAGAGATTACCAAGTCAAGAAACAAGGAATATCAAATGGAAATCAAGTTACATGGGTGAGATTCAACGTCATCGGCTTCCTTTAGGATGGTATATATCATAAGGGTTGGTTGAATGGGTTTTAATAAGGTTAAGAAATCCTCATTCAACCAACCTATGTGATACTTTGGTGTGGTCCAGTCATCGCTGACGTGGCCACGACACCACATGGGTATACCACGTGCTCTTATACTCAGTAAATCTCACCAATAACAAAGCTAAGGTATGGTCGAGGAGGGTAAGATGTAGACAGTCTTATCTCTACCCCGTAGGAATTGAGAGACCGCTTGCTTCCAGTGAAACCCCCGACTCTGTAGTTTGAATGTTTTGTATATTACAATTATTATTTAACAACTCGTAGGATCCCTCAACACCTTGCAAATTAGCAGGATTTCATAAATTGGCATATGTCATTCAAGATCTGAAGCTGTAACTCTCTTAAAAAGAAAATTAGCAGCTTACTTCTTATTAGTGAATATTGTAATATTACTATATTAGTTAAATATCAGATAGTCAAAGTGTAAATTTAGAGACTAATTCAAACTTTTTAATCTCTATATATTTGATGATTTGTGAGTAATGGAGACGCATTATACAAACTTACAATACAATGTATGACCTGATCTCTAAATTTACACTTTGGCAACAGATATTTAACTAATTTTCACTAATACTTCTGTACAATAGGTTATAGGATAAATGCATGGATTTAGTGTAGTTTTATTAAGGAATAAATATACATAATATATAGGGAAAAGGTTACATCAATCTCACAATGCCTAAGTAATCACAGCTTGAAGATTAACATGTGTAGAGGATGATGACCTGGATATCGTTCATTATACACCTCAGTTTGATTGATCATTTAGCCTTGTTCTCACCTGATGGTGCCGCTTGGGTCCCCTGTTTCATGTCAACTTAACAGTTTTAAACTTTTTAATAATAATAAAAATAAATTAAGAGGCATGTGATACTAAAACCGAACCGAGCTACATGTTTGGTTTTCAGTAGATGTGTACAAATTGGTTTTTATTGGCACAAAACGGGTCGAGTTGTGTCAACAAAAGTCAAAATTGGTTTCTCTTTAATAATGTTCAAGTTAGAAACCGGGTTTTGTAGCGGTTCAGTTTGAAACCGGTTTTATATGGGTTCACTTCGGGTTATACTAGGTTGAAACTGTTTTAAGGGGTATAGTGTTAGGAACCAATCTCAACCCGCGAGTAAAGTTGGGTTGAAGTGAAACCGGTTTTGAAGACTGGGTCGGGTTTGAAATCCTTTTCGCTTCCCTAACTGTTTTTTTGTACAACGCTAGTTTTCGGTTCAACTTTTAACCAAACACGAACATTTAGCTCATAACAGAACCAAAGAACCCGAAACCCGAACCAATTAACACCTCTAGCTAAATGTAAGTTGTGGTCCTTGTGGAATAATGTGAATCTAGTATGCAATAATGAAGAGAAAAAAACAAACATATAGGTTTGAGATCATACCGGAGGAGCAGGTTGGGGTTTTTGTAGAGATTGTGTCATAACTAATTGAACAATTTCAACAACCCTGGTCTGACCATAGGCTATAACCCTTTGCAGGTAAAGTGATGCAGAGTCTCCAGCCCTGGTCTTCAACTGAGACAGGGTACGATCAATCTCGGCTTCATGCTTTGACAGGTATGGTTTCACGAACGACTGGTAAATATGCTTTGTTCCCTGAAATAATAATAATAGTAAGAGTTTTAAAAAGTATAAAAACCCAATGAAAAAAAAAAGATTAAAAATAAAATCAATTTTCAATCCCGGTTAACTCGTCCTGCAGACCTTACCTGTGTTTTGGGATACCATAAATATACGCATATTGCCAACTTTGCTTCGCTATACATGGGCAACCTACAGATTACAACAAAGTTTAAAAATAAAATAAAATGTATGTATATTATAAGTTGGGTAATTGTTTTGTTTTGATAATGATAAATATAACTGTTAGCATAGCTTTTAAATATGCATTCCTTTTACATGTCATCCATATTTAATGTTCTAAAACATATGGTGAAAGTAATCATTCAGAACTAATCTATCGAGTGGTATAAAATTGTGCATGATTATCCTATCTAAAATTAAAAATCAAAATAAAACTTGTTTAAAATCAAAAGGTTGTACCAAAAGAAATAAAAAAGATAACATAATGATTGAGAGGTCTTATATATCAAGTTTCTCAACTTTTATTGTAGCCCACAAATAAACATGTTTTAATGTATCAAATTGAGAAAAAGTGGCATAAGAGATGAACACTCTAGCTTGGTGGTTTCGGTTAGAGCTTGCTACATCTGGACCTCTAAAATCAGCCTATCATGTATTTTATATTTATAACAGAATGATCACCAGATTTTATATTTCAAAATCAATCATGCATCCACTTGAGCTTAAGCTTTAAAAAAGTATATAATTTAGATGAGCTAGACTGAACATATAAGGTGTCTAGCCCTCGTCCTAGAGATAATATTATCGACACGTTAATCAACGTTGTTACCATTTCGATAAAGTAACTTGTATATAATCTCTTCAATTCAAATTTTTGATAGTAAGTACTTTTATGACTGAAAATAAAGATAAACCCTATGAAAATTAGATAAAAATTGGTTATGGTTTTATTGATAGTCATTTGTTACACCCTTACCATGAAACCAATGCATCACCAAACGGATCCCACACGGTCATGGCAGCAACTAATATCCTGAAAACGTTGAGATTAAGGGTTTAGGAATTAAGATATTATAGATACTTTGTCTCATGATACAAGTAAAATCAATAATAACCGTACCAGTATTGACACCAAAAGCGAAGTTGCTCAATATCTGGTTTATTTTTTTCTATGGATTTGAAGCATTCATAAGCTGGATATAAATATGCCAGCAACAATCTGGACACAAGCAGATAATATTAACATAAAACCCAATAGAATTAAGTTATAGATACTTTGTCTCACTGTTGCATTTATTTAAGCTATTTAATTTATATTGTTATAAAAAGAGTTAACAGAGTTATTAAACTTGGTTAGAGTACTCTTCTACTTATATTTAACCCAAAATTAATGGATTTATGTGCACTAAATAAGTAAATAGTAATGAGGTTTCAAATTTATTTCATTCAGTTGTGACCTTTTATATGACAAAATAACGATTATACAACTTTATTATTGTTAATTATTATTAGATATCACGTCTAAGATTCTCGATAAAGAATATAGTATTTGATCAAAGACACATATATTTTAAAACTAATATGTTTCTGATAATTATTTCAAAAAAGAATAATTAATTAGTTATAATACAATTATTATTAGATATCACGTCTAATAAGTTTTCCACCAATACCCTTTTGGGAAAAAACTCTCCATTTAGTTATGATAATTTTATGACTAAATAACTGTTATAAAACTTTACCATTGTTTAGTTGTTTTTAGATATCTAGTCAAGGTTCTTATAAGAAGAAGAGTATTTGTCTAAACATACATTAGAAGTCGGTTCAGCATGTATCCTAACATCTTGCCCTGTTACAAACAATTAAATAATTAAGCAACTAAGGATCATAAAACATAATAAAAAAGAACCAACTTTTATGCTACACTGTCAATAGCAAAAGTGATGAGAAATAACATGAAAATTGAGATGCTAGCATGTTTTCTGTTGCTAGAAATTGCAGTCAAATGGACTATTGTTGATATTAGATATTCTAATGAACCAAGTAATTTGATTTTAAAATCCTATAACTATAATTATTAGGAGATCACAAATTATGTTTATTTTTTAGGTATATTGATATACGTTACTCTGACAAAAACTTACATATATGATATTTCACCGTTCTATTCATTTTCACAAATCAGTATTTCTTTAGTACATGACATTTTTGTCGAATATTTTTTAGTCAATATTTTGTTTTCTTTAAACTACAAAGCGGGTCAAATATGTAAATATGATTTCTTTAATTAAATATCATTGATTGGCAACATTACAAAATAGTGAAAAGAATGTTTTTTTTTTTCCTATTATGAGATATATTCCTAGTGATAATATTAGATTATATGCCTTTGGCCTTAAGCAGCATATATAACTCTATACTTCATCTTCCTTTATTCCTTTCTTCTTCTTTCCTAAAGAAATAAGCCACTAGCTTCAATCAAATGTCATGTTTCTAAAATGAGTCATTCTATTTATAGATCATTTATCCACTACGTGACTTAAACCCTCAGCCTCTAAAAAACGTCAACTTATTTAACACTAACAAACATTGGCTAGAAGCCCTTCGTTTGTTATAAGGCGTTATATAACAAGTATAACTAACTCTTTTTCTATCTCCATCTTATCAATCAAGCACTATATAAAAGAATATCATGTGTTTGTTACGTTTTTCTACTTAAATTTGGACTTGTATTGTTCGAAGATGTAAATTTCATAGATATTGTTGCTCCAGGCAATGAAAACTGTTTATACTGCATAAAACTAACAGAATTCACAAGCATATAACCTCTGAAATCTGAACTGATTAGACATTTAATCAACAATAGCGATAAAATATTTCGAATCTATCGAAACATTTTTCGTCTATATGTGCAGTGCATCTCTTAGTGATGGCGAATGTGTGTTTGGAAACAAGCCTATCTACCTTCCTAGAGGTTTTACCCAATTTCGAGTAGAATAACCGTTTTTAGACCACTAATTCGCATATGAAAACATCAAATACGAAGAACATCATATAAATCTAGATATTTCGAACACAATCAATCGAAATTGTAATCGGATGAATGAGATCGTAAAATCACGCAATGTGCATAATCTCGGAAACATAAATACGGCGTTTGCAGGTATTGACGTCTTCAGATGAACCGTTTTATATATCAGGAAATCATACAGAGCAGCAATCGGAACGAAGAACATATAAATCGAGAAACTAATTTCAATTTCAAACAAAATCAATCGAAATTTTCAGCGAGCCAAATGTAATCGTGAAATCACGTAATGCTAACGACGATGCATATAACTATAAACATATAATCATCGAATATATTAACAAAAAAACTGAAAATGATCTTACGGTTTACTGATTATCTGAAGGAATTGAAGAAGGTTAACAGAGATGGCGGCAATGCAGGCTGAGGCTACGCCGCCGTTGAGCAACGGCAAACCGTTGCGACGGTCGACGGGGGAGAGAGAGAACGGAGAAACGATCCGAGTCGTTAGGGGAAAGTCTCTCTTTATTTATGGTTTTTTATATTTGGCGTCTCTATAAGTATTTATAGGTCTCGGAAATAACTTCTCTCAACCGAATAACCACACATCTATCGTACATCTAAATTGCAAGCCTTTAAAATTTCATAAAAAACATGGACGGTTTAAATCAATCCCTAACGAACTCCCCCACTCCCACCACTACCTATATATAAATACTAGGGTTATATGTGGCGCGTTATGTGCGACGCGAGGTGCACATATCGACCGGTTGCCCAAAAAAAAAACGCCACCGGTTTGAACTAAAACCGGTTAGAATGAAACCCGGTTTGGGTTGAATCCGGCACGCCGGTTAGGTACCGGTTTCAACCTTCCTGTCCAAAACCGGTTACTGACCCGGTTATTTAGTAACCGGTTGCAAGAAAACCAGAAAACAACCGGTATAAAAATCGGTTAACCGGTTTCAAACCGGAACCGACGGTTACAAATCAATTACATGTTTCTTCCTCTGAAACCGGTTTTAACCGGGTCTGTTTTCCCTGTAACCGGTTTTGACCGGTCTATTGTCTTAACCGGAACCGGTTACTAACTGGAACCGGTTTGAAATGAGTGAAGTGCTCCCCCTCAAGTTGGCATCTGTATATCATCATATTGTTTGTACACGTCTCATTCCAATATTATGAACGTGTTTCCTAAAAATCGATGTAGGGAGTGCTTTAGTGAAAGGATCTGCTGAGTTGTTGCTAGATTGGACATATCTCATTTCGACATGTTTGTCTTTAATAAGCTCTTGAGTGTATGAAAAGAATCTTGGCGGTATATGTTTTGTCCTATCACTTTTGATGTAACCTTCCTTCATTTGTGATACACAAGCTGCATTATCTTTATAGATCGGCATTGGGCGTCCTTCTTTCTCTAGCCCACAGGAAGTCAATATGAGTTGAGTCATAGATGTTGGTCCCGAAACAACAATTGCTCACGATATCTTTATCACAAACAAGTGCGGAAACGTTGTTTGTGAATGATTCGAACTAGAAGAAGATAAAATAGACTTGATATGAGATGAAGACAAAGCAAAACAATCAAATCTTGAATGAAAACCGATCAATCTTCTATTGATATGTGTTTGCGATCGTGAATACAAAGATGAACACCAAAATCGTAAATGGAAGGCTAGCTATAATCATAAACTAAAGGGTATTTATACTACCCATACATCAAAACCTAGCTAGAATCATAAACCCAACAAGAGAACCGGCCCATGAAGCCCAAATCGTAAACACAATAAGCCCAAGTCAATGTAAGCCCACAAGTCTAATGTTCATGCCTCACTATGTATAGCCCAACAATCTTCCCCTAGGCATGAATCATTAGACTGTCTAAGGAAGAAGCAAATCAAATCGGAAGGTGTGAGACTCCTTCCTTGACCACCATTCACGTTCCACAATCCGATTTGCTGTTCCATGAAAGATTCCCACCCTTATAGCATTTTCATAATCAAGCTCATCACCAAGAATAGGTTGGGTGGCCAGGAGTTTGATATCACATTCTCCAAACCTGAAAATGCGTGAGCATCGGATCGTCTACTCGATCTAGCTAATCGAACATCGAAACGTAATTAACCGATTGATTTATTGATCAACGAAGAACAATTACAATCAGTAAACACTCAGAAACAGACTCAAAGAAACACACTCAGAAACACACACTTAATAGTAATCTCGCACGCTCAGAACTAACTATTACAAAGACCAAACAACTATTTATACCCAGCTGGCCGATCCCTGTCCGAACCCCAGGTTCGGCCAGTCCGAATTCCAGGTTCGGACCAAGTTCGGCCAAGCATACTTTGACTTGATCGTGTACATTGCTTGATACTTCACACGACGCACATATCAGGTATCAACAAACTCCCCCTCGTTGTGTGCAGTATCTCTTCAACATCATCAACTTTGTATCTTCAATCAAGCTCCCCCTCAAGTGTAGAATCCGTTTGTTCAATGAAATAAATCTTCAAACAAACTCCTCCTTACTTACAATTGTTCAATGAAATAAATCTTCAAACAAACTCCTCCTCAACTCGATCGTAGCTTGATCCTGAATACTTGATGACATTTTAATGTATCTGTGGTCTTTCATCAACATCTTCAGAAGACTTGAAGTTGTGATATCTTACACATAGCAACCTGCTCAAACATTTAAATAATCTTGACACAAAACGTCTCTTTGAGACTCCAAGATATGTTTTTGAAAAATGATTTGTATCACGTGTTGATCAGATCGAAAATAAAGCAGAAACAAAATCTTTTTAGTTTTTCAAAGTTTATGCTAAAACACACCGAAAATCTTTTTGTTATTTTCCTAAAAGAAATGAAATTACAATACAAAAACAGACACTATTTTTGGTATGAGAAAGATCACTATATGGGATCATATTGAACATAACGCACTGAACTGCACTTCAATTTCAATTAATCGAAGCACGTAAGTCATGCTGATTGCTGGTATAATTTGTCCAACTTAAACTCATGCAGAATCATACTCATAACATTTGGATATGTTAAGATATTGATTAGATCTGCTTTGACCAGTGTATCCCACACTATCAGACATAATCAGACATTTTCAGTTTTTCTTTCTTTTTCCTTTTGTGTGACAACACTTGTGATTTTGCACAACGCATAATATTTTCATGATATCATCAACAGTGTTCCATGCAAAAAGAAATAAGAACGTTAAATCGTCTACCTTAAGGTCGATCTTTCGATACGCAGATAAGGCCTCGGATTTAACAAAATAAGAAAATAAAACAAGTTGAAATTGTATAACCCAACAACAATCAGGTCGGTACTCCCGTACACGCAGAGAAAGTCCGATGAGTTATACGAAACACCAAAGAAAATAAAGCAGAACGTCAAACGAACAACGATCAGGTCGATCTTTCGATACGCAGAGAAAGTCCGATCGTTTGACAAAACAAAGAAAATCAAACAAGTTTAAATCTTTGCAAAATGAACAACACATGTATACACAGTGACTTCTCATTTTAAATTTCACACTTATTTTTCTTTTTGTGTCATGAAATATGCATCAAGATGTTATCCACATGGTCAAGCATTAGTATTTATTGTATATCACATCTGAATACATTCTGATTTATCGAGGCTACCAAGCATATCAAACAATGATCTTGTAGCTCTTTCATCTACTCTATCTATGAGTCAGATACGTAAGCCAATGTACCATCATTTCCCAATGATCAATTTCTCACAATTTTATATTTTGCATGTATTCACCTTCCTTCATTATATAATTGGCATGTATTCACCTTCTCCCCATAACATGCATTTTCTCAATAATCCCCCCTTACTTACAATTCTCCCCCTTAAAATGAAAACTCTATTTTTGGATTTTCATTTTACACAAAGCTAGACTCTATTTTTGGGTTTTTGAGAAAAACTGGTAAGCAAAGAAAATTGATCAATCAACACGGATAGTTTCAGATTTTAGAACTACAGAAAATTTACAGGTTTAGAAAGATTTATCATAAAATTTAAGTTAAGCATAATACTCATCCATCAACAACTTTGCAATCGTCGATAGGTCTTCTAGAAGTACCTGCACACTGGTCAAACCAATTAGTCCAAAAATGACCCGAAGCGAATCGCTTCTGGTCGACCAGTGTCCTTGTTTTGCGTAGAAACCACCTTAGGTTTCCATTGTTGTTGTTTTGGTAAAACAGTTTGAGATGAACTTATCACAGGTGACTGTGATGATGAACCTACACTTTGAACCTTTGAGAACATTGGAACAAAACGTTTTTGTTTATGAAAGAATATAGGTTCAACATCATCAAAAACTCTGTCTCGTTCATCGAAGAACTTTGTTGGGGCAGGTTTACCAAACACTGGTTTCTTATGAAATCCTTGGGGTGAATCAGCAGGTAGTGGACAATCCTTTGCCATATGCCCTGATCAACGAAAAATATAACATATTCTTTTCATTTTGTCCCACCTTTTATGTACCTGCGAAGAACACACATGAATATCTCGAACATGATCAGAATGAGAATCATATACCTGATGCCTGTGATCATGTACCCATTTGGATGTAGGGATTCGAGATTGAGTACTTTCATAAGAAATATTAGCTTTCACAAAAACTTCAGAAATCTTCCGAGCATCAACACAATGAAGAGGAAACTCTGTGTCCGAGAAAAGCTGATCAGAACCTTTGAGCTTGTAGAATCTCTCAGGTAGAACTTTATATGCTTTGAACACTTCCTTCTGCACTTGCTTCATCTTAAGCTTCTTCAAGTTTTGTGGTGCAGATGCTGAAACCTTCTCAGTATTATCTTTCTTCTCATGAAAACCCAAACCAACTTTCTTTCCAGAATTCTTCTCCTCAGATGTAAAATGCCCATGCTTTGCCAATCGAGAAAATTCAGCTTTGACTTCAGTCACATTCTTTTGATCGTAGAAAATTTTCTCATCAAACTCCATCTTGCCACTTGAAGGCGCTGATTTCTCATTGTCAGCAGACGATGAACCAGAAACAAATTTTGGTGCTGGAGAAAACTCAGATTTCTTTTCCTTCTTCTTTGTATTCTTCTTGTTCTTCTTTGTATTCACGACCTTTTGTTCCTTATCAGTAGATGATGAAAATTTTGAATAATCAAACTCATCAACTTGTTCCTTCACGTCTTTGAAGGCTTCCTTGATCTGAGCAGGAGGTGAAGCTGTTTTATCAAACATCTTTTCAAAATTCCCATCCTTAGTAAGAAAACGTGTAAACACTTGAGAATTAGAGACATTGTTCAGCAAGCGATTTGCATCAATGACTTGAATTTTGAGATCAGAAATTTTCTGTTGAGCATCAGCTAACTCCTTCTCAGTAGCAATTAACCGCTTTGCAACTTTATGAGTTTCATATTTTTGCATCCGAAGATTGTCAAGCCCTTCATGTAACTCCTTCTTCAATTTATCCTCATTGCGTTTTTGAATTTCCAGATTTGCTTTTTGAACTTTACTGACACAGTGACACTAACCAACTCCCGCTTCTCATCCAACAACTTTTCTATGTCAACTTGATATGCTTCAATCTTAGCAGCAGATTCTTCAGCATTCTTTGTAAGCAAATCAAGCTTAATTTTGGATTTATCAAACAAATTTTGAAAAATCCTTAGCTGTATCTTCTGCTTCATCTTTCCATTTCTTGACTTCAAACTCCAACTCATCTCTTTCTTTACAGATCTTAGTTTTTGCAGTTTCAACGTCACTTTTATCTTGTTTAGAAATTTCTAAAACTTCATTCAGCAATTTAATCTCTTTAAGCAGACATTCATTATTCAAGACCATCTCCTTTTCATGTTCTTTAGAAGTCTTCAACTCTGAATTAACCAAAGTAACTTCCTCAGAAAATTTTTGAATTTTGCTTAACAAGGAAGCATTTTCTTTCATTAAGCTTTCCAACTTCTCAGCAGATTCATAGGAACTTGGATTTGAACTAGTATCGGAACTAGTTCTTGAACAGAAATCCTCTTGTTGAACATGAGTAACTATTAAGGCAGATGAATCATACCCAAACTGTTGACCCCAATCATAAACACCATCATGTTGAGCTGTCAAAGCTGTTGTCTTGCTTGTGTTACTAGTAGATGGTTGAGTAAAACCAGGCTTGGGTGATTGAGTAAAACCAGGCTTGCTTGCATGTGCCTGTTGACAGTCTTTGGCAAAATGTCCAAGCTGCGAACATTTATAACATTTTAACTTTGACTTGTCAAAACCCAATTTATCACCAGAAATATTTCTTCCATGTTTCTTGAAGAACCTCTTTCGATCTTTGACATAACATAGCAAATTGCCAAGATATATCCAATTCAATTAATTGAACACCATCAAGTGCATCAAGATCATCGCTGGTTAACTTTGCATCAACAACATTCTTGATAATCAAACCAAAAGATGATGAAATCAATGCAGAAATCATTTCAGCACAATCATCTGTTGATTTAGCAGAAAAAGCATTCTGACTTGAAAAATTTGGAATTGTAAATCTACAACCCCGTGAAGACTTATTATCAGAATTATCAGAAATTCCAGTCAAGAAAGCTGTACTTGGTGCAGAACTCAGGCTTGGTTTAGTTTTAGCATTCATGCTTGCAGTATTCTCACCATGGTACAACTCAGGATTTTGTAATGTAGCAGTAGTCTTGTTTGAAGTCATCATCTCCATCTCTCTAGCATGAAGCTTTCCGGTTAAATCATGAAATGATAATGCAGGATAATCTTTGTCATGAGTTGATGCACCACATCTTATACATGTTTTCGAGTGATTAATCCCGCATT
This sequence comes from Deinandra increscens subsp. villosa, assembly GCA_039602395.1. Lineage (NCBI taxonomy): Eukaryota > Viridiplantae > Streptophyta > Magnoliopsida > Asterales > Asteraceae > Deinandra > Deinandra increscens. Next base: position 11,601,780 of record JBCNJP010000007.1, on the reverse strand, counting down.
TTATCCGGTTTTTGTTCAAGTTTTCATGAGGTTTTGGTACCTAATTGTTCATATGTTGAATTTTAGGTGATCTGGTGGTGATCGGTTGATTTGTGGTGATTCGGGCGAAAACGGAACGCGATTTGGAGCTTGGGAGTGAAAGATAGAAGAAATTGAAAATCTGCTGCAGTGTCAGTCATGGACCAGCGAGCCCCAGTCTGTCAGTTTTCGTTGGTCCATGATCCTGGAATCCAGAAAATATAAAAGTAGGCTTCACGGACCAGCGAATCTCACTTTCCAGTTCTCATGGGTCCATGAACGGGCCCAGTCGGCTAAAAAATCCAAAACGTGTATTTAAGCATTCTTGGAGCCTAGGGTTATAGGGAGTTCGACCAGAGAGCACGTTTTTGAGAGATCTTCGAGATTAGAGGTCATTTTGGAGCAATCAAGGGCCGGATTGAAGATTTTGAAGCTTAGATTGAAGATTTGAAGGCTTCGGTTGGAGATTTCTTCATCTAAATCGGTTTCTTCTTCCTAGTTGTTGATTGTTTGTTCATGTTTTGCTTAGATTTGACTGATTTCATGATTAGAGACATGATTTGTGGCTGATTTCTCATTTATCACCTAGTTTAGATGAAGCTTTACCCATTTTGACTTTTCGATTTGACTTTTCAACGTGATTATGTGATTTTTGCTCTTGATTCTAGTTTTGATTGTTTGGGATGATTATGTGTGCTCAATTAGCTGTTGTTAATGATGTATTATGTGGACTAATTGATAGGGATTGTGGAATTGCAACCATTATTAGTTAGTTTATTGTTAATCCATAGACTTAAATGAGTTTTTGGGTTGATGCATGATCCGGAGACCTCCTACATGATGATATGTCATTGGTATGCGGCTGATTTTGTGTGCATCCTTATGGAATGAACTTGACCGGGTTGTTTCATTTGCTAGTTATTGGCTAGGCATTGTTTGATAGGTTAGAATACTTGTGACCACAAGATTTGAGCTTATTTGTTCGTGTTTAGTCATTGCTTGGTCCTAGATAATCGGCATTAGAGTCATTGCATGTATTAGGTTTCATTTAGAGAGACCTCTCTTGGTGTTTCCTGATTTATGCGTGTTTTGCTTGTTTTAACCGAAACTGTGAAACTGTTGTGTAAATTCACATATTGTGCTATCCGTGCTTCATTTAGAATTGTCTGACCCTTCGGGATGTGTCTATAATCCTCCTTGGTTGGATTATTCTCATTTGGTGATAGTTTCATGTTGATAGGTCTTGCCGGCGGTCTTATTTGGGTTTAGTGGACTCTAGGCTAGGTGATATCTCTCTCGTTCTGATTCTCTGTTGTTTGCATTGTTTACTGTTAGTTTTATTGTTTGCTTAGTTTACTTTTAATCAATCATTCCAAATTCATCAGTTAAATATTAGTTATGATACATTATCGGGAGTCTGATTACGCGTCCATGGATTGATACTCGGTACTTATTGATACTATATTGCATATGAGGGGTACGCTTGCCCTAGTGTGTGGTTTGGTCACTCTGTATTTACCATTCTTAACTTGACCGTTTTTCTTGTTCAAATCCAACACATCAAGTTTTTGGCGCCGTTGTCGGGGACGAGTCAGCTTTCGAGACCTATCAGAGCTAGTAGTTTAGCTATTTACTTGTTTTCTGTTACTTGTGTTATTTGCATGTTTCTAGTATGTTTGCTTATTTATGTGTTTGCTTTCGTGTTAGTTAGTTTATTAGTTTGATTTAGTTTCTTTCTGATCTGTTTCTGTTTTCTGTTCCATCTGTTCATCGGTTTATGTGCATTCGTCGTCAGAGGAGTCACTTTTCACCGTTATCCGAGCCTGAGAGGGTTTTTCATAGACTTTGACGTTTGGAAGCATTACCAGTTCCAGTTCCGATGGCACTTCCGCCAAGACGCACGCTCGCCGATTACGCTCGCCACGACGCCGATGGGACGCAACCTAGCGTTATTCGACCCGTCGTTGAAGCCAACAACTTCGAGATCCGTCCACAAACCATCACGATGATTACTAACACCGTTCAGTTCGATGGTTTGCCCAATGACGATCCGATGGCTCATATCGCGAACTTTCTTGAGATTTGCGATACTTTTAAGGTAAACGGTGTTTCATCCGAGGCAGTTAAATTGCGACTTTTCCCATTTTCTCTTCGCGGTGCAGCGAAGACGTGGCTGCAGCTGGTTCGATCACTTCATGGGCTACTTTGACGCAGAATTTCATCTCAAAATGCTTTCCACCATCAAAGGCAGCCATGCATCGTAACAAAATTTACTCGTTCACACAGGAGGATTCGGAGAGTTTGTACGAGGCATGGGAGAGGTTCAAAGAGTTGTTGAGAAAATACCCGTCGCATGGCATTGAGCTCCACCAGCGGATCCAGATATTCTATAGTGGTCTTCATCCACTCACGCGTCAGACAGTGGATAGTTCAGCTGGAGGTACTCTGAGCAGTAAAACGCCAGAGGAGGCTCAGGAGTTGTTGGAGGAGTTAGCCCTGAATGGCTATCAGTGGTCTGCTACGCGCTGCAGACAGCCCCCGCCACGTGGAGTTCATCAGATTGATCCCGTTACTCCATTGGCTGCGCAGGTCGAGGCGTTGTCCAAGAAGATGGATCAGTATCACGTTCAACAGGTCCAGGGGAGCTCGCAGCAGGTGAAGCAATGCGAGTTATGTGCGGGACCTCACGTTATTACTATGTGCCCGATTGGAGGTAGCACCGAGCTACCGGAGCAGGTCGATTTCATGGCTGGCCAAGCCCGCCCACCCTCCAACCAATACAATTACAATTAGGCTTGGAGACCAAACCAGAATTCGGGGTGGAGGCAGGAGCCGAGCAGTTTCAACCCACCGGGGTTTCGGCCGCGACCGCCACAGAGACAGTAAGGTTACTACAATCCTGCAGGAGCCAGGACACTCCCGATTCAGACCGAGGATTCTGGAATGAAGAGCCTAACCGATATAATGTCTTAGTTCATACAGAAGAGTGAGAAGAATTCTTCACAACAGGATTTGCGTGTTTCAAAGAATGAGCAGGATATCTCGTCTGTTGTTAAAGAAATGGGAAACATGGGCACTCATATGCAGAATCTTGAGAGACAGATGGGCCAGCTTGCCAAATCTATGTCAGAGCGCCAGCAGGGAGGTTTGCCAGGAAATACCGAGACAAATCCTCGCCAAACAGCTAAGGCGATTACCACTCGGAGTGGCGAGACCACTCAGGATCCAGTACCGCCAGCCACTGCTAAGCCGGTTACTGAGGAGAGAGATGATGAGGTGATTGAGACTGATGTTCCTGGGCAGGTGTTCAACAACAACTCCAATAGACATGCAATAATCATTAAAAGCACGCGATATAAACTCTCTTGCGTTATCAAGTCTTACTCTTTTAACCGTATAGTCAGGAAAATGTGCTCGTAATTTAATAATTTGAGCGAGCAATCTGGCAAAAGCCACATTACGAGTTGATAACAAAGATACGTGAGACATCTGCTAGATGCGTCTATCAGGACCATGAAATATCTAAATGGTCTACATGGTGGATGAATTGGTCCACATATATCACCTTGAATTCTTTCAAGAAACATAGGTGATTCATTTTCAACTTTGAGTAGTGAAGGCCTAGTAATTAATTTCTCAAGAGAGCAAGATGTACATAGGTGTGTTTTATCATTTAGAGAATCTTTTGGTATTTCAGTGGATGACCATGTGTATTTTCAATTATCCTTTTCATCATGGTGGATCCTGGATGACCTAATCTGTCATGCCATAAATTGAATGAGCCAAGATCACAATATTTTCCTTTGACTGTCATGTGTGCTTGAGGATCACCAATATGTGTATAATGCAAGCCTGAGTTAAGCATTGGCAGTTTTTCTATTACATGACCTTTGTTCATGATATACAAATATTTTTCACTATCGACAGTTTTTTATTAAGTATCATATTCGTTATGGTATATGTTTTTGAAACTTAATAAGTTTCTTGTCGATTTCGGGGAGAATAATGCATTTTCTATGAAAAGCTTTGTTCCATTTGGTAACACCAAATTAGCCTTTCAAACTCCTTCTATTAAGTCAGTAGGGCCTGATATCGTATCGATGGTACCATTTGTTGGCTTCAGTTCGTAAAAATATTTCTTCGATTTAAGAATAGTATGTGTGGCACCACTATCCGCTATACACATATCACCATCATTTGTTTGGTCTTTTGCTCCAATGAAATTCAATTTTAAACTTCACATATGAAGAAAGAAAAACTAGTAAGACATTATGAAATATTATAACAACAAAATTATTTTCGAAAATATAATAAGAACATTTATTTCAGGAAAACATATTACATCAACAAGGGGGAAACACTAGTTGAACATAAATTAAGAAAGTGAAATACATGGATAACACATAAGAGCATCAAGTTCCAACAACATTTTTCAGGTTTCATATTCATTGAGAAAATCCGAGTTATTCAGCTCAATATCGATATTTTCAAAAGTAACCACATGGTTCACTTCTTTCTCTTTTCCTTTAAGGGATGTTTGGTATAACCTGAATAGATGTTCAGGTGTGCGACAAGTTTTTGACCAGTAATTCATCATTCCAAATCTATGGCAAGAATCACCACGATTTTGAGAAGTGCTAGCTTCATTCTTAAGCTTATTCTGCTCGTTGAAGTTACCCTTTTGTGGAGCATGATAGGTGTTGTTTCTTTGGTTGTGACCATGACCACGACCACGATAATTTTTGTTTCCTTTGAAGGAATGGTTGTGATTATGGAAATGGTTTCTATTAAAATGGCCACGACCACGCCCACGTCAACGACCTTGTCCACGAATTCGTTCTCATTTTCGCTCAGAAGGTTTGATATCATTGTTATTAACAACATGCACTTCTTGGATAGTTAGTGAACCTGTGGGACGAGCTTGATGATTTTTCAGTAGGGCTCGTTAATTTTTTCTGCTACAATGAGGCTTACATTTAGCTCAGAGTACTTTTTAATTTTTTGCAACCAATAATGTTGTTGCAAAACTACGTTTGATGCGTGAAATGTGGAGAAAGCTTTTTCCAACATATCTTCCTCTGTAACAGGGTATCCACAAAATTGAAGTGTGGAGCTTATCCTGAATAAGCAGAGATGTACTCATTTACCCTTTTAAAATCTTGGAGCCTGAGATTGTTCCATTCATATCTAGCAGCAGGAAGTATGACTTCCTTTTGATAATCAAACCTATTTTTTAAATCCTTCCATAAGGTATGTGGATCATCACAATTTGAGTATTCAATTTGCAACATATTATCGATTTGCTTATGGAGGAAGACATCAGCAGTTGCTTTGTCTTTTTCCTCGCATGTGTTGCCTTCATTTATGGTTTCTAAGACACCTTTGGATTTGAGATGTCTTTTTGCATTTTCCGTCCATGACATGTAGTTTTTCCCAGTACATTCAAGAGCAGGAAATTCAAGTTTAGCAATGTTTGACATATTTTAGCTACACATAAAATGAACAAGTAATAAGAGGAACATTAGAATCCATATTATTTAATAAGCAATGAGATACAATAGAGTGGTATGACAATAAATTACACTATATAACATTATACAACTTATGTTACAACCTTTGCTACACAATGTACCATCCTTAAGCATATGTTACAAGTATTATAACACTATGTACAAGCTGAAGAAGCTTTGCCCGAATTCACAAGTTCATACGCCGAATTTACAAGTTGCTTAATCTTTTTCTGGCCCTACACTGAATATTGGTTCCTCCCTCACCGATACGTGGAGCGGTTAACCTGCTCTCCTCTTCAACACATCAAGGACATCTCTCTCCCATGCTCCACAGTGTTCCAAGTACAGCAGAAGCTTTCATCTCAATTGTAGTAGTATGGTGGGTTATTTATTTTTGCATGCTTTCTCTTTTCCCATATTGCACACTCTCATCTGCTCTGGCTGACGGTAGCCTCCTTTCCTCTGTTTATTTTTATTTTTTGTTGATCGATCAATTAGATTTCTTACACAATAGTCCTAAGGTGTAATTTTTCTTTAATGGTTGTGTAAATAATTGTTAACATTTATCCTTTAGGTCTGAATTCTCTCATCTGGTTGTTTGCTAAGTTGAGATTTTTGCTTAGTTTTTTTTAAGGATCTGACGGCGGCGGCGGCGGTGGTGGGAGGAAGAAGGGAGTCCCGGCGGAGTGTTGAAGAGTTCGAATCGGAAAGTGGAGACGGTGGAGAATAGTTTGAGTTGTAGTTTGGAGGAGTTCTACAAAGGCTCCAAACGTAAAATGCAGATTTCCATAATAGTTCTCGATGATTCCGGGTATGTTTTTCTCCTATCGCACGTTTTTCCTTCAAACTAGGATTTCATAGATATCTTATCTCAAATTAGGGTTTACCGTTTAATTTCATAGATTTCCATCGGTCTCCACATCTTCTCTTCTATCATGTGTAAGGTATATTCAATTTTTTATTTCATTTACCTCTCTTCCCTGAATCTTGATCGATGAACACGCACAGATCAAAAACAAAAAAAACATTATGTAGTTCTCTTGAACCTTGGTTTGAGTTAGAGTTATAAGTTATGAATGGGGGATTAATTCGATTTAGGGTTAGGATTCCTAAATTGTTGTCTTACTTTGATTAATCAAGGCTATTAGATATGGGGTAACTTCCATGATAAGGGTTGGTTGTAAAATCAGGGATTTACTTATGTCAATTGGGATTATTATGGGAGGGACCTGAAATCAGGTTGTTACCACATATGCCTAAAATCAAGATTCCATGTTTAAAATAGTAGCATGTTACTATCAAATCATGAGCTTATTCACATGGTTAAAAATTGCAGATCATATGTGAATGAAAAAAGAACAATGAGGAGAGTATATGTCTTTGGTTTAGCGGATATATGTGGGATGTGTGTATCATCTTCCTAATGGAATATGGACTACATGTTTAGTAATATTTCTTAATTGTTTTTTTTTCTTCTGCTTCTGAATTGTTAATTCATGTTTCAATTTAATGCCCACAAGTTGTTTGTTGTAATGTCATGTTTAAGAATTCAGCTCTGGATTCGGTTTCATGGAGCTGCAGTTTTTCCTTGAGCCAAACGAATAACACGTCCTTAACTTCAACTTCCGAATCACTCAGGTATCGCTCTTTCTACTTTTGCTCTTTAGTTTATTTGGTATTATTTTAGTTGAACTTCAGTTTAGATGACTGTTTAGCATGTCTATCTATAGCTGAACATGTTTTCATTTTTATATTTGTAAAAAATCGTTTCTTGATGTATATGTACATGCCATAAAATTTTAGCTGCTTAGTTTTTACATCTAGCCATTACTTCAAAAACACAAGCTTATCCACTTCTATTGATTGGAAGGATGACAACATCTCACGGGAGGTTTAGATCAACAGTATTTGCTGACATATTCCATATGTTTGGGTAAGAGGTACCTGAAATTCCTTTAGTAATACCTGCTGAATTTTAAGGACGTGTGAGGCGCAATGGGCGGGATGGATTATTGGGTGACAGGTCGGGTAGATCTCATCTCATCCAGCAACCATTTGTCTCAAAATTTTCATTTATCTTTATGAAAAGTAATATGTCAATCATACTATAGAAGTTGTATTGTTTCAAAACTATAATTAGTCTTTTTAATAAAATCATTTATCTTCTACTTGCATTAATGTTATTGATACGATCTATTTTGATTATTTGATATTGTGTATTGCAACTCTTTTTCTGCAGTTCGAGCTCTTCAGAGATGAATTCATTCTTAAATGAAGTTTTCGTGTGTTAAGCTGTTTCCGTGTCTACAGAGAAAAAAAAAGGAGGATGCATGTCCCTAAAGATGTAAGCCATTTTTTTCTAATTCTTATTAAGTTGAAAGAGTTCTTAGTGCCCCTACAAGTTGATTTTGTTTGGTCTTTCACATAGGATGATGTACAAGAAACCAAAGAAATAGGTTGGTGTGTTGTGTACAAGTTTGTGGTTAGGTTCACCACTGCTACAACTATAATGTTTGTATGCTTATTTAATATTTATGAATTGACCATAGCAATTATATTGAATAATTGATGTGGCTTAATGTTAAATTTGGAATATGACTATTTCCTGTGTTACCAAAATTTATAGAGATTTTAAACCAGTTTTGTTGGCTCGGTTTCTAGACTCCAAAGAAGAAAACGTACAAATGCAATGGACTTCAGGCCAATAGAGTAAGTATCTTAATTGCGTTTTTTGCCCCAAGTTCGTTAATAATTAAATAGCAACAAACAAAAAAAGTAAAACAGATTTTGCTACAGACAAGTTAACTAAATGGGTTGAGTTTATATGATGAAGATGAAGAATGTGATTTTTGAACTAAAACATTGGCTATTAGTTTGATTGAGTTTAAAGATGTATTTACTTTTGGTTGTATTTACGCATGCTCTTTTAGGTACATATAAGTTGTCTTTAGCTTTATTATGTTCACAACAATTGGTACGGTTAATCTAATTACCATATAATGCTAAGATTAAGGTAAATACAACTTTATGTTTGAGTAACTCAATTTGATAATTTTTGGTGTAATGTTACTATGCTTCAAACGTTAAACGCTTTAGATGCAAGTTATACCCGGTGTTGCGTCTCTATTTTTTGGCTTATTGTTTTTCGAGGTGTTTCCAAATTGCTTCGACTTCGTCATGCAGGCAACAATGCGCCAATTGAAAAACTTGTAAATATACAAACTTGGAAAGATAAGATTCACTAGGTGGGAGTTGAAAAATTGGGACATGGGTTAAGATGATCATTATGGTAACTATCACGAAAAGTGGATGAATCATTTTGAAAATCTCGTCTCGAACAATCCTGAGAAAATGATTTGTTTGTTGTGAAAAAAAAAATGATTGATAATTGTTAATTTATAGGAAAAAAATATAACCGTTTGCAACGGTTATATAAACTTTTCAAACGGCTATATTAACGTTTATATATTTTTATTATTTTTTGAAAAATAAGATAAAGAAGATGGATTAAATACGGGTTATAAAAGTATAAAAATTTGGTGTGGATAAAATTAAGAGAGAACAAAGATATAAATAAATGTTAGCATAATAATATAATGTTAGGATTAATAGATAAACATAATTAAACATTAGTCATATAATCAAAAGATAGTAGACGTACATAAGAAAATGTTAGTTGCATAATCAAAAGGTTAGATGCATAAATAAAAGTTAGTTTTATAAATAAATGTTAGAGCATAAATAAAATTACTTGCATAAATAAATGTTAGATGCATAAATAAAGGTTAGTTGCATAAATAAATGTTAGATGCATAAATAAAAGTTAGTTGTATAAATAAATGTTATATGTTAGTAGTCTCATAGTTATTAAGTGTCTTTCATAAAATGTCATTTTTAATTCATCTTAGTATTTATTTTTCATTGATGAATTTCTTAATTATGGATGTCTTTATGCTTGATTAAGAGATTAGAGCCTCGTGTTGATAACGTGTTATAATTTAACAAAATTACCACCACTTTTGAATGTTATTTGTGATCACTTGAACCACATTACTTCTTTAAATAAGTTTATAAGAAGATTATGAGATGAAGAAGTAGAGAAGAGTTGGAAAAAGTTTATTGTATATAATAGAATGTATACAAATATGCATTTTACCACCTTACGTTGGTGTGGTATTTATACTACAATTTTGGGAGACAAGAGACATAGCTAGTAAGTATATGAGTGTAAGAATGGTGAAAACTTTTGTGTGGGAAAGATTACATAGTTGATGATGTGAAAGTGATGGTCATCCAAATATGTTGTCTTGATATTTCATAATAGATCCTTTTATTTTAGTTTTTTTTAGCTTTTAATACCTTGTTATAAAACATAAATATAACAGAACATCGAGCAATTTGCCTGCTTGCCTATGCCAAACTCCCCATTGCCTTCGCCTTCTCCCGGAGAAGAAACTTCTGCGTCTTCCCTGTGGACGTCTTCGGCAACTCCTCAAACACCACCGTTCGGGGCGCCATATAATGCGGCAACTTCTCCCGACAGTACGCTATCAACTCCTCTCCCTTCAACTGGTCACCGTATCCTTCCTTAAGCTTCACAAAAGCACACGGCGTCTCCCCCCAATGATCGTCCGGTCGTCCCACTACAGCCGCCTCCAAAACCGCCAGATGTCCGAACAGCACCGACTCTACCTCGATCGTACTGATATTCTCCCCACCCGATATGATAATGTCTTTCGAACGATCTTTGAGCTCGATGTACCCATCAGGATGCCTCACACCTAAATCACCCGTTCGAAACCATCCGTCCTTAAACGCTTCTCGTGTCGCCTTCGGGTCGTTTAAATACCCGTTCATCACCGTGTTTCCCCGGAACATAACCTCCCCTATCGTTTTAGCGTCCCACGGGACGCTTCTCATCGTAACCGGATCTTTCACATCAACCTCCTCTATACCCAAATGGTTTACACCCTGTCGCGATTTGATTTCCGCTTGAGCTTTTAACGGTAGCGAGTTCCACTCCGGTTTCCATGTGCATATCGTACCGGGCCCGTACGTCTCGGTGAGACCATACGAGTGACATACATTGAACCCTAACCGCTCCATACTAAACACCACCTGTGAAGGTGGAGGAGACCCAGCGGTCATCACCGACACCTTCCCTGGAAGCGATAGCCTTTCGCTTGCTGGCGCGTTGATTATCATGTTCAAAACCGTAGGCGCGCCCCCCATGTGCGTCACCTTGTGTCGAGATACGCATTCAAATATATCTTTCGCGTTAACCGCCCTGAGGCAGACATTCGTGCCGCCTTGAGCCGCCACGGCCCATGTCAAGCACCACCCGTTGCAGTGAAACATCGGAACCGTCCATAAGTATACAGGCATCGATGGCATTTCGTTAAGTAAAACCGCTGCTAATGAGTTCAAATACGCGCCTCGGTGACTATAAACCGCACCTTTCGGACTTGACGTCGTGCCTGATGTATAATTAAGTGCGACCGGATCACACTCGTCATCGGGTCTTCTGATCTCAAAATCAAGACTTCCCATCGCCAAAACAGCTTCATAATCCATAACTTGAGACTGTGAGCGTCTCCGTGTTAGCCGTTCGTTCGAATGATCAGCTGGTATCAAGACTATTTCAGGCGGCACAGTAGCCGTTGATTTTAACATGATGGCGATTGCGTCTTTGGCGACATCTAGAAACTGGTAATCGACGAATAAGAGCTTGGCGCTTGAATGTTCAAGCAAGGTTGATATCATGGCTGAATTGTGACGAATGTTGAGGGTGCAAAGAACTGCACCAGCCATCGGAACCGCGAAATGGAGCTCATACATTTCTGGGATGTTTGGGGCCAACACAGCCACCTGCAGCAAGATGATGGATGTTTCCTAAATCAAGATTTTACATGATATGTTATGGATTCACGTGTGTTGCATATATATTGTGAAACTCCAATTTTAATCTCCTAAGAGTATAATTTAAGGGAAAATTCTCATTTTGTCCATCTTGAAAAAAAATTCCAAGCTTTTGTCCATTTCAAAAGTATATCCCTCACTTTGTTCATGTTTTACGTTCTTTTCCTATCGTAGATTTTATGATCGTCCTACCATTAAATATCCTCTTAAATCTTGACACGTGACACTAATGATTGAATCTACCATAAAATATGGTCAAGTCTACCATAAAGTATGGTCTATTTGACTATAAATAATGATTATTCGACCATAAAAGTATGGTCTAATCGACCATAAAGTATGTCAACTACACATTTCTTGGAACCAATAAAATAAAAACACGTAGGATTCGACCATAGTTTCTTGGTAGATTCGACCATATTTTGTTGCTAGATTGACCATATTTTATAGTAGTTTCGACTATACTTTTATGGTAGATTTCGACCATACTTTTATGGTAGATTCAATCATTAGTGCCACTTGGCATGCTTTGATAGGATATTAAAGGGTCGTACGAACATAAATCTATGGGAGAGCAAGAACACAAAACATGGACAAAATGATGCAAAGACTTTTCAAATGGACAAAAGGTTGCAAAAATTATTTTAAAATAGACATTTTTGGAATTTTCCTATAATTTAAGTTACTTCGATCTTAATTAAATTAAATATAATAATTATATATAGTTACAATAATAAATGGGGGTCATACACTCATTTACTACTATTCATATGTGCACTAATAAGAACATGACACGTGTCATGTTCCACCACTAATAACATGACACGTGTCATGTTCAATCGATAATAGATTGGTTACGTGGCCTGACACGTGTCCACGTGTCATATGTAGGTCAATGCTTTTGCGACACATGGTTATGTGTTAGGTCACGTATGACGATACGTGGCTACGTGTCAGGCCAATGTTTTTACGGCACGTAGTTAACTTTTAATTCACTTTTAGAGTTTTCGACTTTGACCACGGCGTATAACATGACACGTGTCATGTTCAATCAATAATAGATTGGTTACGTGGCGTGACACGTGTCCACGTGTCATATATAGGTCAATGCATTTGCGACACGTGGTCATGTGTTAGGTCACGTATGACGATACGTGACTACGTGTTAGGCCAATGTTTTTACGACACGTGGTTAACTTTTAATTCACTTTTAGAGTTTTCGACTTTGACCACGGCGTTTCGGAAAATGGGTGGCCCGCCGCGAAGCGCGGGCGGATCACCATCTTGTTATTTATAAAAAGGGTTGACTATACAAGAGGAACATGGTTGTTCATTGGTTTTGATTAGGGTGTAAACGAGCCAAGCCGAGCCTAGATGAGCTCGTCTAGGCTCGAGCTCGGCTCGTTCGATTTGAGCTTTATTTTTGAAGCTCGAGTTCAACTCGTAGAGAATTATTTAAGGTTTTATTTTTTATTATTTTTATTTATATATTATTATTTAATTAAGTTTGTATATATTTAGAATTATACTTTTTATAAAGAAAATAATACATATTGTTTACTTACTTTATCATAATTTTATATACAATAATAATTATATTTAAAATATATTTAACAAATCAAATAAATATTATATAAATAAAAGACTCGTTAAGGCTCGCAAACCGGCTAGAGCTTGATATGTAAAGCTCATGCTCGAGCTCTGTTGAAGCTCGGCTCGTTTCGAGCTTTTTATTGAGTCCATCTCGAGTAACTCATTAGTAGCTCGGCTCGTTTACACCCCTAAGTTTTGATAACTAACAGGGTTTATTTGGTTTTTGAATTTTATTAGGTCTAACCGGAAACCAAACCGATCCGAATTGGAAATGTCTCTAACTGAACCGAATTATTCGATTTACTCGGTTCGGTTACCCGATTAAACCGGTTATTATTTACTATTTAGTTTATTCGAATGAATTCAGTTCGGTTATCCGAATAAGTAAAACTTTATGGAACTAACAACAGAACCGAAAACCAAATAAGATATTTGGATACGGTTAAGAACCGAACCGAACCGAAAAGGTTATAAGCAATTCAATTCAGATCGGTTTTCGGGTTTTCAGTTGTGGATAATTTTGAACACATCCCCTTGGTACCACTACATTAAATTAAATTAGAGTTGATTTTTCATTTAAAATTGTGAAATGTTTGACGCGAAAAAGTCAAAATCTGAAACTAAATTATTGAATTGGAGCATGCAATCAACAATCTATATATTGTTCTTTCTGAAATAGTACTTAAAGGTATGTTTGGGAGTGTTTATTTGAGTGCAAAAGTGCTTTTAGGTAAAAGTGCTTATTGACTAATAACTTTTTGAAAATAAGTTTAAAAAAAATGTTTGGATTAGCTTTTATGATGAGATTGCTAATTTTATATGTAAAATGACTAAAAATGGGTTATGAGGGTATAAGTTAGGTGAAACTAAGGTTAAATAAGTGTATTATGGTAACTGAACCATCAAAAAGCCAAAAGCAATTCAAAAAGCTAGGTTTTTCTAGCTTTTTAAAAATGTTTTTTAACCAAAAGTTAAAATGAAAAGTGTTTTTTAGTTTGCCAAACATTATTTTCGACTTATTGGCTTTCTGAAAAACTAATAAGTCAATAAGTCATTTCCAAATTGTTAGCCAAACATGCTCTAACTTACAACTTGTCCACGAGAAATTTGGAAATGGGAAACGAGAGATGATGCGAGTTTCAGGCATCGTTCACGAGTTTCTCGCCAGGTGAACTTGACATTATCGCCATACACAATTGATAGTCTGTCTCCGTAGACAACAGCCGATCTCTCCAAAAAGCTTATTGGAGAAAGAGGAACATAATTCGCAGCGCAACGATTCATACCATCCATAACGCAATTTCAATTTCAATTTCTTCTCCAAAAACGGATGTTGTGTTTTGTTTTGGGTGATTTGAGCTTTTGGTATTTATGTATGAGTTTCTCATGGGATATGTGTGGAATCTTTAATGTGTGGTTGAGTTGGGTTTGGGGCCTAACTTTTGTTTTTCTAGATTAAACTTTTAATTTATGCCTATATGGCTATATCTAGAGGTGGAAATCTCAAACCGGTTTTTTGGTTTCAAATCAGTTTCGAACTGGAACCGGAAACGATTAAAACTGGTTCTCAAACCATCCAAACCAAATCAGTTTGAAGCGGTTTCGCCCATTCGTGAACAAATCAGTTTGAGCAAAACCGTTCCGAGCCAGTTTGTCGCATGCATTTTAAGACTAGTTAATATAGTCATTTTTACCCTAATCTTTTGTATATATAGTCCTATGGTGTGTTACAAACATTACTTCACTTCTCTACCTCTCAAAAACACTCAAACACACTATTTTTCACTCCAAACGACAAGTTCTAGTGCTCAAAGTAATGTCAACGTTGTTTGGTGTACATTTCGACTTAGTTGAGTTGAAAAACGGTCTCGAACAACTTGTGTTTGGAACCTATCTATCTCGAACATCTATCTTTGTAACCTATCTATCTCGAACAACTTGTGTTTGTAATATTTTAAGTTTGAATTCAATAAAAAGTATGTTTATTAGTTTATATATTGATTTTAAAACAATTAAAAGGAGGAACCGGTCCAAACCGGTTTGGGCCAAGAACCGGTGTCGGTTCCAAACCATAACCGACTTTGGTGGTTCGACTATTTTCCCCTGGAAACCGGTTTAAGAACCGAACTGGTTTTAGCCCAAACCCGTTTTGACCCAAACCGGTCAACACCCAAACCGGTTCTCAAACCGAACCGGTTCGTATTTAAAACCGGTTTTTACACCTCTACCTATATCTATTATTATCCTATATAGCATAGGAGAACTGATTTGTGCATAAAAAGTTGTATTGTACAAGGTCTTAATACCTACCACGTTTTACTTATTGTGAGAGAATCAATAGATCTCATTTATCTTTTGGTTGGTTAACTCCTTGGAGTTGCTATTACAGATCGTTAATGTAACTAATGATCCCTAGTTTAATTGGCTAAGGTGAGCTACCCAAAGACATTAAAAGTGAGAGGTCTAGGATTCAAGTACCACCTGTGACAAAACAAAAAAATAAAATAAATGGGGGTTACAGCTTGGGCTAGGGGTTTTCTCACCTATGGTGAGTTTCCTCTTGATGGGATGGGTGGTAATGTCCCCGTAAGTGATCCAAATTTGTTGTAAGAAAAAAACAGATCGTTAGATGTAAATTTTTAGTATCGATGAACAATTACAGATTTCTATTTAGTTAAGTTAGGTTATGGACTAGGATTTGTATATAAATTTGTAGGTCAAATTGTTTCTGGTAAGCTCTATTTATTATTTATTATATGTTTATATGTCATGTTGATAATAGTATATGAGTGCGTTGTGTATATAGTAATAATGTATATAGGGTCTTGTATTGTGCATTATTCTCAATGAATACAGATATTCACGAATTATATTCACGAATTATATTCACGAATATGATATCATAGCCAGATTTCCTCTAAACCTATTTTTTCACCTCTCGAACATGTCCTGCCCAAATTCCCGGCGGCGGCCTCTTAATTCTTGTACAAAAAAAAAACGGCGACCTTTTCTCTCTTGTAATAAAAAGTCAAAGAAATTGTTTTCTTTGTTTTGTCCTACAAGTTCTACACATATCTTCTACACATGCAACTAAATTGATTTCTTTTTCTTTCTAGAAGGTTTTCCACAAATATTTTCTTTATGTATTGCACAATGATAGAAGCTTCCACAACGGCTACGATTTTTGAACAACCAGATCCTATTTGGTTCATGGATACAGGAGTATCAACACATCTCAGTACAAACGTATGTATAATTCAATTTTCAGTGTCAAAATCTACAATTCTATATATTTTTGTTGGGAATGGCAACATGTTGCCTATTCATGGTTCGGGTAATGTTTTACATCATCTCCCTGGTCATTCCTACAAACTCAATAATATTCTTTTTGCACCTAATGTTCGGTGAATGGCAACATGTTGCCTCAATTTGAATGTGGTTTTAGTACATTTGTCAAATGTTGATGTGTGACCTGCTCTAGAAAGAAGACATGTGGCAACCATTTTATTGTTTTATTATGATTAAAAATGAAAATTAGAGTTTGGAAGCAGGTGAAATCGTGAGCCGAGAAGGACCAGAGGAAAAATTAAGGCTATGTTTGGTGCGCCATAAGCTAGCTTTTTGACGTACCAAACTAGTTTTTTTTAATGCTAACTTTTTTTAAAAGCCCTGTTTGGTAACGTCAAAAAAACTTGTTGGAGTAGCGTTTCAACTAGCTTTTATAATATTTCCAGTTTTACCCTTCCGTAACTTATATATAAATACATTTATTTACATTTATTTACATTTATAACATGTACTTTTATGTCATTTTATATTTTTCAGCTAGTTTTTACCAAACGTTATTTTTTATCAGCTAGCTTATAGTTTATCAGTTAGCAGCTAGCTTATCAGCTAGCAGCTAGCTTTTCAGCTAGTGCGCCAAACACAACCTAAAATGGGATGCAATTGATATACAGAAGTCACGGGGGTTGAACGTGCATGGCAAATAATTGTTTGTGGCTTAGTGTGAACACATAAAGTCAACAACAAGAAATTGCAACAAACTGAAGTTCGGTTCCAAAGAATTAGTGGCCATGCGGATCGCGTCGTGTGGAAAGAGAAGCAAGAACCTCGCGGCATGCGATGGGTCTAAGTCGGTAGAAAATCGTAGATTTCAATCAAGGCTCGTATTTAAACACTTTTAACATAATTTGTAGGGTTCTAACTTGGGGTCTTCGGCCAGAGCCGACCCTAAACGATTCTACTTTAGTTTTTCATCTTTTTCTTAGTTTCTGAACGGTTCTGTGATGTTTATGATGTCGACTAAGTCCAAGTGATTACCAATGGTAAACGGTTAGCGTATTACTATTATGTTTCAGTTATTCTTTGTTCAGTTTCGAATCCTCAAACATAGTGATAGTGTTTGATTTGTCTCAATGTTCAATTGAATATTATTTGACTTGCGCTTTGATTGCGTATGTGTCCCCTGCTTCTGGATTACCTTAATTGCATAGCTCTAGGACTATCCTTAGCTCATACGTAGTGAATGTTAGGTTACATATAAACTACAATTCAAGTTAGGGTTTGTAACCGTGTATCAGTCTCCGCTCCCGGATTATGTGCACTAAATCTAAGACTATCTTGTGATGCATGTGAAATTGAGTTGAACTAAATAACTGAATTGGATTAGAAATTAGCTAACCTGGATCCTGAGGTTGTCACGTTTTAATTTTCTGTTTTCTAATTCAAATCAGCATTAGTTTTCTTAGTAATTAATCAATTCAAATTAAACAGCCAAGAGACAACTTTTTGCAATTTTAGTCATTTAGGTAAAGTAATTTAGGGTTTAATTTAGTTAATCTAGGTTAGTGACAGTAACATAGGTTAAGATAATCAGGTTCACTAGTAACCACCAACTCCCCTAGATTGATACTCAAACTTACCATGTCTATAGGTTAGTTAAGATTATTTGTATAGCGGTTACGACAACCATTATCACATCCCGATATTAGATTGTTGATATCTTTACGAAATGATTACCTAAAGTTTTGTTTGACGATTTTCACTCCAGCCACAACATCCGAGACCCTCTTGTATGGACTACGGGGGTGTATTACCATTTATGTAGTTACTTTAATAAATATCATGAATATCATCGTACATAAATAGATTAGGTCAAACATACATGTATTTAAATATATTTTGGTGATATGAATGAGAATGTAAAGCAATTTTACTCAAACTTTAAGTCTCACTCATAGAGTAGGGTCTGAAAAAGAATAAGACGGTGACAAACCTTACATTTATCAAAGTGATAAAAATGTTGCACCAGTAAACTTCAGCTCGAAAAACAAACAAATTAAAAGCACATATACATTCGCTAAGCATCTAATAGCAAGCATCAAGTACATAAAACGGTTTAAGAAAAAAACATAAAAGAAAAGCATAGTGCATAAAGGTCTCTATCAAAACGTTGTGTACCCAATGAGTCTATGACTATATTTATTAGAGTTTTTTTTACCCTAGTAATATTCTATTACTGTTTATTGTTTTTTTTTTTTTTACCATAGTCATATTCTACTCGGTCGTGAATTTCTGGATCGGCCATATATAAACAAGCAAGATTCATAAGGTTCAAAACACATAGTAACTTAAAATGTCACACAACACAATTTTTACCACAACACATGTAAATAACAATCTTCAATTGAGTTTCTTAACTTTTCTTTAATCTAACTACCAAACTAGTTACTAAGTGACCCGAACTCCTTGGTATCTAAGAATCTCCCCAATAAGCTCGCCCTTACCCGACCCGACATACCTCCCACATATATCTCCGTCTCTTATGAACAAAAACGTCGGGACCTCAACGACTTCCATGTCTTTTAAGAATTGCATACAACTATCGTTTTCGTCACCATTCATCCTTGCGAAAACCACCGTGTCCATTTGTTTCGATAGTTTTAAGACTGTCGGGTATACCTTCACGCAGGGTCCGCAGTGTTTGAGGCCAACGTCGAGCACGAGGAGTTTCTTGTCCTCTTTGTGATCGGCTATTAGCTTCTCAACGTCTTCTCGGTTATGTAGTTGTATCTAATGATGCACGAAAAAGAAAATGACTCAAATATTTTGAAGCATCAATTTTTATATGTATTTGTTAAGGAATTAAAAGCAATTGAGATATATAAATTATAAATTTGCACACCCGTGTGTATACACACTTTAAAACACATGTTATCTATACACATGCTGATACGTCCCAAATAAGTGAAATAACCCAACCGCATGCAGCATCCGACCCGCCATCTGGGCCCAGATCCAGGCCCAAGAGAATTGTTGGAAAGCCCAACCGCTACAAAGATTGACCCAGTCGAATCCCATGCATGAAAAACCCAAGTGAATGTTCTCCATTTATTGTTGCTTGTTCTCCACTTTCCATATTCCCATGTTCTAGTTAGTTCTAGTTAGTTGCTTGATTTTAGGAGTTTCTTCTGCATTTGCTATGTTTGTTTTTAGTATTTAAAGACCTCTTGAGGAATAAAACGTTTATCAGAAAATTGCCCCCAAATCAAGTTGTTTGCTTTTGCATTTTAATTATTCACTCGTTTTTTGTCACTTACAATTCCGTTCCTAACACATGTACACATACACAAGGGCGGATTCATTTGAAGGCCAAAGGGTGGGAAGGCCCCCACTAAACCTTCGCCTACTAATGTAAATATTTTTGAAAAATCAAGTAAAAACAGTTAGGCCCCCAAGTTTTATATTTGTAGGCCCCAAGTTGCTGGTCGTTGGAGTGATTTTGGACGTTGTCGCCGGAGTTGCAGGTGCGCTGGAGTTGCATATGACTGTTCATGTTCGCCGGAGTGAATTGAAAGAGAAGATAGATTGATAAAATAAAAGAAAATAAAATAACTCAATAAGTTATAATATGTTTGCTTTTTGCGGGAGATAGGTTTTACTTTTTTGCAGTAGATAGGTGGCTACAATGGGTTTTCAGATATTTTTTTTGTTACCTCTCTATTTTTGTCTTTTTTTCTAGTAAATTCTTTTTTAAACTTTTTAATATATACAACTTATTGGTTATATTTATATAGGCTAATTGACATATATTTAACTTTAATATAATTTTTTATAATATTTAATGATTAAGAAACTTGTACATATTAACTTTTTTTGTTATCTCGATTTTTATTTTAGTATTCAGCATGATGTAAATAGCATTTCAAACTATTTTTTTATAGCATCTTAAAAAAAACTAATTTATAGATATTGATTAGTAAATTGAAACTTGTCCTTGACTTGGCCTCACAAGTTGTGTGTGAAGAAAGTTTTCTATACCATTCTCGTGGTTTTTCTATTTATTTGGAAGGATCGAAACAATAAAGTGTTTAACAATATCATTAAAGTGGCGGACATACTTTTTTGAGATATTAGAACCATGGTGTTCCTTTGGATCAAGCATATATATGAGCAATCTTGGGGTTCTTAATTGGGACAACTCGTGTAATTTCCCTTTTGTTTCTATCATATAATCTAACTCCTTCCTAAAAAAAATTCAAATAAAATTGCCATTAAAAAAAAAGTAGATTATAAAATGAAATTTTATTAAAAAACCAAAGTTTTCTTTTGTAAATTAAAATTTTATAATTGATTAGCTTAATCTAGGCGCAACTAATTTTAGTATATTTGGCAAAATAAACGATCATTACTAGACCCATTTTTAATAGATACTTTTTGCCCCCGCTCACGAAAATTTCTGTATCCGCCACTGCACATACACATGTTAGACATGTATCTATATCTATATACTAGAGGGAATTAGTACGATCCGGCGAATATATGAAATAACACATTAAAGACACTGATAAAATGTTTAAACAATTAATTAGTTAAGTGTGATATCGATTTGAAGGTTTAATGAACATTTATCAAATAAACTAAATATGAAATCGTAGATAAATAAAAACAATTTTCAGAATTCAATTAAACAGGAAATTGATTGTTTACATAACTAGATGGCTATTATTCATTTTTTTGTATTTATAGATAATTATGGTAGTCAAATTAATAAAAGACAATTCCGTCTGTTTTTGCAGATCTTAGTTTTTGCAGTTTCAACGTCACTTTTATCTTGTTTAGAAATTTCTAAAACTTCATTCAGCAATTTAATCTCTTTAAGCAGACATTCATTATTCAAGACCATCTCCTTTTCATGTTCTTTAGAAGTCTTCAACTCTGAATTAACCAAAGTAACTTCCTCAGAAAATTTTTGAATTTTGCTTAACAAGGAAGCATTTTCTTTCATTAAGCTTTCCAACTTCTCAGCAGATTCATAGGAACTTGGATTTGAACTAGTATCGGAACTAGTTCTTGAACAGAAATCCTCTTGTTGAACATGAGTAACTATTAAGGCAGATGAATCATACCCAAACTGTTGACCCTAATCATAAACACCATCATGTTGAGCTGTCAAAGCTGTTGTCTTGCTTGTGTTACTAGTAGATGGTTGAGTAAAACCAGGCTTGGGTGATTGAGTAAAACCAGGCTTGCTTGCATGTGCCTGTTGACAGTCTTTGGCAAAATGTCCAAGCTGCGAACATTTATAACATTTTAACTTTGACTTGTCAAAACCCAATTTATCACCAGAAATATTACTTCCATGTTTCTTGAAGAACCTCTTTCGATCTTTGACATAACATAGCAAATTGCCAAGATATATCCAATTCAATTAATTGAACACCATCAAGATCATCGCTGGTTAACTTTGCATCAACAACATTCTTGATAATCAAACCAAAAGATGATGAAATCAATGCAGAAATCATTTCAGCACAATCATCTGTTGATTTAGCAGAAAAAGCATTCTGACTTGAAAATTTTGGAATTGTAAATCTACAACCCCGTGAAGACTTATTATCAGAATTATCAGAAATTCCAGTCAAGAAAGCTGTACTTGGTGCAGAACTCAGGCTTGGTTTAGTTTTAGCATTCATGCTTGCAGTATTCTCACCATGGTACAACTCAGGATTTTGTAATGTAGCAGTAGTCTTGTTTGAAGTCATCATCTCCATCTCTCTAGCATGAAGCTTTCCGGTTAAATCATGAAATGATAATGCAGGATAATCTTTGTCATGAGTTGATGCACCACATCTTATACATGTTTTCGAGTGATTAATCCCGCATTTTATCCGGTTTTTGTTCAAGTTTTCATGAGGTTTTGGTACTTAATTGTTCATATGTTGAATTTTAGGTGATCTGGTGGTGATCGGTTGATTTGTGGTGATTCGGGCGAAAACGGAACGCGATTTGGAGCTTGGGAGTGAAAGATAGAAGAAATTGAAAATCTGCTGCAGTGTCAGTCATGGACCAGCGACCCCAGTCTGTCAGTTTTCGTTGGTCCATGATCCTGGAATCCAGAAAATATAAAAGTAGGCTTCACGGACCAGCGAATCTCACTTTCCAGTTCTCATGGGTCCATGAACGGGCCCAGTCGGCTAAAAAATCCAAAACGTGTATTTAAGCATTCTTGGAGCCTAGGGTTATAGGGAGTTCGACCAGAGAGCACGTTTTTGAGAGATCTTCGAGATTAGAGGTCATTTTGGAGCAATCAAGGGCCGGATTGAAGATTTTGAAGCTTAGATTGAAGATTTGAAGGCTTCGGTTGGAGATTTCTTCATCTAAATCGGTTTCTTCTTCCTAGTTGTTGATTGTTTGTTCATGTTTTGCTTAGATTTGACTGATTTCATGATTAGAGACATGATTTGTGGCTGATTTCTCATTTATCACCTAGTTTAGATGAAGCTTTACCCATTTTGACTTTTCGATTTGACTTTTCAACGTGATTATGTGATTTTTGCTCTTGATTCTAGTTTTGATTGTTTGGGATGATTATGTGTGCTCAATTAGCTGTTGTTAACGATGTATTATGTGGACTAATTGATAGGGATTGTGGAATTGCAACCATTATTAGTTAGTTTATTGTTAATCCATAGACTTAAATGAGTTTTTGGGTTGATGCATGATCCGGAGACCTCCTACATGATGATATGTCATTGGTATGCGGCTGATTTTGTGTGCATCCTTATGGAATGAACTTGACCGGGTTGTTTCATTTGCTAGTTATTGGCTAGGCATTGTTTGATAGGTTAGAATACTTGTGACCACAAGATTTGAGCTTATTTATTCGTGTTTAGTCATTGCTTGGTCCTAGATAATCGGCATTAGAGTCATTGCATGTATTAGGTTTCATTTAGAGAGACCTCTCTTGGTGTTTCCTGATTTATGCGTGTTTTGCTTGTTTTAACCGAAACTGTGAAACTGTTGTGTAAATTCACATATTGTGCTATCCGTGCTTCATTTAGAATTGTATGACCCTTCGTGTAACACCCCAAAATGTTATGACTTAAATTATATACGTGTGCTATATTTGTTAAGTAGCTGAAATATATGTGATATAATAGAGAAACGTCACGATTCGAGTTCGAATATTTGATACGATAATCGAAGAAACGTCAGGAGACGAATTTATAGAATATGATAGATAACGAAAAATAAAGATCGTGGGCGCAGACGGATCTCAAATCCAAGTTGTAACGAAGCGGGAAAACGCAAAATAGTGATTTGGGCTCGGTTATATTTAAATACGAACGTCACTAAAATAACACCGAAGCGAAGTTAAAATATCAGGTATTGCTAAATACTTGATTTATAATCGTTATAAAATATATTCGTAATTTTCGGCACGAAAATCGATGGAATCGGTAACTAGTGCTGTTACGCGATAATAACCGAAATTAATTCGGTTAGCCGTTCGAGATTGTTTTAGTGACTCGGCAAGGCATAAATACTTATTATAATAATAATTAAGTATTTTAGTCAAGACGACGTATTCGGTTTATGAAACGGTCGTGATCGCTACGCCGATTAAACACGGCTTACTACCGCGTAATTAAATAAACAATTATCGGTTTGTATTTAACCGAAGGATAAATATTACGAGTATATTTATTAGACCCCGTAATGTTTGTAGACGTTAGAGAATTTTTATGATACGTATATTAAATATTATTATTTTACGGGTTTAGGATACGGATATAATACCTACTCATTAATATTATACCGTATTAAACCAAACCTACTTGTTCCTTACTCTTTCGAATGTTGCTGTCAAATAAAAATTGTATGATTCAGCATCTGAAATCCATAGTCATGTATGTACGTGGAGAAACTATACATATTAAATGTTATGTATAAATACACACACATTGTATTCATTTCAATTCACTCACAATTCAAACATACACACATACGACAATTTTGAAAAGGAAATAGAAAAGAAAGAAGGAAAGAGAGAGAGAGAGTAAACCCGTACTCCTCTCGTCCCTCCCCCTTACGAATTTCCGGCAACAAAACCGGCGACTGCAGCGGCAGTCTCCACCGGCCGAACCAGCGACCTCCTGCCGGCGCTGTCTCGACTTTTTCTCCGGCGACGTAGCAGAAACCGGCGACCTCTCTCTCTCGTTTTTGTCTCGACGGCCACCCTCCCTTCACGGCGAACACAGTCACCTCCTGTCCTCCTCCGACAAAGCAGCAGCGGCAGCCTCCGGCGAGAACCCAGACGAAGCAGTACAACCCCATGCTCCCTCGTCTTTCCGGCGAACTTGGAGGTGACCCTCCCCGTCACTCTCCGAGTAACAGAACCGACGACCACCTCGTCACTTTGAACCCCTGACCTCGCACCCCTCCACCCTCGTTTTCCGGCGACCCTGGTTCGATCCAAGACGAACCCCAGACCTTGCTCCCTCCCGTCTGACCCCTGCCGTGATCTCCGACGAAGTTGTTGTGATATATATATAGTTCCAAGGTGGGTTGTCATTTTATGTGGGGTTGTTATTCGGTAATGTTCGGAGTGATATTCGGTGACAAGCGGTTGACGACGGGATGTGGCGGCAACGCCGGTGGACTGCCGGGATGGTGGAGATTGGTGACGGTGATTGACGATTGAAAACGGTAGTAGTAGGTAGTCGTAATTCGAGCTAGAAAAAGGGGCGACGAGTTAACCCGTTTACACTTTCGGGCGACGTTTCGGTGGCGTAACGAGGTCCAAACGACAAACCGACAACGGGGAAATGCTCGTGGCGAAGAACTAGTCAGGAAGGACTATTTATTTGTTCAAATCGGACAAACTTTATTATTCGGTTATTCGGACTCGTTTCACGACCCGTCAAGAGGTAAACACGTTATATTTGTTATTATTACAAATATTTAAGTTAAAGTTTATATTAAATCATAATAAAACGGGATAAATAATATAAATATATATTTAAGACAAATAAATATATATATGATTATTAATCAGTTTTATTTAATAAAATTGATTAAAAGAATATATATTTAAATATTAAATATATATAAATATATATTTAATATAAAGATTAACGATAATGATAAATTAATTATCGGATTAAGGTTTATGTTTAATATATATTTAAAACATATTAGAATATGTTAATATATATTTAAAAGTGTTAATATTGATATTAGGGTTTTCTAGACATTGTTCTGTCAAAACCGAGTAAACGGTAACGAACTAAGCTTTGAAATTTTAAAGCATGTTATAAAATGTTGTAACGGATAATACCCTAAGTCAGTTTTGACTTTTGAATAAAAATGAGTTTTAATAAAGAAATGAGAATAACGGGAAATTAGGGTTTTGGAATATGATTACTTAATATAAAACAACCCGGAAGGTATAAGGACTTGGTTTTTGCTATGGAACTATGTTTATATATATAATAAGTATATATAAAGTTAAATTGGATAAATGATAAAGTATTCCAAATACCGAGTTAATCGGATATTTAGAAGTTCGCGCGGACCGGAAGGGTAGACACCTGTACACTGGGGTTTCTGGCAATAGCGGGGGTGTCACCATCCCATCTGGGCAATGGCATCCCAACACTGGGCGATCCCGGAGTGAGTGTCTACTTATAGGAATGCGCGTCTTCATAATTATCAATAAAAGATAAGGATAATGGCATAAAGGGCATTTTGGTCATTTTGACCTTTAAAAGGAATAAACTTAATAACTAAGTATTATTAAGTTAATAAAGAGTTAAAATAAACATAGGAAGTGTTTATTATATTAAACCTTGCGTTAACGCCATATAATACGCGATTAGGTTTATTGGAAGACATAGCGGAGGTTTTCTCTGAATTAACTGCTTAAGAGAATAAGGTGAGTTCTATGAGCCCACTTTTAAATGTTTTAATGTTTTCGGGCTGATATACATGCAATGATACATATTCAACTGTTTACTTGAAAAGTAATTGAGATGTCTTTACTTGTTTTGTGTTGATACACATACGTGAAAAAGTTATAATACTTATAACTGTTTTAAAGTTATTATTACCTGTTATTACTGTTTTCGGGAAGGTTATAATGAACGGGTAATAAAGAAGTTAAACTTTTAAAGAAAAGTTTAAAAAGAGGAAAATGAGTTTTTGAGGATAAAGGAAATGACCCTTGGGGTTATTTTAAAGAAGTTTTAATCTAAGCACAGATTGTCTGGTAAGAGGGGGGTTGTACAATCCAAGCAGTGGAAATGAAGCCACTGGAGTAACGACGGTTACTCAAGAGGTCGGGAGGCGACGGCCAACCGAAAGGGACTAAAGTAGTCCCAGAGATAGACAATGCTTAGTAAAAAGAGGTTTTGCTTATAATGTTTCGTATGACTTTATTATACGTAATGATTATTTGCACAAAGGATGGGTCCCGGAGGCCCAAGGTATTTTAGAGTATTAAATGATTTTTAATACTGATGAGTTAAACGTTTTGGTATAATCCTGTTATGCTTTATACCTGTTTAATGTTTATAAAGAAGTGGCCGTTAGGCCCAAATGTTTGAGGTATGTTTTAGAGTATTAAATGATTTTTAATACTAAATGTTTAAATGTTTTGGTATAATTCTGTCATGTTTTATACCTATTAAATGTTTATAAAGAAAGGGGCCGTTAGGCCCAAATGTTTAAAGTAGCCTTTCAAGGTAAAGGTAAAAGTTTTAAATACCTAGAACTCACCAGCGTAAGCTGACCTTTAAAAGCATGTATGTCAGGTATCGGTGATGTTTAAAGTAGCAAGGGAAGGGCTCTAGCAAGGGCAGATTAGATGGGCAAGCTATCAGGAATGACTCGGTAGTAGACTGGCATAGCTATAGATAAGATCTAGTTATAGATTATGTTATTATCTTCCTTACTATTGTAACTTGTTATATATATAAATGAAAAGTTTTTAATTTCCGCTGCTTAGTTATCTCTGTTATACCATGTGTTCATGAGTAAATCCGACACGTGACCCCTCCTGGAGCCAAGACTGGGAGTGGCCGCCACAAGTTGGTATCAGAGCCTTGGTTTAAGAGATTTAGATACTAGCACGGTATCTAGACTTAAACTAGGACTCTTGGTAAACAAAGTAAGGTAAGATAGGGAATGTAAATGCCAGTCAGGATAGTCATGCCCATAGGAAAAGATTGCACCAGGAACATAGGAGGTAGGACTTAGGGTATGCAAGTGCGGAGAATACCCGATTGCAATTAGCTACTGCAAATTTGGTATTTTACTCAAATGAACATATCATAGGTTCTAACTGTTGTGTGGCCTAGTGCGGGGTAGATTAATTGACAGTGAGATACGTGGTCAATAACTTGTAAAGAATGCCTAGAGGAAGGTAGTTTTAAAGGACCGGTTTTATAATTTCCGGTAAAGAATAAAAGGAATAGTACAAACACCAGGGATAATTGTGATGAGAATAACTGGGTTTTGAACGCATCATAATTATATAAGTGCACGTATATAATTATCATGAATTCAAAATTTGGAGACTTCATGTCATATGAGTTCTGAAGTGTCAGACTATTTTGATCGTAAGATCAGAAGATTAGAAATCATAGTCCTGATAGGAATGCGAATAGGACATCCGATATGAAATCTGATGTCAGTAAAGACGTGTACCTTCAGCAAAGAAATGAAAGCCGTTATGTTATAAATAGTGGCAGAAGCATTGAAAGTTACGTTGCTATCGATTGCTAATCAATTTCCGGAAGCTTTGACGAGAAGGATGTCCACTAGAGCGACCGCTAGTGAAGCTGGTTCCGAGGAAGCTTCTGGCAAAAATAGACTACCAATGAAAGGCAAACGGAAACGGTACGAGGATGAAGAAGGTCTTGAAGACAATGACGACAAAAAGGCTAAGGGAGCTTCTAAACAAAGAAGGCTAATATGCCAGATGTGCGAGAAACATCATCATAGGAATTACATTGAAGAACTCAGAAACCGTTGAAGATAAAAAGAGGTGTAGACAAGCCTAGAATGTCACCTTAAGCAAGGAAACTGTAGACATGATAGACGCTATCACAGTAAAGAAGAAATGAAAGTTGCTATGGCGAAAATAGTGGAAACAACGTTCCAAGCTGCGTTGCTACCTTCAGAAGACCATCACTATAAGTGATTGGCCGGAAGGCTCGAAGCCGAAGCTAGCAGTTAAAGTTAAGAATGGCTCAAAGAAAGATGACGAAGGTTACCACAAGCTGGATTGAGAATCCACGAGCTTAGAAATATGGAGGCCCAGAATAGGCCAAGAAGAACTTACGTCCTAAGGGATGTTGTTTCCTCAACAAATGGCAGGATGAAAGCACATGACGATTAGACAAACGACTCGAAGAAGATAGGAGAAGCATTGTCAAGGAATCCCGTAGTCAAGCTACCTTAGACAGCTTAGGATTACGTCTTCCTTAGGAAAAATGCAAAGACGTCAAGATAAATGACCTCAAGACGAATGTTGATGCGCAGACGAGCCTGACGATTCGAAATTAGCAGCAATGGCAAACTTAGAGGTTTGAATTCGATATTAGGAATTGTCACACAGTGTATTACAACGATGCGAGTAAATGATCAGTATTTGACAAATGTTCTTCTTAAGATCAATTCCCAGCTGAGGGTAATGATAAAGTAAATTTAGACGTTGAATGAACTGACTCGCGAGATGCTACCCGCAAACTATCCGTAACCAGAAGAAGGCTCGACTTCATATGCAGGGATCGTGATGACTTAGCAGTAAAGATTACAAAACGTGGAAGTACATGGGTCAAGAGGTAAGTCATACTCGATGTATGCCATTGACTCAAAGGTAAAACCAAGAAGCCGAAGAACATACCAGTGAATCCAATTAACAACTCCTCAGATCAAGAAATGGGGTTCCACAATCAACTTGACACTGAAAGCAACGCCAGAAGCAGCAACACCAAAAGCAACGTCAGGAGCAACACTAGAAACAACGCCAGAAGTAAAAGCACTATACCAGTTATCTCCAACAGAAGCCAGAAGATTTCCTTAGATTAAATATATCGCCTTAGGATACTCCAGCAATTTCAGGAAGAAAGACGGAAGCCAAGGATATGCATAGACTGCAAGAAGAATCTGTCAGTAAAAAGCAGATATCCTTTGTTAAGGATCAACAAACTATTCAAACAACTACAAGGAGCAAGACGATTCCCCAAAGATGATCTGAGATCAGATTAGCACCAGCTAAAGGAGTAAGAATGAAACTGTAAGAGAACGACCTTTCGGAAGCAATATAATCATTACAAGTGATTAGTAGTGTTGATTGGAATGACGAACGCTCCTTCAATCCCAGAAATCTCGTAACTAAGCATGCTGACAAATGACGTTCGAAGGTTCTCAGGGATGGTGAAGTATGCATGAAACATTAGAAGGAAGCGCTAAAGATCAGAAAAAAAAGAAAGAGGCTATATTAATACGTCTGAAGCCGCCAAAATTTTTCAAAGATTGTAACGCCATTAGGTTGACTAAGAATATGTCAAGTCCTTTTTGAATCCTAAACAAGTAACATGCATGAAATGAGGTAATGAACGGATTAACACGGGCATCGGTAAAATCATTACCGATTAGGCCTAGTGAAGAGAGAATTGTAGCGGTAGTGTTTACACTCAAGAGATGCAAACAACAAACGAGGTTGTATGCAGAATGTCCAAATTAGTTATTTAAGTAAGTAATAGATAGTCATGAATTATACTGATTTTGTTGTGGTTAGAATAGTAGTATCGCCCTACACCAGACTAGTAATAGTACGCTTCTAGTTGTATCCAGGGTTTGGTGGATACGCCGCTGGTACATCCTATATATATACACCTAAGGTACAACCAGAAGTGGCACTAGAATTAGTCTCGTGCAGGTAGATATTACGGGCCACTGTGGAAAACGAATAAGTAGCATTCATGAATACATATCACTTACTAACGAGTGACTGAGGGACTGTTGATGTCCAGAAGAGAAGTTCAAATCTTATAGCATACGGATAAATGTTTAAAGTACGCAGAAGGTTAAAGCAGAATGAAAGAAGCTTCGCGATAAATTTCAACTTTAGGAAATTCGAAGCATATTCCGGTGGGATTCATAATTAGGCTACCCTATATAGCTAAAGAGTTATGACACCACCTAGATAATGTGTGACTGATAAAAGAAAGAGTTCCTTTATTTTGAGAGACGTATTCTCCCAAATCACTAGCTAGACTGTTCATTAGGGATTCATTCCTAAAAGTACTAGCAACAGTTATAAAAATGCGGTTCACATTTCTAATTGTGAACATGATTTTGTGAATAGAATAGTTAAAATATTACCTTATAGGTAATAGAGTTAAATGATAGATGGTCATAGAAAGTTTGTTACAATGTTAAAATTGTAGCCTAGGAACCAAGTGGTTCATATGATATGGATGCATTAAATGCATAGTAGGGTTTCCGGATTGATCCGGGAAAGAAAGGTGAAAAGGTAAAGAACTCATTGTGAGTTAAATCTCAGTTTGAGTAAGTTTCGAGGACGAAACCTTTTTAAGGGGGGTAGAGTTGTAACACCCCAAAATGTTATGACTTAAATTATATACGTGTGCTATATTTGTTAAGTAGCTGAAATATATGTGATATAATAGAGAAACGTCACGATTCGAGTTCGAATATTTGATACGATAATCGAAGAAACGTCAGGAGACGAATTTATAGAATATGATAGATAACGAAAAATAAAGATCGTGGGCGCAGACGGATCTCAAATCCAAGTTGTAACGAAGCGGGAAAACGCAAAATAGTGATTTGGGCTCGGTTATATTTAAATACGAACGTCACTAAAATAACACCGAAGCGAAGTTAAAATATCAGGTATTGCTAAATACTTGATTTATAATCGTTATAAAATATATTCGTAATTTTCGGCACGAAAATCGATGGAATCGGTAACTAGTGCTGTTACGCGATAATAACCGAAATTAATTCGGTTAGCCGTTCGAGATTGTTTTAGTGACTCGGCAAGGCATAAATACTTATTATAATAATAATTAAGTATTTTAGTCAAGACGACGTATTCGGTTTATGAAACGGTCGTGATCGCTACGCCGATTAAACACGGCTTACTACCGCGTAATTAAATAAACAATTATCGGTTTGTATTTAACCGAAGGATAAATATTACGAGTATATTTATTAGACCCCGTAATGTTTGTAGACGTTAGAGAATTTTTATGATACGTATATTAAATATTATTATTTTACGGGTTTAGGATACGGATATAATACCTACTCATTAATATTATACCGTATTAAACCAAACCTACTTGTTCCTTACTCTTTCGAATGTTGCTGTCAAATAAAAATTGTATGATTCAGCATCTGAAATCCATAGTCATGTATGTACGTGGAGAAACTATACATATTAAATGTTATGTATAAATACACACACATTGTATTCATTTCAATTCACTCACAATTCAAACATACACACATACGACAATTTTGAAAAGGAAATAGAAAAGAAAGAAGGAAAGAGAGAGAGAGAGTAAACCCGTACTCCTCTCGTCCCTCCCCCTTACGAATTTCCGGCAACAAAACCGGCGACTGCAGCGGCAGTCTCCACCGGCCGAACCAGCGACCTCCTGCCGGCGCTGTCTCGACTTTTTCTCCGGCGACGTAGCAGAAACCGGCGACCTCTCTCTCTCGTTTTTGTCTCGACGGCCACCCTCCCTTCACGGCGAACACAGCCACCTCCTGTCCTCCTCCGACAAAGCAGCAGCGGCAGCCTCCGGCGAGAACCCAGACGAAGCAGTACAACCCCATGCTCCCTCGTCTTTCCGGCGAACTTGGAGGTGACCCTCCCCGTCACTCTCCGAGTAACAGAACCGACGACCACCTCGTCACTTTGAACCCCTGACCTCGCACCCCTCCACCCTCGTTTTCCGGCGACCCTGGTTCGATCCAAGACGAACCCCAGACCTTGCTCCCTCCCGTCTGACCCCTGCCGTGATCTCCGACGAAGTTGTTGTGATATATATATAGTTCCAAGGTGGGTTGTCATTTTATGTGGGGTTGTTATTCGGTAATGTTCGGAGTGATATTCGGTGACAAGCGGTTGACGACGGGATGTGGCGGCAACGCCGGTGGACTGCCGGGATGGTGGAGATTGGTGACGGTGATTGACGATTGAAAACGGTAGTAGTAGGTAGTCGTAATTCGAGCTAGAAAAAGGGGCGACGAGTTAACCCGTTTACACTTTCGGGCGACGTTTCGGTGGCGTAACGAGGTCCAAACGACAAACCGACAACGGGGAAATGCTCGTGGCGAAGAACTAGTCAGGAAGGACTATTTATTTGTTCAAATCAGACAAACTTTATTATTCGGTTATTCGGACTCGTTTCACGACCCGTCAAGAGGTAAACATGTTATATTTGTTATTATTACAAATATTTAAGTTAAAGTTTATATTAAATCATAATAAAACGGGATAAATAATATAAATATATATTTAAGACAAATAAATATATATATGATTATTAATCAGTTTTATTTAATAAAATTGATTAAAAGAATATATATTTAAATATTAAATATATATAAATATATATTTAATATAAAGATTAACGATAATGATAAATTAATTATCGGATTAAGGTTTATGTTTAATATATATTTAAAACATATTAGAATATGTTAATATATATTTAAAAGTGTTAATATTGATATTAGGGTTTTCTAGACATTGTTCTGTCAAAACCGAGTAAACGGTAACGAACTAAGCTTTGAAATTTTAAAGCATGTTATAAAATGTTGTAACGGATAATACCCTAAGTCAGTTTTGACTTTTGAATAAAAATGAGTTTTAATAAAGAAATGAGAATAACGGGAAATTAGGGTTTTGGAATATGATTACTTAATATAAAACAACCCGGAAGGTATAAGGACTTGGTTTTTGCTATGGAACTATGTTTATATATATAATAAGTATATATAAAGTTAAATTGGATAAATGATAAAGTATTCCAAATACCGAGTTAATCGGATATTTAGAAGTTCGCGCGGACCGGAAGGGTAGACACCTGTACACTGGGGTTTCTGGCAATAGCGGGGGTGTCACCATCCCATCTGGGCAATGGCATCCCAACACTGGGCGATCCCGGAGTGAGTGTCTACTTATAGGAATGCGCGTCTTCATAATTATCAATAAAAGATAAGGATAATGGCATAAAGGGCATTTTGGTCATTTTGACCTTTAAAAGGAATAAACTTAATAACTAAGTATTATTAAGTTAATAAAGAGTTAAAATAAACATAGGAAGTGTTTATTATATTAAACCTTGCGTTAACGCCATATAATACGCGATTAGGTTTATTGGAAGACATAGCGGAGGTTTTCTCTGAATTAACTGCTTAAGAGAATAAGGTGAGTTCTATGAGCCCACTTTTAAATGTTTTAATGTTTTCGGGCTGATATACATGCAATGATACATATTCAACTGTTTACTTGAAAAGTAATTGAGATGTCTTTACTTGTTTTGTGTTGATACACATACGTGAAAAAGTTATAATACTTATAACTGTTTTAAAGTTATTATTACCTGTTATTACTGTTTTCGGGAAGGTTATAATGAACGGGTAATAAAGAAGTTAAACTTTTAAAGAAAAGTTTAAAAAGAGGAAAATGAGTTTTTGAGGATAAAGGAAATGACCCTTGGGGTTATTTTAAAGAAGTTTTAATCTAAGCACAGATTGTCTGGTAAGAGGGGGGTTGTACAATCCAAGCAGTGGAAATGAAGCCACTGGAGTAACGACGGTTACTCAAGAGGTCGGGAGGCGACGGCCAACCGAAAGGGACTAAAGTAGTCCCAGAGATAGACAATGCTTAGTAAAAAGAGGTTTTGCTTATAATGTTTCGTATGACTTTATTATACGTAATGATTATTTGCACAAAGGATGGGTCCCGGAGGCCCAAGGTATTTTAGAGTATTAAATGATTTTTAATACTGATGAGTTAAACGTTTTGGTATAATCCTGTTATGCTTTATACCTGTTTAATGTTTATAAAGAAGTGGCCGTTAGGCCCAAATGTTTGAGGTATGTTTTAGAGTATTAAATGATTTTTAATACTAAATGTTTAAATGTTTTGGTATAATTCTGTCATGTTTTATACCTATTAAATGTTTATAAAGAAAGGGGCCGTTAGGCCCAAATGTTTAAAGTAGCCTTTCAAGGTAAAGGTAAAAGTTTTAAATACCTAGAACTCACCAGCGTAAGCTGACCTTTAAAAGCATGTATGTCAGGTATCGGTGATGTTTAAAGTAGCAAGGGAAGGGCTCTAGCAAGGGCAGATTAGATGGGCAAGCTATCAGGAATGACTCGGTAGTAGACTGGCATAGCTATAGATAAGATCTAGTTATAGATTATGTTATTATCTTCCTTACTATTGTAACTTGTTATATATATAAATGAAAAGTTTTTAATTTCCGTTGCTTAGTTATCTCTGTTATACCATGTGTTCATGAGTAAATCCGACACGTGACCCCTCCTGGAGCCAAGACTGGGAGTGGGCGCCACACTTCGGGATGTGTCTATAATCCTCCTTGGTTGGATTATTCTCATTTGGTGATAGTTTCATGTTGATAGGTCTTGCCGGCGGTCTTATTTGGGTTTAGTGGACTCTAGGCTAGGTGATATCTCTCTCGTTCTGATTCTCTGTTGTTTGCATTGTTTACTGTTAGTTTTATTGTTTGCTTAGTTTACTTTTAATCAATCATTCCAAATTCATCAGTTAAATATTAGTTATGATACATTATCGGGAGTCTGATTACGCGTCCATGGATTGATACTCGGTACTTATTGATACTATATTGCATATGAGGGGTACGCTTGCCCTAGTGTGTGGTTTGGTCACTCTGTATTTACCATTCTTAACTTGACCGTTTTTCTTGTTCAAATCCAACACATCAAGTTTTTGGCGCCGTTGTCGGGGACGAGTCAGCTTTCGAGACCTATCAGAGCTAGTAGTTTAGCTATTTACTTGTTTTCTGTTACTTGTGTTATTTGCATGTTTCTAGTATGTTTGCTTATTTATGTGTTTGCTTTCGTGTTAGTTAGTTTATTAGTTTGATTTAGTTTCTTTCTGATCTGTTTCTGTTTTCTGTTCCATCTGTTCATCGGTTTATGTGCATTCGTCGTCAGAGGAGTCACTTTTCACCGTTATCCGAGCCTGAGAGGGTTTTTCATAGACTTTGACGTTTGGAAGCATTACCAGTTCCAGTTCCGATGGCACTTCCGCCAAGACGCACGCTCGCCGATTACGCTCGCCACGACGCCGATGGGACGCAACCTAGCGTTATTCGACCCGTCGTTAAAGCCAACAACTTCGAGATCCGTCCACAAACCATCACGATGATTACTAACACCGTTCAGTTCGATGGTTTGCCCAATGACGATCCGATGGCTCATATCGCGAACTTTCTTGAGATTTGCGATACTTTTAAGGTAAACGGTGTTTCATCCGAGGCAGTTAAATTGCGACTTTTCCCATTTTCTCTTCGCGGTGCAGCGAAGACGTGGCTGCAGCTGGTTCGATCACTTCATGGGCTACTTTGACGCAGAATTTCATCTCAAAATGCTTTCCACCATCAAAGGCAGCCATGCATCGTAACAAAATTTACTCGTTCACACAGGAGGATTCGGAGAGTTTGTACGAGGCATGGGAGATGTTCAAAGAGTTGTTGAGAAAATACCCGTCGCATGGCATTGAGCTCCACCAGCGGATCCAGATATTCTATAGTGGTCTTCATCCACTCACGCGTCAGACAGTGGATAGTTCAGCTAGAGGTACTCTGAGCAGTAAAACGCCAGAGGAGGCTCAGGATTTGTTGGAGGAGTTAGCCCTGAATGGCTATCAGTGGTCTGCTACGCGCTGCAGACAGCCCCCGCCACGTGGAGTTCATCAGATTGATCCCGTTACTCCATTGGCTGCGCAGGTCGAGGCGTTGTCCAAGAAGATGGATCAGTATCACGTTCAACAGGTCCAGGGGAGCTCGCAGCAGGTGAAGCAATGCGAGTTATGTGCGGGACCTCACGTTATTACTATGTGCCCGATTGGAGGTAGCACCGAGCTACCGGAGCAGGTCGATTTCATGGCTGGCCAAGCCCGCCCACCCTCCAACCAATACAATTACAATTAGGCTTGGAGACCAAACCAGAATTCGGGGTGGAGGCAGGAGCCGAGCAGTTTCAACCCACCGGGGTTTCAGCCGCGACCGCCACAGAGACAGTAAGGTTACTACAATCCTGCAGGAGCCAGGACACTCCCGATTCAGACCGAGGATTCTGGAATGAAGAGCCTAACCGATATGATGTCTCAGTTCATACAGCAGAGTGAGAAGAATTCTTCACAACAGGATTTGCGTGTTTCAAAGAATGAGCAGGATATCTCGTCTGTTGTTAAAGAAATGGGAAACATGGGCACTCATATGCAGAATCTTGAGAGACAGATGGGCCAGCTTGCCAAATCTATGTCAGAGCGCCAGCAGGGAGGTTTGCCAGGAAATACCGAGACAAATCCTCGCCAAACAGCTAAGGCGATTACCACTCGGAGTGGCGAGACCACTCAGGATCCAGTACCGCCAGCCACTGCTGAGCTGGTTACTGAGGAGAGAGATGATGAGGTGATTGAGACTGATGTTCCTGGGCAGGTGTTCAACAACAACTCCAACAGACATGCAATAATCATTAAAAGCACGCGATATAAACTCTCTTGCGTTATCAAGTCTTACTCTTTTAACCGTATAGTCAGGAAAATGTGCTCGTAATTTAATAATTTGAGCGAGCAATCTGGCAAAAGCCACATTACGAGTTGATAACAAAGATACGTGAGACATCTGCTAGATGCGTCTATCAGGACCATGAAATATCTAAATGGTCTACATGGTGGATGAATTGGTCCACATATATCACCTTGAATTCTTTCAAGAAACATAGGTGATTCATTTTCAACTTTGAGTAGTGAAGGCCTAGTAATTAATTTCCCAAGAGAGCAAGATGTACATAGGTGTGTTTTATCATTTAGAGAATCTTTTGGTATTTCAGTGGATGACCATGTGTATTTTCAATTATCCTTTTCATCATGGTGGATCCTGGATGACCTAATCTGTCATGCCATAAATTGAATGAGCCAAGATCACAATATTTTCCTTTGACTGTCATGTGTGCTTGAGGATCACCAATATGTGTATAATGCAAGCCTGAGTTAAGCATTGGCAGTTTTTCTATTACATGACCTTTGTTCATGATATACAAATATTTTTCACTATCGACAGTTTTTTATTAAGTATCATATTCGTTATGGTATATGTTTTTGAAACTTAATAAGTTTCTTGTCGATTTCGGGGAGAATAATGCATTTTCTATGAAAAGCTTTGTTCCATTTGGTAACACCAAATTAGCCTTTCAAACTCCTTCTATTAAGTCAGTAGGGCCTGATATCGTATCGATGGTACCATTTGTTGGCTTCAGTTCGTAAAAATATTTCTTCGATTTAAGAGTAGTATGTGTGGCACCACTATCCGCTATACACATATCACCATCATTTGTTTGGTCTTTTGCTCCAATGAAATTCAATTTTAAACTTCACATATGAAGAAAGAAAAACTAGTAAGACATTATGAAATATTATAACAACAAAATTATTTTCGAAAATATAATAAGAACATTTATTTCAGGAAAACATATTACATCAACAAGGGGGAAACACTAGTTGAACATAAATTAAGAAAGTGAAATACATGGATAACACATAAGAGCATCAAGTTCCAACAACATTTTTCAGGTTTCATATTCATTGAGAAAATCCGAGTTATTCAGCTCAATATCGATATTTTCAAAAGTAACCACATGGTTCACTTCTTTCTCTTTTCCTTTAAGGGATGTTTGGTATAACCTGAATAGATGTTCAGGTGTGCGACAAGTTTTTGACCAGTAATTCATCATTCCAAATCTATGGCAAGAATCACCACGATTTTGAGAAGTGCTAGCTTCATTCTTAAGCTTATTCTGCTCGTTGAAGTTACCCTTTTGTGGAGCATGATAGGTGTTGTTTCTTTGGTTGTGACCATGACCACGACCACGATAATTTTTGTTTCCTTTGAAGGAATGGTTGTGATTATGGAAATGGTTTCTATTAAAATGGCCACGACCACGCCCACGTCAACGACCTTGTCCACGACTTCGTTCTCATTTTCGCTCAGAAGGTTTGATATCATTTTTATTAACAACATGCACTTCTTGGATAGTTAGTGAACCTGTGGGACGAGCTTGATGATTTTTCAGTAGGGCTCGTTAATTTTTTCTGCTACAATGAGGCTTACATTTAGCTCAGAGTACTTTTTAATTTTTTGCAACCAATAATGTTGTTGCAAAACTACGTTTGATGCGTGAAATGTGGAGAAAGCTTTTTCCAACATATCTTCCTCTGTAACAGGGTATCCACAAAATTGAAGTGTGGAGCTTATCCTGAATAAGCAGAGATGTACTCATTTACCCTTTTGAAATCTTGGAGCCTGAGATTGTTCCATTCATACCTAGCAGCAGGAAGTATGACTTCCTTTTGATAATCAAACCTATTTTTTAAATCCTTCCATAAGGTATGTGGATCATCACAATTTGAGTATTCAATTTGCAACATATTATCGATTTGCTTATGGAGGAAGACATCAGCAGTTGCTTTGTCTTTTTCCTCGCATGTGTTGCCTTCATTTATGGTTTCTAAGACACCTTTGGATTTGAGATGTCTTTTTGCATTTTCCGTCCATGACATGTAGTTTTTCCCAGTACATTCAAGAGCAGGAAATTCAAGTTTAGCAATGTTTGACATATTTTAGCTACACATAAAATGAACAAGTAATAAGAGGAACATTAGAATCCATATTATTCAATAAGCAATGAGATACAATAGAGTGGTATGACAATAAATTACACTATGTAACATTATACAACTTATGTTACAACCTTTGCTACACAATGTACCATCCTTAAGCATATGTTACAAGTATTATAACACTATGTACAAGCTGAAGAAGCTTTGCCCGAATTCACAATTTCATACGCCGAATTTACAAGTTGCTTAATCTTTTTCTGGCCCTACACTGAAT
Source organism: Deinandra increscens subsp. villosa (assembly GCA_039602395.1). Taxonomy (NCBI): domain Eukaryota; kingdom Viridiplantae; phylum Streptophyta; class Magnoliopsida; order Asterales; family Asteraceae; genus Deinandra; species Deinandra increscens. The sequence continues at coordinate 11,562,239 of JBCNJP010000007.1, read as the reverse complement.
ATTGGTTCCTCCCTCACCGATATGTGGAGCGGTTAACCTGCTCTCCTCTTCAACACATCAAGGACATCTCTCTCCCATGCTCCACAGTGTTCCAAGTACAGCAGAAGCTTTCATCTCAATTGTAGTAGTATGGTGGGTTATTTATTTTTGCATGCTTTCTCTTTTCCCATATTGCACACTCTCATCTGCTCTGGCTGACGGTAGCCTCCTTTCCTCTGTTTATTTTTATTTTTTGTTGATCGATCAATTAGATTTCTTACACAATAGTCCTAAGGTGTAATTTTTCTTTAATGGTTGTGTAAATAATTGTTAACATTTATCCTTTAGGTCTGAATTCTCTCATCTGGTTGTTTGCTAAGTTGAGATTTTTGCTTAGTTTTTTTTAAGGATCTGACGGCGGCGGCGGCGGTGGTGGGAGGAAGAAGGGAGTCCCGGCGGAGTGTTGAAGAGTTCGAATCGGAAAGTGGAGACGGTGGAGAATAGTTTGAGTAGTAGTTTGGAGGAGTTCTACAAAGGCTCCAAACGTAAAATGCAGATTTCCAGAATAGTTCTCGATGATTCCGGGTATGTTTTTCCTCCTATCGCACGTTTTTCCTTCAAACTAGGATTTCATATATATCTTATCTCAAATTAGGGTTTACCGTTTAATTTCATAGATTTCCATCGGTCTCCACATCTTCTCTTCTATCATGTGTAAGGTATATTCAATTTTTGATTTCATTTACCCCTCTTCCCTGAATCTTGATCGATGAACACGCACAGATCAAAAACAAAAAAAACATTATGTAGTTCTCTTGAACCTTGGTTTGAGTTAGAGTTATAAGTTATGAATGGGGGATTAATTCGATTTAGGGTTAGGATTCCTAAATTGTTGTCTTACTTTGATTAATCAAGGCTATTAGATATGGGGTAACTTCCATGATAAGGGTTGGTTGTAAAATCAGGGATTTACTTATGTCAATTGGGATTATTATGGGAGGGACCTGAAATCAGGTTGTTACCACATATGCCTAAAATCAAGATTCCATGTTTAAAATAGTAGCATGTTACTATCAAATCATGAGCTTATTCACATGGTTAAAAATTGCAGATCATATGTGAATGAAAAAAGAACAATGAGGAGAGTATATGTCTTTGGTTTAGCGGATATATGTGGGATGTGTGTATCATCTTCCTTATGGAATATGGACTACATGTTTAGTAATATTTCTTAATTGTTTTTTTTTCTTCTGCTTCTGAATTGTTAATTCATGTTTCAATTTAATGCCCACAAGTTGTTTGTTGTAATGTCATGTTTAAGAATTCAGCTCTGGATTCGGTTTCATGGAGCTGCAGTTTTTCCTTGAGCCAAACGAATAACACGTCCTTAACTTCAACTTCCGAATCACTCAGGTATCGCTCTTTCTACTTTTGCTCTTTAGTTTATTTGGTATTATTTTAGTTGAACTTCAGTTTAGATGACTGTTTAGCATGTCTATCTATAGCTGAACATGTTTTCATTTTTATATTTATAAAAAATCGTTTCTTGATGTATATGTACATGCCATAAAATTTTAGCTGCTTAGTTTTTACATCTAGCCATTACTTCAAAAACACAAGCTTATCCACTTCTATTGATTGGAAGGATGACAACATCTCACGGGAGGTTTAGATCAACAGTATTTGCTGACATATTCCATATGTTTGGGTAAGAGGTACCTGAAATTCCTTTAGTAATACCTGCTGAATTTTAAGGACGTGTGAGTCGCAATGGGCGGGATGGATTATTGGGTGACAGGTCGGGTAGATCTCATCTCATCCAGCAACCATTTGTCTCAAAATTTTCATTTATCTTTATGAAAAGTAATATGTCAATCATACTATAGAAGTTGTATTGTTTCAAAACTATAATTAGTCTCTTTAATAAAATCATTTATCTTCTACTTGCATTAATGTTATTGATACGATCTATTTTGATTATTTGATATTGTGTATTGCAACTCTTTTTCTGCAGTTCGAGCTCTTCAGAGATGAATTCATTCTTAAATGAAGTTTTCGTGTGTTAAGCTGTTTCCGTGTCTACAGAGAAAAAAAAAGGAGGATGCATGTCCCTAAAGATGTAAGCCATTTTTTTCTAATCCTTATTAAGTTGAAAGAGTTCTTAGTGCCCCTACAAGTTGATTTTGTTTGGTCTTTCACATAGGATGATGTACAAGAAACCAAAGAAATAGGTTGGTGTGTTGTGTACAAGTTTGTGGTTAGGTTCACCAGTGCTACAACTATAATGTTTGTATGCTTATTTAATATTTATGAATTGACCATAGCAATTATATTGAATAATTGATGTGGCTTAATGTTAAATTTGGAATATGACTATTTCCTGTGTTACCAAAATTTATAGAGATTTTAAACCAGTTTTGTTGGCTCGGTTTCTAGACTCCAAAGAAGAAAACGTACAAATGCAATGGACTTCAGGCCAATAGAGTAAGTATCTTAATTGCGTTTTTTGCCCCAAGTTCGTTAATAATTAAATAGCAACAAACAAAAAAAGTAAAACAGATTTTGCTACAGACAAGTTAACCAAATGGGTTGAGTTTATATGATGAAGATGAAGAATGTGATTTTTGAACTAAAACATTGGCTATTAGTTTGATTGAGTTTAAAGATGTATTTACTTTTGGTTGTATCTACGCATGCTCTTTTAGGTACATATAAGTTGTCTTTAGCTTTATTATGTTCACAACAATTGGTACGCTTAATCTAATTACCATATAATGCTAAGATTAAGGTAAATACAACTTTATGTTTGAGTAACTCAATTTGATAATTTTTGGTGTAATGTTACTATGCTTCAAACGTTAAACGCTTTAGATGCAAGTTATACCCGGTGTTGCGTCTCTATTTTTTGGCTTATTGTTTTTCGAGGTGTTTCCAAATTGCTTCGACTTCGTCATGCAGGCAGCAATGCGCCAATTGAAAAACTTGTAAATATACAAACTTGGAAAGATAAAATTCACTAGGTGGGAGTTGAAAAATTGGGACATGGGTTAAGATGATCATTATGGTAACTATCACGAAAAGTGGATGAATCATTTTGAAAATCTCGTCTCGAACAATCCTGAGAAAATGATTTGTTTGTTGTGAAAAAAAAAATGATTGATAATTGTTAATTTATAGGAAAAAAATATAACCGTTTGCAACGGTTATATAAACTTTTCAAACGGCTATATTAACGTTTATATATTTTTATTATTTTTTGAAAAATAAGATAAAGAAGATGGATTAAATACGGGTTATAAAAGTATAAAAATTTGGTGTGGATAAAATTAAGAGAGAACAAAGATATAAATAAATGTTAGCATAATAATATAATGTTAGGATTAATAGATAAACATAATTAAACATTAGTCATATAATCAAAAGATAGTAGACGTACATAAGAAAATGTTAGTTGCATAATCAAAATGTTAGATGCATAAATAAAAGTTAGTTTTATAAATAAATGTTAGAGCATAAATAAAATTACTTGCATAAATAAATGTTAGATGCATAAATAAAGGTTAGTTGCATAAATAAATGTTAGATGCATAAATAAAAGTTAGTTGTATAAATAAATGTTATATGTTAGTAGTCTCATAGTTATTAAGTGTCTTTCATAAAATGTCATTTTTAATTCATCTTAGTATTTATTTTCCATTGATGAATTTCTTAATTATGGATGTCTTTATGCTTGATTAAGAGATTAGAGCCTCGTGTTGATAACGTGTTATAATTTAACAAAATTACCACCACTTTTGAATGTTATTTGTGATCACTTGAACCACATTACTTCTTTAAATAAGTTTATAAGAAGATTATGAGATGAAGAAGTAGAGAAGAGTTGGGAAAAGTTTATTGTATATAATAGAATGTATACTACAATTTGGGAGACAAGAGACATAGCTAGTAAGTATATGAGTGTAAGAATGGTGAAAACTTTTATGTGGGAAAGATTACATAGTTGATGATGTGAAAGTGGTGGTCATCCAAATATGTTGTCTTGATATTTCATAATAGATCCTTTTATTTTAGTTTTTTTTAGCTTTTAATACCTTGTTATAAAACATAAATATAACAGAACATCGAGCCATTTGCCTGCTTGCCTATACCAAACTCCCCATCGCCTTCGCCTTCTCCCGGAGAAGAAACTTCTGCGTCTTCCCTGTGGACGTCTTCGGCAACTCCTCAAACACCACCGTTCGGGGCGCCATATAATGCGGCAACTTTTCCCGACAGTACGCTATTAACTCCTCTCCCTTCAACTGGTCACCGTATCCTTCCTTAAGCTTCACAAAAGCACACGGCGTCTCCCCCCAATGATTGTCCGGCCGTCCCACTACAGCCGCCTCCAAAACCGCCAGATGTCCGAACAGCACCGACTCTACCTCGATCGTACTGATATTCTCCCCACCCGATATGATAATGTCTTTCGAACGATCTTTGAGCTCGATGTACCCATCAGGATGCCTCACACCTAAATCACCCGTTCGAAACCATCCGTCCTTAAACGCTTCTCGTGTCGCCTTCGGGTCGTTTAAATACCCGTTCATCACCGTGTTTCCCCGGAACATAACCTCCCCTATCGTTTTAGCGTCCCACGGGACGCTTCTCATCGTAACCGGATCTTTCACATCAACCTCCTCTATACCCAAATGGTTTACACCCTGTCGCGATTTGATTTCCGCTTGAGCTTCTAACGGTAGCGAGTTCCACTCGGGTTTCCATGTGCATATCGTACCGGGCCCGTACGTCTCGGTGAGACCATACGAGTGACATACATTGAACCCTAACCGCTCCATACTAAACACCACCTGTGAAGGTGGAGGAGCCCCAGCCGTCATCACCGACACCTTCCCTGGAAGCGATAGCCTTTCGCTTGCTGGCGCGTTGACTATCATGTTCAAAACCGTAGGCGCGCCCCCCATGTGCGTCACCTTGTGTCGAGATACGCATTCAAAGATATCTTTCGCGTTAACCGCCCTGAGGCAGACATTCGTGCCGCCTTGAGCCGCCATGGCCCATGTCAAGCACCACCCGTTGCAGTGAAACATCGGAACCGTCCATAAGTATACAGGCATCGACGGCATTTCGTTAAGTAAAACCGCTGCTAATGAGTTCAAATACGCGCCTCGGTGACTATAAACCGCACCTTTCGGACTTGACGTCGTGCCTGATGTATAATTAAGTGCGACCGCATCACACTCGTCATCGGGTCTTCTGATCTCAAAATCAAGACTTCCCATCGCCAAAACAGCTTCATAATCCGTAACTTGAGACTGTGAGCGTCTCCGTGTTAGCCGTTCGTTCGAATGATCAGCTGGTATCAAGACTATTTCAGGCGGCACAGTAGCCGTTGATTTTAACATGATGGCGATTGCGTCTTTGGCGACATCTAGAAACTGGTAATCGACGAATAAGAGCTTGGCGCTTGAATGTTTAAGCAAGGTTGATATCATGGCTGAATTGTGACGAATGTTGAGGGTGCAAAGAACTGCACCAGCCATCGGAACCGCGAAATGGAGCTCATACATTTCTGGGATGTTTGGGGCCAACACAGCCACCTGCAGCAAGATGATGGATGTTTCCTAAATCAAGATTTTACATGATATGTTATGGATTCACGTGTGTTGCATATATATTGTGAAACTCCAATTTTAACTCCAAGAGTGTAATTTAAGGGAAAATTCTCATTTTGTCCATCTTGAAAAAAAATTCCAAGCTTTTCTCCATTTGAAAAGTATATCTCTTACTTTGTCCATGTTTTACGTTCTTTCCCTACCGTAGATTTGATGGTCGTCCTACCATTAAATATCCTCTTAAATCTTGACACGTGACACTAATTATTGAATCTACCATAAAATATGGTCAAGTCTACCATAAAGTCTGGTCTATTCGACTATAAATAATGATTGTTCGACCATAAAAGTATGGTCTAATCGACCATAAAGTATGTCAACTACACATTTCTTGGAACCAATAAAATAAAAACACGTAGGATTCGACCATAGTTTCTTGGTAGATTCGACCATATTTTGTTGGTAGATTGACCATATTTTATAGTAGTTTCGACTATACTTTTATGGTAGATTCGACCATACTTTTATGGTAGATTCAATCATTAGTGCCACTTGGCATGCTTTGATAGGATATTAAAGGGTCGTACGAACATAAATCTATGGGATAGCAAGAACACAAAACATGGACAAAATGATGCAAAGACTTTTCAAATAGACAAAAGGTTGCAAAAATTATTTTAAAATGGACATTTTTGGAATTTTCCTATAATTTAAGTTACTTCGATCTTAATTAAATTAAATATAATAATTATATATATTTACAATAACAAATGGGGGTCATACACTCATTTACTACTATTCATATGTGCACTAATAGGAACATGACACGTGTCATGTTCCACCACTAATAACATGACACGTGTCATGTTCAATCGATAATAGATTGGTTACGTGGCCTGACACGTGTCCACGTGTCATATGTAGGTCAATGCTTTTGCGACACATGGTTATGTGTTAGGTCACGTATGACGATACGTGGCTACGTGTCAGGCCAATGTTTTTACGGCACGTAGTTAACTTTTAATTCACTTTTAGAGTTTTCGACTTTGACCACGGCGTATAACATGACACGTGTCATGTTCAATCAATAATAGATTGGTTACGTGGCGTGACACGTGTCCACGTGTCATATATAGGTCAATGCATTTGCGACACGTGGTCATGTGTTAGGTCACGTATGACGATACGTGACTACGTGTTAGGCCAATGTTTTTACGACACGTGGTTAACTTTTAATTCACTTTTAGAGTTTTCGACTTTGACCACGGCGTTTCGGAAAATGGGTGGCCCGCCGCGAAGCGCGGGCGGGTCACCATCTTGTTATTTATAAAAAGGGTTGACTATACAAGAGGAACATGGTTGTTCATTGGTTTTGATTAGGGTGTAAACGAGCCAAGCCGAGCCTAGATGAGCTCGTCTAGGCTCGAACTCGGCTCGTTCGATTTGAGCTTTATTTTTGAAGCTCGAGTTCAACTCGTAGAGAATTATTTAAGGTTTTATTTTTTATTATTTTTATTTATATATTATTATTTAATTAAGTTTATATATATTTAGAATTATACTTTTTATAAAGAAAATAATACATATTGTTTACTTACTTTATCATAATTTTATATACAATAATAATTATATTTAAAATATATTTAACAAATCAAATAAATATTATATAAATAAAAGACTCGTTAAGGCTCGCAAACCGGCTAGAGCTTGATATGTAAAGCTCATGCTCGAGCTCGTTGAAGCTCGGCTCGTTTCGAGCTTTTTATTGAGTCCATCTCGAGTAACTCATTAGTAGCTCGGCTCGTTTACACCCCTAAGTTTTGATAACTAACAGGGTTTATTTGGTTTTTGAATTTTATTAGGTCTAACCGGAAACCAAACCGATCCGAATTGGAAATGTCTCTAACTGAACCGAATTATTCGATTTACTCGGTTCGGTTACTCGATTAAACCGGTTATTATTTACTATTTAGTTTATTCGAATGAATTCAGTTCGGTTATCCGAATAAGTAAAACTTTATGGAACTAACAACAGAACCGAAAACCAAATAAGATATTTGGATACGGTTAAGAACCGAACCGAACAGAAAAGGTTATAAGCAATTCAATTCAGATCGGTTTTCGGGTTTTCAGTTGTGGATAATTTTGAACACATCCCCTTGGTACCACTACATTAAATTAAATTAGAGTTGATTTTTCATTTAAAATTGTGAAATGTTTGACGCGAAAAAGTCAAAATCTGAAACTAAATTATTGAATTGGAGCATGCAATCAACAATCTATATATTGTTCTTTCTGAAATAGTACTTAAGGGTATGTTTGGGAGTGTTTATTTGAGTGCAAAAGTGCTTTTAGGTAAAAGTGCTTATTGACTAATAACTTTTTGAAAATAAGTTTAAAAAAAATGTTTGGATTAGTTTTTATGGTGAGATTGCTAATTTTATATGTAAAATGACTAAAAATGGGTTATGAGGGTATAAGTTAGGTGAAACTAAGGTTAAATAAGTGTATTATGGTAACTGAACCATCAAAAAGCCAAAAGCAATTCAAAAAGCTAGGTTTTTCTAGCTTTTTAAAAATGTTTTTTAACCAAAAGTTAAAATGAAAAGTGTTTTTTAGTTTGCCAAACATTATTTTCGACTTATTGGCTTTCTGAAAAACTAATAAGTCAATAAGTCATTTCCAAATTGTTAGCCAAACATGCTCTAACTTACAACTTGTCCACGAGAAATTTGGAAATGGGAAACGAGAGATGATGCGAGTTTCAGGCATCGTTCACGAGTTTCTCGCCAGGTGAACTTGACATTATCGCCATACACAATTGATAGTCTGTCTCCGTAGACAACAGCCGATCTCTCCAAAAAGCTTATTGGAGAAAGAGGAACATAATTCGCAGCGCAACGATTCATACCATCCATAACGCAATTTCAATTTCAATTTCTTCTCCAAAAACGGATGTTGTGTTTTGTTTTGGGTGATTTGAGCTTTTGGTATTTATGTATGAGTTTCTCATGGGATATGTGTGGAATCTTTAATGTGTGGTTGAGTTGGGTTTGGGGCCTAACTTTTGTTTTTCTAGATTAAACTTTTAATTTATGCCTATATGGCTATATCTAGAGGTGGAAATCTCAAACCGGTTTTTTGGTTTCAAATCAGTTTCGAACTGGAACCGGAAACGATTAAAACTGGTTCTCAAACCATCCAAACCAAATCAGTTTGAAGCGGTTTCGCCCATTCGTGAACAAATCAGTTTGAGCAAAACCGTTCCGAGCCAGTTTGTCGCATGCATTTTAAGACTGTTAATATAGTCATTTTTACCCTAATCTTTTGTATATATAGTCCTATGGTGTGTTACAAACATTACTTCACTTCTCTACCTCTCAAAAACACTCAAACACACTATTTTTCACTCCAAACGACAAGTTCTAGTGCTCAAAGTAATGTCAACATTGTTTGGTGTACATTTCGACTTAGTTGAGTTGAAAAACGGTCTCGAACAACTTGTGTTTGGAACCTATCTATCTCGAACATCTATCTTTGTAACCTATCTATCTCGAACAACTTGTGTTTGTAATATTTTAAGTTTGAATTCAATAAAAAGTATGTTTATTAGTTTATATATTGATTTTAAAACAATTAAAAGGAGGAACCGGTCCAAACCGGTTTGGGCCAAGAACCGGTGTCGGTTCCAAACCATAACCGACTTTGGTGGTTCGACTATTTTCCCCTGGAAACCGGTTTAAGAACCGAACTGGTTTTAGCCCAAACCCGTTTTGACCCAAACCGGTCAACACCCAAACCGGTTCTCAAACCGAACCGGTTCGTATTTAAAACCGGTTTTTACACCTCTACCTATATCTATTATTATCCTATATAGCATAGGAGAACTGATTTGTGCATAAAAAGTTGTATTGTACAAGGTCTTAATACCTACCACGTTTTACTTATTCTGAGAGAATCAATAGATCTCATTTATCTTTTGGTTGGTTAACTCGTTGGAGTTGCTATTACAAATCGTTAATGTAACTAATGATCCCTAGTTTAATTGGCTAAGGTGAGCTACCCAAAGACATTAAAAGTGAGAGGTCTTGGATTCAAGTACCACCTGTGACAAAACAGAATAAATTAGATGGGGGTTAAAGCTTGGGCTAGGGGTTTTCTCACCTATGGTGAGTTTCCTCTTGATGAGGTTGGGTGGTAATGTCCCCGTAAGTGATCCAAATTTGTCGTAAGAAAAAAACAGATCGTTAGATGTAAATTTTTAGTATCGATGAACAATTACAAATTTCTATTTAGTTAAGTTAGGTTATGGACTAGGATTTGTATATAAATTTGTAGTTCAAATTGTTTATGGTAAGTTCTATTTATTAGTTATTATATGTTTATATGTCATGTTGACAATAGTATATGAATACGTTGTGTATATAGTAATAGTGTATATAGGGTCTTGTATTGTGCATTATTCTCAATGAATACAGTGATTATATTCACGAATTATATTCACGAATATAATATCATAGCCAGGTTTCCTCTAAACCTATTTTTTCACCTCTCGAACATGTCCTGCCCAAATTCCCGTCGGTGGCCTCTTAATTCTTGTAAAAAAAAAACGGCGACCTTTTCTCTCTTGTAATAAAAAGTCAAAGAAATTGATTTCTTTGTTTTGTCCTACAAGTTCTACACATATCTTCTACACATGCAACTAAATTGATTTCTTTTTCTTTCTAGAAGGTTTTCCACAAATATTTTCTTTATGTATTGCACAATGATAGAAGCTTCCACAACGGCTACGGTTTTTGAACAACCAGATCCTATTTGGTTCATGGATACAGGAGTATCAACACATCTCAGTATAAACGTATGTATAATTCAATTTTCAGTGTCAAAATCTACAATTCTATATATTTTTGTTTTGGGAATGGCAACACGTTGCCTATTCATGGTTCGGGTAATGTTTTACATCATCTCCCTGGTCATTCCTACAAACTCAATAATAATCTTTTTGCACCTAATGTTATTAAAAAATCTTATTCTGGTTCGCCAATTTTTTAACACATTAAAGAAAATGTATTACGTTTAAAAACTTATTGATTAGTTTTCCTCAAAATAGTCGAAATTATTGAAATAAAAATTTAGTTTAGACAGATTGGTAAATTAGTCTTGATTGGTAATGTAATAAATTGATAATTGAATGTGGTTTTAACATGTGTCAATGCTGATGTGGACCTCTTAGAAAGAAGACATGTGGCAACCATTTTATTGCTTTATTATGAATTAAAAATGAAAATTAGAGTTTGGAAGCAGGTGAAATCGTGAGCCGAGAAGGACCAGAGGAAAAATTAAGGCTATGTTTGGTGCGCCATAAGCTAGCTATAAGCTAGGTTTTTGACGTACCAAACTGGTTTTTTTTTAAATGCTAGCTTTTTTTAAAAGCCCCGGTACGTCAAAACTAGTTGAAGTAGCGTTTACCTGCCACGCTATTGCAATCTATCAATTGTAAGTTTTTTCTATGTTTTGATCGAGTAGCGTTTCAACTAACTTTTCAACTAGCTTTTATAATATTTCCAGTTTTACCCTTTCGTAACTTATATATAAATACATTTATTTACATTTATAACATGTACTTTTATGTCATTTTATATTTTTCAGCTAGTTTATCAGCTAGTTATTACCAAACGTTATTTTTTATCAGCTAGCTTATAGTTTATCATAGATTTTCAGCTAGTGCGCCAAACACAACCTAAAATAGGATGCAATTGATATGCAGAAGTCACGTGGGTTGAACTTGCATGGCAAATAATTATTTGTGGCTTAGTGTGAACACATAAAGTCAACAACAAGAAATTGCAACAAACTGAAGTTCGGTTCCAAAGAATTAGTGGCCATGCGGATCGTGTCGTGTGGAAAGAGAAGCAATAAGCTCGCAGCATGCGATCGGTCTAAGTCGGTAGAAAATCGTAAATTTCAATCAAGGCTCGTATTTAAACACTTTTAACATAATTTTTAGGGTTCTAACTTGGGGTCTTCGGCCAGAGCCGACCCTAAACGACTCTACTTTAGTTTTTCATCTTTTTCTTAGTTTCTGAACGATTCTGTGATGTTTATGATGTCGGCTAAGTCCAAGTGATTATCAATGGTAAACGGTTAGCGTATTACTATTATGTTTCAGTTATTCTTTGTTCAGTTTCGAATCCTCAAACATAGTGACAGTGTTTGATTTGTCTGGATGTTCAATTGAATATTATTTGACTTGCGTTTTGATTGCGTATGTGTCCCCTGCTTCTGGATTACCTTAATTGCATAGCTCTAAGACTATCCTTAGCTCATACGTAATATCTAAATGTTAGGTTATATATAAACTACAATTCAAGTTAGGGTTTGTAACCGTGTATCAGTCTCCGCTCCCGGATTATGTGCACTAAATCTAAGACTATCTTGTGATGCATGTGAAATTGAGTTGAACTAAATAACTGAATTGGATTAGAAATTAGCTAACCTGGATCCCGAGGTTGTCACGTTTTAATTTTCTGTTTTCTAATTCAAATCAGCATTAGTTTTCTTAGTAATTAATCAATTCAAATTAAACAGCCAAGAGACAACTTTTTGCAATTTTGATCATTTAGGTAAAGTAATTTAGGGTTTAATTTAGTTAATCTAGGTTAGTGACAGTAACATAGGTTAAGATAATCAGGTTCACTAGTAACCACCAACTCCCCTGGATTGATACTCGACTTACCATGTCTATAGGTTAGTTAGGATTATTTGTATAGCGGTTACGACAACCGTTATCACATCCCGATATTAGATTGTTGATATCTTTACGAAATTATTACCTAAAGTTTTGTTTGACGATTTTCACTCCAGCCACAAGTCCACAACATCTGAGACCCTCTTGTATGGACTACGTCACTACGAGGGTGTATTATCATTTATGTATTTACTTTAATAAATATCATGAATATCATCGTACATAAATAGATTGGATCAAACATACATGTATTTAAATATATTTTGGTGATATGAATGAGAATGTAAAGCAATTTTACCCTAACTTTAAGTCTCACTTATAGAGTAAGGTCTGGAAAGAGTAAGACGGTAACAAACTTTACATTTATCAAAGTGATAAAAATGTTGCACTAGTAAACTTCAGCTCGAGAAACAAACAAATTAAAAGCACATATACATTCGCTAAGCATCTAATAGCAAGCATCAAGTACATAAAACGGTTTAAAAAAAACATAAAAGAAAAGCATAGTGCATAAAGGTCTCTATCAAAACGTTGTGTACCCAATGAGTCTATGACTCTATATTTATTAGAGTTTGTTGTTTTTTTACCCTAGTAATATTCTATTACTGTTTATTGTTGTTTTTTTTTTTAAAAGGCCAAAATGATCGTTATTGACTTTCTTTGTCACGTTTTAACCGTTTGAAAGTCAATGGTCCCAAACTAGTCGCCTAACTATGGTCGCCGACGACCGTCGTCTGGTGTCGGACAACCGTCCCACGTGCACCAATAATGTTTCTCCACGTCACCAACCATGGTCGTCGACGACCGTATACAGCCGGCCACGACCGTTAACTTGCTGACACCTGTGATGGTCGTGCACGACCGTCTGCAACCTCTGACGATGTTGTCGGTGATCGTCGGCGACCGTGGTATGACCGTCTGATAACCTCCACTTCGAAAATATTGGATCTATTAGTCCCCAACTTGGAAGAATAGTTGTCGTCCAACCACCGGAGATATCTTAACCATGCAATATCCGGGCACTAAAATATTAATTTTGATGAGATATGATAACCCATTAATCTGGCTACGAGATTTGGTGTTTTAGTGCCTAGAGAATTGCTCCTTGGAGTGAATTCTAGCCACTTGATATTAACTTTGAAGATTTGCAGGTTTAAATATCAAAAACAAAAACAAGGTCGTGAAAATGTTATATGGTCGTCACGACCATAGATTAATTGATGTGACATTTCTGATATGACCACAGTCGTCAAGACCTCTTCTACGGTCGTGGTCGGCTGGATACGGTCGTCGACGAACCATGGTTGGTGATGTGGAGGAACATTATTGGTGCACGTGGGACGGTCGTCCGACACCAGACGACGGTCGTCGACGACCGTAGTTAGGCGGCTAGTTTGGGACCATTGACTTTCAAACGGCTAAAACGTGAAAAAAAAGAGTCAACGACGGTCATTTTGATCTTTTTCCCTTTTTTTTTTACCATAGTCATATTCTACTCGGTCGTGAATTTCTGGATCGGCCATATATAAACAAGCAAAATTCATAAGGTTCAAAACACATAGTAACTTAAAATGTTACACAATACAATTTTTACCACAACACATGTAAACAAACAATCTTCAATTGAGTTTCTTAACTTTTCTTTAATCTAACTACCAAACTAGTTACTAAGTGACCCGAACTCCTTGGTATCTAAGAATCTCCCCAATAAGCTCGCCTTTACCCGACCCGACATACCTCCCACATATATCTCCGTCTCTTATGAACAAAAACGTCGGGACCTCAACGACTTCCATGTCTTTTAAGAATTGCATACAACTATCGTTTTCGTCACCATTCATCCTTGCAAAAACCACCGTGTCCATTTGTTTCGATAGTTTTAAGACTGTCGGGTATACCTTCACGCAGGGGCCGCAGTGTTTGAGGCCAACGTCGAGCACGAGGAGTTTCTTGTCCGCTTTGTGATCGGCTATTAGCTTCTCAACGTCTTCTCGGTTATGTAGTTGTATCTAATGATGCACGAAAAAGAAAATGACTCAAATATTTTGAAGCATCAATTTTTATATGTATTTGTTAAGGAATTAAAAGCAATTGAGATATATAAATTATAAATTCGCACACCCGTGTGTATACACACTTTAAAACACATGTTATCTATACACATGGGTTGGGTTCTATAAAAAACCAATATTTTATAAAAAACCAAAAAACCAAGGAAAAAAATTATTTTTTTTTAAACTTTTTTTATATGTTTCTTTCATGATTTTAAGAATATTGGAAAAAGAAAAAACTTTAAAAACGTTTTCGAGTTTTTTTAAAAATAAAATAAAATTCGAATTTTAGCTTGAAATTAATATTGCACTATGCAACAATAATATAAAATTGGTTTATAAATGTCAATTCTTTGTTTTTTACATTATTCGCATAAACCACATTCATATTTAAGTTAAGTCTCTTGTTTTTAAGTAGTTTTAATTATAATGCATTATGCAATACTATTGGTACTATTGCATGATGCAATAATAAAAAATCACTAAACTTTTTATTTTTTAAATTTTTTTTCCCATAAATAAAGCTAATAAAATTATAAAATTTTTGGTGAAATTATTTTTAAAAAATATTAATATATGAAGAAGTTATAGAGAAAAAAAGGTTGGTTTTTTGGTTTTCTGGATAATTATTGGTTTTCTATAGATCTTTCCCCCTATACACATGCTGATACGTCCCAAATAAGTGAAATAACCCAACCGCATGCAGCATCCGACCCGCCATCTGGGCCCAGATCCAGGCCCAAGAGAATTGTTGGAAAGCCCAACCGCTACAAAGATTGACCCAGTCGAATCCCATGCATGAAAAACCCAAGTGAATGTTCTCCATTTATTGTTGCTTGTTCTCCACTTTCCATATTCCCATGTTCTAGTTAGTTCTAGTTAGTTGCTTGATTTTAGGAGTTTCTTCTGCATTTGCTATGTTTGTTTTTAGTATTTAAAGACCTCTTGAGGAAGAAAACGTTTATCAGAAAATTGCCCCAAATCAAGTTGTTTGCTTTTGCATTTTAATTATTCACTCGTTTTTTGTCACTTACAATTCCGTTCCTAACACATGTACACATACACATGTTAGACATGTATCTATATCTATATACTAGAGGGTATTAGTACGATCCAGCGAAGATATGAAATAACACATTAAAGACACTGATAAAATGTTTAAACAATTAATTAGTTAAGTGTGATATCGATTTGAAGGTTTAATGAACATTTATCAAATAAACTAAATATGAAATCGTAGATAAATAAAAACAATTTTCAGAATTCAATTAAACAAGAAATTGATTGTTTACATAACTAGATGGCTATTATTCATTTTTTTGTATTTATAGATAATTATGGTAGTCAAATTAATAAAAGACAATTTCGTCTGTTAAACTTTTTAAAAATTAATATAAAAATAATATATCGTCCCTATGATATATATATAGAAGTATATAGGGGTGAGAATTACACAATATATGAAAAACAGTGTTTGGGTTAGCATATATATATGACCCGTTTTCTTAAACATATAAACATGAACCCGACCTGTTTAAAATATCGGTTGATCCAATCACGACCAATTAAATACACGGGTCGACCAGTTAACCCGTTTTAAGGAATTTTGAAATGTAAGAATTTATATTATAAAGATAAAAAACGTTAATATTTAAACTTATATATTTTGATTTTTAACTATTACCTCTATACATAAATTTCTATCGTTTTATTTAATCTTTCATTAGTCTTACTTTTAACAATTTTATTTCATTAGTTTGAAGTATTTATTCTCTAATACTTTTCATTTGTTTTTCTTATATCGAGTTAAATATATAAACCTATATCTATAAAGACTAATTAGAAATTAGAGAAAGAAACAAGAAAAAAAAAGCAAATTATATATAAAATAAAAGTTTTGATTTGAGTATATTGATTGTTTATATCGTTACTAAGTCATTAAATATTACTTATATATTTATAAATAAACATAAAATTGGTTAACCTTAAAACACGATAAAATTTTAAGTGGGCTAACACGACATAAATAACTATATGGGTTGTGTTAGGGTTGAAGAAACCAACCCACCAACCCAAAATCTATCAACCAGCCAACCCGATACAATCTATCAACCAGCCAACCCGATACGATTGAGTGCTAGAAGTATATATTTACACACTAAAGCAATTTATAGTTCATATTTGTGACATTAAGAGTTAATTTTCCTCATGAATTAAATCAAACTAGTTTACATGTATCTTTCCAAATTAAGTAATAGTCAATGTTCCCTTTTATTGATAAATCAATTATTTAATTATGATTGAAGGTACAAAAAAGGGATTTGACTACTAGGACTTACTGGAATGGTCATTATTGCTGATGGGGGAGACTCAACTATCTTAACATTGTCTGAAGCCCTAAAATCACCATTCGTTCGTGATGGTGGATTTTTCATAGTATTTTTTCAGTTATAGATAATAATGTTGACAATCTATCTTTTTTAATAACGAATTTATCCTACTCTTACTTCTTAACTATCCTAAAAACTAAACTACCCTAATTATATCATTGTCTAAGTTTGAATCCAGAACTTCTAACCAATTGGACAAAGTCTATACCAAATAAACTAGTCTGACCGTAAACTTTTTAGCTGTCCACGGATTTATGTCAATTTAATCAGTTAGATAAAATATTAATAACTTTGTAGCCTAGTGATACGATGATGATCGGAAAACTTACGACACCGGAGTGACTATCCCCGTAATACAGCACATCACCCATCAACCGATCCGGCCCGATCCCTTCCTCTTCATGGATCTTCTCCATCCCTTTATAAAAATTAAAATGCGGCACTTTCTCAATCTTCTCCCGCTTAAAAAACTCCGTCATCTCATCCGACTCATCCCCCAAAACCAGCAAGAAAACGACGTCGTTACACGTCCGGCTTAAATTCACCATAAACGGATAAATCTCGCTGCTCTGTTTACTATTTCTCGCCGCAAATTCAACCACCACCAGTTTCTGTTTCGCGTCACGTAGCGCCGCGTCGAACTCCGCCACCGTGTGGATGTGTTGGACTTTATCGTCTTCCTTGTCGGTTTTGGATTTGGCAGCTCCGCCGCCGGTGGTGTCGGTTTTGGTGGCGGAGCCGGAGGCGGCTTTGAGAAGCGGCGGCGCGTGGGGTTTGGAAGTGGGTTTGATTAGGGAGAGGAAGGATTGGTGGGGTTTGGGGTTGTAATGGGAGGAGAGGAGGTGGAGTTTGTGGGTGGGGGGTTTAAGTGTGAGGTTTGTGAAGGCTGCCATGGTGGCCGGAGAAATGGGGAAGCGGCGGAGAGTGGTGGTGGGGGTGGGGGTGGGAATGAAGAGGAGATGGGGTTGAAGAAGAGGTGGAAATGGAGGGTGGAATGCTTGGGAAGATGGGAGCCATTCGTTGAGTTTGAAGCTCATCCACCATTGTCAACCATTCACTTTGATTTCTTTTTAAATGGATATTTACTAAAATTTAATTACATATATATTTCTATATATTTAAGATTGTCTGTAGTGAGGTGTTATAGGGCAAATTTTTGTAACATGACGTCCCATATAATGCCTCACACCGTCTCCCTGGGGCGCCATGTTAGGTTTAAAGGTCGGAGGCTCTATGTTCATGGCGCCGTGTTAACGTTGACTAGCTTAAATTTTCGACCGTTGAACGGTCGAAAACTTTAATTTTTTTTTAAATAAACTATTTTACACTATATATATTAACTCTCTACCATTTTTTTAAACACACACCATTCTTCTCCTTCTTATTTTTTTTTTAAATTCTCTCTTCTACACAAAAATAACAATATTTCCTCGTGGTGGTTCTTCATCAAACCCACGTTTTCAACACCCGTGGCGACCAAACTCGAACGATCAAGAACCGCAAGACGATGGTTTGTTCGCGTATGTTGCGAGTATGACTCCCCCGCCACAACCCTTCCAACATTTGCCACCCGTGAGAAGACGGATATCTCACAAGAAGAAAGGGTCCGAAGAGCCGAGGCAACTAAAGATTGTACAACAATGCACCGAGGAGGAGGATGTGGTGCTAGCTCGAGCATTACTCGACACTTCGGAGAATCCCATCCACGGTAAAATATTTTATTTTTGTTATGTTTATTCGCTTTTTTTAGTTTATGTAATTTTATAAATGTTAACTTTTTTTTTTAATTTGTAGCTAATAAATTAAGACATTACAGCATTTTAGGTGAGCATTCGTCAGAAAATTTTTAGCGGGCTAAAAAAGGAGACATACCGAGCGCATGACTCGTTGTCGGGGAAGTGGACCGAAATGAACAAGAGGATGAAAACATTTTCCAACATTTACGGTCGGATTAAAAATGGTTGGCCGAGCGGTGCAAACGACAGCGATATCATCCAAGCGGCATTGGCGGAGTATTAAAGCAATGCGACGGCGTTTAACAACTTGACGGCTTGGAGAATCGTTTACGATAGCCCCAAGTGGAGGGACCAAGCGGACCTCACAAAGACGACAAGACGAGAAAAAATGAAATCTAAAACATTGTCTTCCGCCGCTCCCGAATCTCCTAATATGTCCGACGCTCGGGCATTTGATTTGAACGAGAACGACGAGGATGTCGAACTTGAGATTGCTAGGCCACTTAGTCGGGACAAGGCAAAGGCACGAGCGAAGGCGAAGCGAGCATCCTCATCCTCGACTAGTCGAGCTCCCTCGGACTACGACGCCCACCAAGAAGAAATGAAGGACCGATTCGATCGCTTTTTGTCACTTAAGACGCAACAAGTTAGTGCCGTAAACATTCGGCAAAAAGAAAAAGACTTGGCGAGGCTCATGGAACAGCTCCCGGATGAAGAACACGCACGAAGTCTCGCGTTGCAAATCCGAGAGGATATCAAGACCCGATATGGGCTCTAGTTTTTTTTTTAAGAATCTAGGTGTGTTTTTTAAATTTTCATGTTTGGTGTTTTTTTTAATAAATGTTGTACTTTTTTTTTAATCTTCTAGTTTTTTTGTGGATCTTGTTTTTTTTAATGAATGTTGTAGTTTTTTAATATATTTAATATTAAATTATATAAAAATGATCAAATAAAATAATTAGCTAATGATTGGTAGGGGGTTATAGGAGGGTTACCACTACACCACTTTCATCATAACCCCCTACTTGATGATGTGACGGACACATGACGCATAACTCCCATGGGTGGGGGGTTATGAGTACACATAGCCTAAAAGCAAGGTGAAAGTGAACACTGTTTTTTCTTTTACTTTTTGTCTTTTCCACCATGTCCGTTTAATCGGTTTATGTTATATCAAAGCCATGTAGCAAGTTAAACTAAAGTTGTGTCAATCGGTTAATCAGTTTTTAAAAAACCGTTCGGTTAACGATCTAATATTAACAATCGGTTCACCGGTTTTGGAGTGGAAGAAACTGAACCCTATCAAACCGGTATTGATTTGTAACTGGACCAGTTGATCGAAATTCTGGTAAAAAAAACCGGTTTTAAATTAACATTTTCTTAGCAAAAACTACTATAAAACTCAATCAAATGCATTCTTTTATTTAAATAAAAATATAAAAATAAACTAACAAGTTACATATTCTTGAAAAAACAAAAAGTACATTATAACAAATACTAAAACTAGGAGTCGTGACTCGTGAGCGTCGTCAGCCGTCGGGAACTTTGTAGATCAGTGTGATGTTGGTTTTGGATTTCGAACCAAATCATCATATTTTATTTCTTCGTCGGAAACTGGTTGTGCACCGTTCTTACGACATTCAACCTGGTGTATAACACCCTCAACTTCGATTTCGCCCTCGAGGTTGCTTGTGTCTTGAATTCTTTTCATTTCGTCCAAGTGGCCCTTCAAGCAGATGCACATATCCAATGACTCTTAAGTGAGTATCGTCCTTTGAATCAATAAAACCCTGACACTAAGAGAAAAAAGCGGACCCAAAGCTACCATAAATGCTTAGACACTATGTAAATCACGGACCATGACGACTAGAATGGGAAATTGAGATTCCCTTTTCTCTCCACCAGCCAAGGCATCAAAACTATCCCACTGCTCAGGTGAGATACCAAAATCAGTTCCTATATAGGCTGTAGCGTCCGAGTTCACTATTTGTGGTATTACCACGAGCCCGTTTAGTATTATTATTGCTAATAGTGTGGTAAAAAGCCATACTCGGTTTTGCGGTACTACTACTTAACGATTGGACGTGTGCTTGGTGTACAAATGTTGTTGAACCATGCATTGCTAAATAAATGTCAAACATTTGGGTAAAATACATGTTAAAATTACTTTTGAAACTTGAAAACATTTCGTTCTTCGACATCTAATGACAAAATATTAACTATCATTTCAAGTGTCGTCTCATCACCGGACACATTAAGCAGGGGTTTAGTGTAGTGGCACAAGTAAAACGGTCGGCATTTGTTCAAAATATTTTTTAAATTTTATTTTCATCGGATTCAACATTGTCGTAGTAATATTGGACTCTGATTCATATGAGTTTATTTTTCAACACATTAAATACAACTGGTGAAGAACCAAGTTACATGTCGGATAATAAACCCCTAACAAAATAGTAGTTGCGTCATTAAAAGTTTCAAGCACATTGGTCCAGGCGTTTATAAAGTCCCAAATTCTTGGGCTTAAACGCTCCTCTACCTCTCCTGTATTGACAAGTGGGGTTCCACCTTGTTGGAACGTCCCCACATGGTCCCAGATATTGAGAATTTGTTTGTTTGCAAAACTTCTTATATTGTCTACGTCTTCTATTAACTTGATAAATTTCTCTTCACATCTTTTTTCATAAATCTACCCTTTAACTCCTCTATTTGAGCCGTATTCCACAACCAAATTAATGACGTGTGCAACACATCGAGTATGAAAAAGAACACAGTTACAAATAGGATTGTATTTAATTTTTAAACTTTGAATCGCGCTTGTATTATTAGAGGTGTTATCAAAAGTTATTGAAAAAATCTTGTTTTGTAATTCATACGTTTGAATAATTTCATCTATACATTTAAATTTTTTTTGCACCGGTTTGAGGATAGTAAAAAAATTTAAAAGCAAGGACATGTTTTATCATTTGCCACGTGATTGGATCAATCCAATACACGGAAACGCAATGATCCAAGTCGGGTAGACCATGGCATGCCGATCAAACGTTGCTTGTTAAACTAACACCGGTATTTAAATTTTCAAAACCAAAACGTAATTGTTATTTTTCTTTGATCAGTGTTTCCATACAACCGCACTTAATAGTAGAACGACTTACTTGGTGATAGCGAGGTTGGAGCTGTAACATCTCATTTCAACTGTTTTGACAAAAGCTCGACCCTTTCGGAATTTGCAAGCATTTTTTATTTTCGGTTTGACAATAACCGGAAGGATTTCAAGTATTCACTAATTTATATTTTCAAATTATAAGTTTTGGATGTTTCATAATCATTATTCCATAACAAAAGATTTAAACGATGATTTTTAGAGTAATTAATTTGTTTAAAACGCAAAAAAGGGAAGTTACGATTTTTCACGCGATTTCGTTAATAACTAGGAGATCACGTATTTGGTCGTAGCATGTCAATTTGAATATTTTATGAGTATAGTATTCCTAAATTTCATCACAAATCACCACACACAAAGTTGAAGTCTTGAAACGTTGGTGATTACTAAAAAAAGTGATACGCGCATAAAGTTACATGCAAACATGTTATGTGGAATTAAGTGTTTAATGTTTTTTTTTATATGTGACAGTTTATATTCATTTTGATTAACTTGAATATGGTTAATAAGATTGAGGATAAATAAATGGCGAGAACGGAGAAAATGATGGTCGAAAACATCAAATAACGAAGAACCAAGCACAAAAATAAGAAAACGACCAAGGGAAGTCTGCCCTGGGCAGCTTGCGGGCCGCGAGCCTATCAGGGAGAACCTTCTGCGGTACGAGATGGTACTCTGACAGGCAAAAAATCTAAAACTCTTCTATTTAAGCAACTTAACCTCATTTTCACCCAACCCTAATTACCCCCAACCGGTTTTCTCTTATTAGATCACTCTACATCATCCTCTTTGAAGAGTCTAGATTATTTGGGTGGATTTAGGCTTAGATCATCATCACACTTCATCCTCCTTGTTTGGTAAGCTTAGATCTTTTTACTTAATATGCATCAAGTTAACATTTTTATGCTAGTATGAGGGCTGATCTATGTTGTGCATGTGATGATATGTCTAGATCTAGGTTATATGATGTTAAAGTTTTAATTTTTATGCTAAATGATGATGTATTATGATACACGATGATGATAAATGTTAGATCTTGCATGATAAATCATTAAATCCTAAAGCTTGTATTTTTATGCATGAATGTCGATAAAGATAATAACTTTGCATGGGATCTAGTTCTTAAAGTGATAAAGTGACTAACTTGTGATGTTTACATGTTAAGGATCGAACATTTGTGACCATACATGCATGTTTATGAATAATGGTTAGGTTTTGATGGAATGATTGCCACAAAGATGATAGATTTACGTATGATCTTGAATGTATGATGTTAAAGAACGAATCTTGATGATGATTATGCAATAAGGTAGGAACTTTACGTAGGATAATGCATGTAACGTAGTGCACGTCATGTCTGGATGGGTATTAGCAACTAAGTGCGTACCTTGATGGTTTACCCTGAATGCAATATGACGTAAACGCATTTTTGACGCTTAACATGTAACGAGAATGAGACCGTTACATGGAAACACATTTTAGTGCACGTCATGTCT
The DNA here is from genome assembly GCA_039602395.1 of Deinandra increscens subsp. villosa. Lineage (NCBI taxonomy): Eukaryota > Viridiplantae > Streptophyta > Magnoliopsida > Asterales > Asteraceae > Deinandra > Deinandra increscens. The sequence continues at coordinate 11,539,064 of JBCNJP010000007.1, read as the reverse complement.
GGATGGGTCTTAACA